>JAFIRS010001004.1:0-470121 GCA_018342105.1 Gonioctena quinquepunctata
TTAGGGACGAAATAAGTAAACAGCGTTGAGCACGACCAACAGAGGTGTAATAAAGTGATTTTCTGCGAGATTATCTGATGAGAGGAGCAATGCTGTATGTTTGCGTGGTATTTAATACTGGTCAAAAAAAATACAATTGTCTTGAACATTTGTGTTTCGGAGTATAGATCATCAGAGGATTATTGTTCTTGGAAAATATCAGTTTTAAAATCGCCTTTGAACCAATTACTGAATAAGGATTAGGACCAATGCTATTCCATAACGATGTGGCTTTCTACAAGAGAATAGTACAAGTTTCTAGAATTCCAGCGGCGGATTTTAAGCTTCCTAAATTTGAATAAAATTGTCCTCAGTTTATTAACAGTATACTTTATATGAAGATCCCATTTAAGATGACTATCAATAACTATGCCCAAATATTTCATTTTAGCTTGTTGTATATGGTTTGGGTGTATCAGTATCGATCGTTATGTGATCGAATAGAGTTCCGACAGAGTTACAACAGAATGGAAGGTAACATGTTTTATCGACATCAACAGTTAATAACTTTTTATCCAACCACTGTTTTATAAGAGGAAATTCGGTTTCAGCTTGATTTTCAAAGTATACCAGTTATCAGCTTAAAAAAAGATGGATGTGTCATCGGCAAATCCAATTATGTTTCCATTGTTGTTCAATGAAAAAATGTCGTTGATATATACATTGAATAAAATTGGTCCCAGCACAGATCCTTGAGGTACGCCACAGTCGATCTCCATTTCACTACTCAATACGTCATCAATTCTAACTCTCTGGCTTCTTCCGTCAAATAACCAAACTATTTCAAATATTCCCCCGCATACCAATATCCTCTAAAGAATGTAGGAGAGATGATGACTGACAGTGTCAAAGCCTTCGATGAGTCTATGAATATGCACAGAGACGGTTTACTTTCATTCAAAGCATCGGTAACTTTCGATGTCAACGACAGAACAGCATCTTGAGTTGAAATGTTTTCCCTAAATCCAAATTGGCTGTTTGAAATTATTTTATATTTATTGAGAAATGAGACAAGCCTCTTTCTAATAATCATTTCAAATATTTTCGATAGATGGGTAACTAAGGATATTGGGCGATAATTTGTAATAATTGATGAATCCCCCTTTTTCAAAAGTGGTATACTGATCGATTTTTTGAAGTCAGTAGGGTATACCCCTTCTTTGACACATCGATTGAGAATATGAGTTAGCGGGTCTTCAATGTAAACTGATATGAGCGCCTCGCCACAATTAATGGGGTCTCCGCTTTTCTGGTCACTTTCGTCAGATGCTGGTTCCAGGTCAATTTCGAGTCGAGTGTCATCTCGAGATATTTGACCTCTCCCTTGTTCTGCTCAGTTTCTCCTCAAAGTTCTAGGGTCCTGGTCCCTTCAGTTTTTGTTTTCAAATGAATATTACTATGGTTACTTTTTGAGGGTTGATATTCAATCCCTCACAGTCTGTTCATTTGGTTACCAGGTTTAGGGCCTCTTGAATGCGATCCCTAACCGTGGTGTTGAATTTTCCCTGTTCCAGGATGACCTTCTCCTAATAAAGACCCCAGATTGAGTCTTTACAGGTGGTATTAAAAGCTCGTTTTATGTCTAGAAAAGCCACTTTTAATACCCCTCTGTTTTTCAGCGTGTTCTCCACTCTCTCCACTGATTTGTGGAGTGCTGTTTCTGTCGAGCAGCCGGTCCTCTGTGCATTTCGTTCCCGATACAATAAATAGGCTTACTACCAGTGCACCGTTCCTTATAAGCCTAACCAACTTTTCCAGAGTATTTAGTCCAAAGGATACGAGACTTATAGGTCTTAGGAACTTCGCCGTTTCCTGTCCAGTATTTCCAGGATTTGGTAGGAAGATAACCCCAATTTTCGCCCATAACTTTGGTACGTATCCCAGGCCTTTGAGTATTTCACAGAGCCTGCTGTGCAATAGGTCCGTTCCCTTCTGCAGTAGTACTGGGTGGATCCCGTCCGGTCCCGGTGATTTGAATGGTTCAAATGAGTTTATTACCCATTGTACTTCGTCATAGGTCACCACTTCTTCCACTAATGTCCAACTTCCCCTGGAGCCCCTTTCCAGAGCCTCCAGTCATTTCTCATCAGCCTGTGTCTGTACTATTTGAGCCCCAGGAAAGTGAACCAAAATTAAGGGGTCATACAATTTAATTAAGCCTGTATAATGACTAATACGATAGCATTTAAGAAAACACTGGATATGCAAGTTGAAATTAGCAATTTCATTTACGGTTTGCTAACAAATATATGAAAATTGAACCAAAAAAATTGAACTAAAAATGAATTACATGAATGAAATATCCTCAAATATTAATTTTTTGCGTTTTTTTGCATGTGAGTTTAGTAATATCCAAAAGTCAGTAATCACACTCTTCCTTCATTGACCAGTCTGTCGTCGCGTCGTGGTTCCGACTTCCATAAATAAACTCAACCTCCACATAACATTTTTTGCTGAATTCCAGGAGAATTGAGGCGTTTCCGAAATATATCACGTAGCCTAGCTACTTCATTCGGGTTCGGTGCTTTATACTTTATATGAGAATGTTCGGTTTTCTAATAATGTACATATACGTAATGCTACCCACGTTACGAAATACGAAAAGTGAAGTAGTCTTATCGAATTCGAAAGAATTTTCGTAATAACTGTTGTTCGGTCCTCGCTTAAGGGCGATATAAAGGTGATGAGTTCAGCACATGAGCCGAATAAATATATGAGTTTTCATTTCAGAGATATTTTATTAGATTAGATATCATAGAGAAAGAGGAAAGGCTTTTCGAACGTTTGCCACAGGAATTATATTATTGTGATCTCTGAGCTTATCAAACCTTTCGATCGAAGAATATAAGCTAGATGAGTAAGGCACAAAAAAATATTTTATCTTGTCGTTGGCACGTGTACATTTTGAGAACGAATATATATATATATATATATATATATATAAATATATATAATATATAAAAAAAAACAAAGTGTTAAATATGAAATAATTTCAAGATGAAAATCGAAATGATGGCGCATTTGCTTTTTCAGAATTCAGATCCTCAACTTTCTCATAGAAAAAACACATGCTCCCTGGGAGATGAAATAATCAATTTTAGAAAATATAAGGAAGTCATCGAAGAGGTACCAATAATTAAAATAAGGGTGTTTGCAATATGCCGATAGAAATGCTGCCGCTATGATTAGATACGGCGTAGATATTATAAAGAGTGTTCATTCCATCCTGAACAGCATATTGGTCAAAATTTGAATTTTGTAGGGGAAAATCAATCACATTGTCCAATTTTGATGACTGATTTGTATTTCTTAGGAAAATTGAGACGATAAAATTATTCATCCAGTGGATGCGTTGGAGGAATTGTACCCATCACCCTTTAAATTGCTATACTCTTGCTTTGTATAAAAAATGAGCGCAGCCAATCTTCTTCCAATTTCATGAATGAAAGACAGAGATAATTATGTCTAAGATTTTGATATTTCTTTCTTTTCAATTTCTCTCTGGAAATTCTCAAGGTATCAGCGTCAATCCATCAGGAAGTTTACCATCATCTCGGCTAGTGCCGAGAGGTTCTAACACAGCTGGAATACCTGCCGATACCATAGAACGTTCAATGATATCGTTGACTTGATAATATCTGGGTAAACGGCCTGCATTTTTACTGTTGCTCAAACCATGAGTTTTTTTTTTGGTTCACTCCAATACCACATATACATTTATGAGGGATACAAATATCGAAACTCAGTCTTAGTCCAATAGATATCCTGAAAGACTCGGCATCTAAAAGGGTTCCGAGAGAAGCCACAGGTATAGCATTCAGCCAAGCTCCGGATTCTTTGACACTAACAGCTTTCAGACGACCTTTTTCTAATTCAGACTTGAACGACTCAATTTTTTTGCGGTAATATTCAAAAGTGGAAGGTCCCGAAATTTCTGAATGTTTCTCGTAGCGGGTGGCAAATCTAAGTTGGTTTGTGATAACCAAAGAGAAACAGCTTTATCAAAAAACCGATAAGACTGTGTACACTACTCATGGGAGCTGAAAAAGCAGGCGAAGCTAGGGAAGATGCCAAGCAGAGCCCCAGAAAATGAAACTTTTGATGAGTCATTTATCGAATCAACTTCCTGCAATAATTGACGTTAGTTTTTGGATTGTGCTCTGATATTGTGTTCAGTATTGATAACCCATAAGATAGGGATGTCATTTTGTATAGTTTCAAGAATGTGTAGAAAAATGAGACGACGTCGCACATATGGCCGAATCATCAATTTACGACGACAAAAATATAAAATATGATTTCATATGATATTGTGATCAGAAAGGCTAATGAGGAGACTACTTGATAATTATCTTTCAGAAAAATACCTAAAAAGGATTGGTTGAGGTCAGGCATTCTGATTAAAACAAACAATTTCATTTTAAATTATTTCTGTATTTTGAAATAGTGAAATAAGTACATAATATACAATTTTGATTGAAATTTTATCCTACACTCATCATCTTTATCATCACTATCAGACTCCTGAGCACTATTATATTTATCATCACCACCACACAAAGTAGGCAGTCTTGGCATGCTTAGTACAACTTCATTGAATTCTGTTTTATTTTTTTTCGGTTTTTTCGCTTATTTGTCACAATAGGGTCCGAGGATCCCAGCATCCACTCAAATATGTCCCTATTGATGTTGATTCTTAAAGTTTTTCTAGAGTCTTAACTTTTTATAGTCTTTATGACCTGCCCCAATTACATCGTCTCACAGTCGGCTTACTGGCAAAGGTGAAGATTTTATAATATCAGCTTCATGTATGAACAGTTTGTGAACACTGGCACCAACCATAAAGGAAAATAGCCATTTGGGCTGTTTCAAAGCAATATTTTTCAAATATTTCTTCCTTGACGTAGTGGCCACAAGAAATGAAAGTATATTCGAAAATAGTTCTTACAATTATCAATCGATTCCAGTTCTTTGGGAAACGAGCAACAGATTCATGAAAAATATTCGTGCTGTGCTACCGTCATTTATATCTTTATGAAACTTGGTCACTATTTTACTTTTTTTTGCAAATTCACCTCTTGCTTGCCACTGTTGTAATTCCAATTTATATGCTATATACATTAAATACTCATGGCATCTTAGATGTGGATGTATTATAGGAATACCACATTTGAAGGTATCGTCATCACAGATTCTGTTATTTAGTTTCTCTAGGTCGCTTAAATCTTCAGGAGTACCTCTTCAAACATTACACGCTTGCAAACTTGAAGTATCAGTCAAAATGTTAACAGTCTTTCCATCCAAGAATATGTTTGAATTTCATTTCTTCAGTGCCTAGAAGGATCATTGTGGGCTTCAATTGCATTATTTGTGTTTGTATTTCATTACATTCTTCTTTCACATTTAATTTTTTTTATTTTGAATCCAATTAGACGGCAATACCTTGTTGATGATGGTGTTGTGTTCTTCCAATATACTTTTTTGTTATTACCAGAAGGAGAGTCAATCACATACTTAGGAATATTCATTGATAGGCATTTACGATCGGATTTACAAGCGACAAGAATCAGTAACAAGTTGAGGGGACTGCTTCCACGAATTGAATTCCTCAAGGGATTTTTAGATACATATCACTTGAGAATCATATATATTATTTCCTCATCGTATCCTTGGCTCGGGAGAATGACTATCATCTTGTTAATATCAACACCCTACAGAAATGGATTCTTAGATTTATAAAGGACAAACAACCAACTTACTCCAATAATTTACGATATAAGGAAAGTGGATTTTTACCTACAAGTTTTTTCTCTGAAACTACTCCTAAATATTCCTAAAGGAAAACTCAAGTTAGAACCAATCGAACAAGCCTACCAGACAAGACTTAGTAAAAATAACGTTACAGTACCAAAATGCGACAAAAACATAAGGCATGAAATATAGAATTTTTGGGACCAAAAATCCTTAACAATTCACCAGATAACTTGAAATCAATAAAACAATTTAGATCCCACAAGAAAAATATAACTAAATGGTCACATCTCATTGAGAGGAATGAAATTCATAAAATAATCAACAACAAATAATTTGGTGAACAAATGCATGTATTTCTATAATCAATACATGCAACCAGACTATGTTGGCTTTTGTCATGTCTCATGAAACTCTGAACTCTAGAAAATAACTCATTTGATACTGAATCTTAGCTAATTATAATTATATTCAGCCTTAGTAGTTTATCTGCAGTCATACAAATCTATGTGTTTTTTTACTTTTGTCACTATATTTCTTTTACCTATATATGTATACACTCACACCTACATCACATACAAGTTATAATTAACACAGCTTCAGTAATAATTCTGTTTGTTCAATATCTAAACTATCTATTGTAATTTGTAAACTTGAATTTGAATAAACATTATTATCAGATTCACTTATTTCTAGTGGCTCAGTCGTACATAAAATTATGTTGGAATCCGCATATGGTGAATGCTTTGCGAAATTTTGTTTATATGTATATATATATATATATATATATATATATATATATATATATATATAATGTCCATTTTTAAGCCTGATTTCACCAAACTTGATTCTGCAGCCAAGCACAGCACAGCCAAGCCAAGCACAGATCTAATACAAGTGGCTTAACATGTCTCAGCTTACTGCGCTCAGAACTCTCTTCGAATAATTTTCTTGGCCTGCCTTGCCTATTCTGCTCTAAACGTTTTGGTGTTGATAACGGAAGGTGTGATGCATGTATATCCGGGAGTTTCAAGTCTTCATCGAGCCTTTTCATGTGCTTGTTGTTGAAACGCTCGGATATGTAATTACAACAACGCCATTTTGTCAAAAGCTTCGTGACAACTACTTTGATTACAAGTTTTATTTGTTTTCTACAATGTTCAGAAACTTCATTAACACCGAACTTGTCCAATATGTACGTCAATAATTGTTCATTATACTTTAATGACGATAATTTTTTATTTTTTTTATTTTTTAACACTATTGATAGTTCTTTTCTTTTAATATTCATTTCCTTTAGAGGAGGTCACCGCGACTACCTAAAAAGAATACGCTCGATTTAACAAAAGAGGAACTTGTGTTTGACTTTTTAACTATTGAAAAAAGTCGGTGTACTTTTCGGAACTTTTTGTATAACTCCAGTTAAAGTTGATATTTCTATATATTTTTCAAACAAAATACTATCTGATAAAACATATATTATATCGATACTACGTACAAGTGTTATGTTAACAAAAATTGCAGGTTGAAGTTCATACCTGATGCTTCAATATCCATGTTGAAAATCTTGGTATTTCAAATTTAGGAAAATAGGACGAGCATAGTTACTCCGTCAAAAATTCAGGCACAACTAACCGGTATTGTCCGTGCGAAAGATAATACAACTTCTAGCGCACGTTAACAAAATAAATTCTTACGATGCATGGCGGACTGTTTTATAGAGAACGTTTTGAAAGTATTTGTGATTAGTTTGAAAAAAATACTTATAAGCATTTTTGTCGTCGTAATTTAGTTATATGACCTTATGTGCGTTGATGGATAACAACTATCTCAACTAAAGTTCTGAATATGTATCGCTGTTAGCCTGTCACTTCAACAAATGTTATAAATATGTACCCACATCTTGTTATTCGTTGCTTTTCTTTCATTTTGAATAATAATTCCTCAGAATCTCTCTACATTTCTCGAGTAATCAGTTCGAGATTCCATACAATTAAATGCTTATTCAAGCCAACAGAAAGTTTTTCATCAATTATAGAATAAAAGTATATCAACCTTGAATACCGGACCTATCACAGCTTTCCACAGGCCTGTCCCTTTTCCCTTTAGGTATCATGTAAATAACTTGTGGTACGCTGCATGAAGCATCCAGGAATTGTCAGGGTTCATTTACAGCTCCGGCTAGTGGCTTCTCAGCCAGGTGGTCAGTAGTTTCCAAAAATATGGTGAAAATTGACGTAAAATGATGTTTTTCATTAATAGTTCGGAAATTGACGAGTATGGGTATTCGCCAACCTCTCGACAAATGGATCAAATCTTTCCTTATGGAGAGGTATATTATTGTAACAATAAGCGATAAAAAATCAACAAGCGAAAATATAAACAAGAGATACATGTGATTAAGTACAACTGAAATCTAACAATCTGCTCTGCAATTTCAGAATGGTGTTACTACCGTTAACGAATCCAAAACAAAATACATATTACCTACCTCAACTTCGACGTTACGTTCAATAAAAACTTTTTAACAAAAAATTAAACAGACGAAATACGGAACTGAAAAGTAAAAAATAAAATGAACCTTCTCAGTCTCAATAACTAAGCTCCTGAACTAATGTAAGTAAATAATTTTGAGTCGGCGCCAAACAAACAAGCAAATTAATTAAGTAAGGCGTGAAATGATGGCATCGAGTTTGGTGGTGACATCCTGATAATTTTTTTGAAGTAATTTAATGATCTTCGTTGATTGTTTGTTTGGCGCCGACTCAAAATTAGTTACTTACATTAGTTTAGGAGCTTAGTTATTGAGACTAAGAAGGTTTAGTTTTTACTTTTCAATTCCGTATTTCGTCGGTTTAAATTTTTGTCAAAAAGTTTTTATTTCTCAATTTTTTGTGGCTAAAATATGCTAATTACTAACTGCTTGTTTTTCTATTACTTCCAAAATACTAACCCACCTTACTTCAACTATTACCAGTTAAATAATATGATTATCTACTTCTACTATTTGTTGTAATATAAACTATTATTGTTGTTCTGCTTAGATTATTTCATAACTTTATATATCATTCCATCCTCTCATTGAATATAATGATTGTGATAATGACACTAGCGATCTGTCATTGTCAACTACATATGTGTGCCAATGTTCACAAGTGAAAAATTAATTATTTCCTATTTTTCTACGCGTAAGGGTGCATAATTCCATTCGAAATCCAAATATGATCAACTTTGAGGTATACCCTATCTGATAAAGGAAGAATCATCCAAATCGAAGATCGCAGTACAAAGTTATGCCTGATAGAATCGGTTAACGAACCAGAATTCAGATGGTGAGTGATCAATATCCTTCATTTTGCTACCCTTAGGGGTGGATTTCATCTTTTAAATTCAAATGGGACCAACTTCGAAGTACACCATATCCACTGAGAAAAAACTATCGGAATAGGACGCCTCAGTAAAAAGTTATGCTTGATCATACATAAAAAAATATACGCGTCGAATAGAGAACCTCCTCCTTTTTGGTTTCGTCGGTTAAAAATTGGATATTGGTCTGAACGATTCAATCCTAGAGGAGGTTGACTCAACAAAATTCTTAGATCTGACATAAATCTTTCTTGGTGAGAACATACTGAACACCAAATTTGAAATAATTCTTATCTCAATATTAGTTGCTGAGTACAAATCATTCTTCAGAATACCTCCAAACAGTGCGGCTTTCTATAATCCTTCCCGCTGATAACTTCGGAACGGTTTGATGTAGAACAATGGAATGAGAACTGTTCTGAATTAGGTATATCACCGATTCTACTTTTTGAAATGAAATACATTATGATTGCTTGATAGTGTCATATCTGCTCTGTGTAGTTCTGATATATTGATGTTCAGGGCAGTGTGTTTTCAATGAAAAATATATTTCACCCTCGTAGTCCAAAAAGACATCAGCTCGGCCTGCGAGCGAAGGCGGGTCTTCTAGATCTTACTGTGACTTCTCTGAGGTGGAAGAAATGAAAGGCATTTTAAAAAAGATTTATATAATGAAAAGAAAAAAAATAAATATAATAAAACAAATTCTTGATCAAAATATTTTAGTAAAAATACATATTTAAAAAAACATAAACATGATTAAAATTTCAATGCTTGGAATTCAGCATAATGTAAAGTATTCATCTCGAAAACAAATTTGTAACTATTTATCAGAATGGAGTGGAAAGAGACAAGTACCCTGTATCGTTTATTCTCATTTGCAAAAAGCGTACTTGGGTAAAAATAATGAAATGAAATCCTCCCCAGAAATTATAAGTTGTTTCCCAATGCATAATCACCGTCACTATTTCCGTTCCGTAGCGGGATCTACGCTAAACACACGCGTGTCCTAGTTAACTCCGGAAACGGTTCTCAACTCTCGATCCAGGGCGTTGCGACGCCACCTCGACTCAAAACTTTCGACAGGCTTATTTTCGCCCGTCTTAATCGTCCGATTTCGCAAACCCTGACTGAATCTTGCCCGCATCCATTAAAAATCTTAACTCCCCCTGGTTCCCAAAACTTTCAATTAGGCCCACCTTTTATTCCTAATTTTTTTCTCACAACCTCACCTTTTATGCAATGACGTTCGTATTTTTGTCTTCGTACCCCTTCAACGGAGATCTCGATAAATGCACGCAAAAGTCGATACTCTTCACGTTTTTCTCCGTCTCAGCGTTTTTCAGTCGGACGAAAAAAATATATTTTTCTGCCTTGGGTGTTCCAAGGAACAACGAAGTTACCTTTATGAATTACTCATTCATCGTCTCATCAACTTTCAGCCTAAACAAACTCAAACTCGTTTACGATTCTGTACCTGCAGGTGCTTCGGCAGAAGTGTCTTATATATCATCAAACGAAATAATTGTTGGAATATATTTCCAATAGTATGCCCGAAAATATTCGCCGAGCGAAATATGTAATGAACTGAGTTCATTTGTACAGGGTACTACAATAGATGGCGCGGGAAGGGGGGAGTATATCAATTTAATGATTTCAAATAGCATGGTGGGTCAAGTAGCACATCGTTGAAAACATAATTCAATTATTTGTTCAACAATCTAATTATTTTTGAATTTAATTTATATATTTGTTCACAATATGGATTTGAAATGCCAAGTATAACAAAAAACAAAACTATTATGAAGGATATTCATCTATTGAGAATATGAATCAAAATTGTTGTCAATCGTGCCCACTCGTGTTTTCCCTCCTCTCTACCTACCATTGTGTTGTGTCTCAATACTCAATTCACTCTAGGTGAAACTCTCCACTATATACAAATGCGATCATTTTCAATATGAAGAGCAGGTGAGTTGAGTTATAATAATTTATACATTAGAAGGTCTTAAACACCGACAAAATGATCCAACTTCATATTAGTCATTTCTAGGTAACTGTATGATTATCAGTTTACCAAATAAATTGTAACTGTTATGATTATTGTCATTGAAAATAAATGAATGGGGTATCATTTTGGTCGAAAATTGAATTATATTGTATGGATTAAAAATCTGTACCAAATTTGGCTCTGAAACGAATTCAAAGATGAAAAAATATTTAAGTCATGAATCTTCCTCTATTGGCCGTATTTCGTGTCACTTATCGCAATTGCAATTCCGTAGAACAACCATGGTTGAAATAAAAATTCAATAACCTTTCCAGTGATGTGCAACTCGACCTCTATGCCTTTCGAAATTTTCAAGTTGATGTGCCACCAGCGCCCTCTGTCGATTAATTGTAATGTATCTCCTCTCAGAGTAGGATTGGTAATACTATTAAAAATATTTTCCGTCCCATTGTTTCACATCAAACCGTTCAGAAGTTATCGAGGTAAGGGTACCATTCAGATCCGCAATTATACTTGATATTCCAAATGCATATTGTGGAAAAACGTATTAACGAAATTAGAAAAAAAAAATATTCAGAACAGAATTGAATCAACTTCTCAACGATGTGCCAGGCTATTTGAAATTATTGAGTTGATGTGCCCCTCGCGGCATCTATCACAATAATTTTCATTTCAAAAAGTGATATCGGTGATACCATTCAAAACGATTTGTGTCCCTTTGTTTTACATCAAACCGTTCAAAAGTAAACAGGGGTGCTATGAAAATCCGCACTGTATAAAAAAATTATTACTTTCTGGGGTTTGACAGTCGATATAAACCGGGTATTCATCTCGCAACAGAGAATAATCAAGACTGATTTCTGGTATGAAACCATTAGGCACATGTCGCCCGATATTTTCAGCAAACAATATCATGACCATTTTCATTATAACGATTTTGAAAGCATCTTGTTTTGTTGATCATAGGGTGATCGATATGGCTCTCAGCCTCTCCATTCTTCGACCTGTAAAGGTCTTTCGTACATTACAAAGTTACCGTAAAATGTTTGCATTAATATTTTCATCATAGCTTCGGAACCGTACAAGTAAATGAGAAACTTCAGGAGAACAAAAAGATGTTAAATGAAACAACATTGAATATTCCATTCTCATATTCTGTCAGTGGTGGTGGAAAAAAAATATCTGAAGGGTTGAACAAGGCTTGACTCTGAATTAATTGAAAAATGGATTATTTTGTATCGTGCGCACTGTTGAATCTATTGTACTTGCCTAATTTAAATTGATTGTTGTCGAAAACGTCAAAGTAAACTCCAAAAACTCTTGAACAAAATATATTTTGATCACTCTGTACCTCGAAAACCAACTTGTTTGGGACATATGTTTATATCCCCTCCCGATATGTATGTAGCACAATTTACAACAAAATACCATATGAAATCAAAAGTATTGATAACATTAATCAATTCAAAACAATTTGGAAAATACCTGAGAGGAAATGTTTTTCACTCAATTGAGTCATAAATGTATGTATGTAACAAACCAATATGTTTAGTGTTCAGTTTGGTGTGATAATTGTTCATTCATTCTCAAAATAACTATGTGACGTACATTATGTATATATTCAGATCATATTGATTGGAGATTATTTTCAAATAAATTCGAATATTCGCAAGTTTTTTCAGATAATTTGATTGATAAATACCATTATAATATTCAGTTAGAAAAATAATATAAAATATTATACTGTCTAACTTATATTTCTATTACATTACAGATTTTTCGTACCTGCAGGAGTTGATACCCAGTTATAGCCGGTAAGTTATTAGATACTATCCTGCGACTTTGTCCGCGTAGAATTTGTATTTTTCCTATGTTCTCCTTTGTGTTGATTTCGAGAAACTTATTTAAATTTTTTCAATCGATGCAAGAAATATCAGAAATATAATATTAATGAATTCGACACCACGCTAACTTTTCGAGTTCGACTACGTAAGTTAATCGAAAATAATTCAAATAAAATTTATATAATTTATTTCCACAATGTATCCATTCCAATAACCGCATCACTAGGATGAAGACTGTAATGATAAAAACGTGCAGTGTTCGTCAGGATCGAGCAGTGCGTTCTCGAACGGTTTCCAGTCCTGCTTCCCGTTCCCTTGCTCGACTTTTTCAGACGAATAGTCATGAGCATTGTGTCCTCGAGCGATTTACAGTTTTGTTTATATATATATATATATATATATATATATATTTATTATATATATATATATATATATATATATATATATATATATATATATATATATATATTATATATATATATATATATATATATATATATATATATATATATATATATATATATATATATATATATATATATATATATTTATATATATATATATATATTTGTTTTTTCAGTGATTGATTATTATTATTATTATTATTTTATTAATCACTAGTTATTACAATAATTTTACAATTGAAAGATAAAGACGCCATGTGAAGTGGAATAAAAATAGAAAAATCGAAGTACACAATCTTCTTCACACAAAAGATTCAATATAAATTGAACGAGAAAATGGTGGATAAAAACAACTACTTTCTTAGCAAATACCACGCAGAACGTTGGATGATATTCACCTGAAAATCCATGCGAACCTCCATATAAATGGAAATTGATTGCAAATGTTTCTTTCTGATAAGCTCGATTATGTTTAATTTATGTCGTGTTCGCCTCACAATCCGCATACCGGTTTCAGGCTTTTGCAATTTGTTATGATAGTAAGCTTGGTTGATTTGATTTATTATCAATTTTACTCGATTCTTTAAAAAAAATACTTATCATAACAATAGAATATCCGGCTATGTTGTTCTTACTCTTTTTCAAACAGCATTTTACCTTTCCTTTGTTACCTCATTCCAGCTCAGTCGGTACGCCAATGGAGACATGATCAACCTATAGCTCAGCAGAGTGCAGTTGCGCCATCTAGTTACTTTGTTTGAAGTCAAGTTATTGTTTCATGAAAATATAGTTCGTGATATGATCAAAAGATGAATAACAAAACAGAAAATAGTTAAATTCGTTTTCCTTTTATTGAAATGAATTTCCAAAGATTTCAAAATCCCACTCCTGCGATATCTAGCTTATATTGAATATAATTGAATCTATGAACTCTAAAAATCATCACATGACTTGCTCATGCGCAATAGAATGAATGAGCACATACACATTTACAGGTTACATTGACAAAGTTGTTATAAGTATGAAATAAAGTTCACCCCTGTGGATAAATATTATCAAAGACCCCAAAAATATGTCTAATACCAATGATATCACTTCGTTTATTTGTGTTTTTAAAAAGTATCTGTAGTTCGTTGCGTTTGTGCACGCACGAAGACTCCTGGCTGTGTCCAGTGCTTTGGAAAGTGAACCTGTCCGACGTTGGCCCCCTCTTTTTTATGTGCTGTGTGGAATGTGATCTGGATAGCGGGTAGGTGGTTTCTTGCTCAAATAGTTGTAGGTTGTCTCTTGGTTTGGATTATTGATTGGAATTGCTCTCACAGTTGTGTTTTCTACTATTCACTTAGCGGTTCCCCGACGCGACGACGCTTGGATCGAAAAATTACCACTCATATTGAATTTAAAGGGCCAATTCATATTATTTTTGACTTTTTAGTGTTTTTTTGTGTCGGGTGAGTTTTTGATTTTCAATTGAATTTTCATTGTATGCTTTTTATACTCATATATTACTAGTAGACAGGCTACGATCGAGACTATCCCTACATTCACACACATACTTGCCGGGCCGAAACACAAAGTTACGAGATGAGATCTTTCCTTGCCGAAATCTGCGTATTCTGACATTTCATTCGATCATTCATACTTTCATTCAATTTGATAATTCATACACGAATTCTCCACAAACGGTACTACATCGTATACCAAAATTTCATATGGATTAAACGAGTGAAAGTAGCTTAGAATCCCTCACCAATTTATCCTCATTCCTCTTTTCTGCTCCATCACCGGACCCTGATCACCATCTATCTATAACCTATTCATTGAGACCATTTCAATTAGCCCAAATACGATACCTCTAATGTAAGTTGGTGATGAGTTGGGTATCCTGCAGATTCCTGTAGATACAGCATCAAGTCAAATGTACCATGTTCTTGCAATGTTATTGAAGTAACAGGATACCAAATTTCGAATAGATCAGTCCTGTGGAAGTTGCTCACATTCCTTCATCAACTATGAAAAAGCTGATGATTTTCTAACCACTGAACATATTTTCTAGAATCATAACTTGAAACACTCTCGATCAAGTCGCCTCCCAAACAAGAAAAAACAAAATTGGTTCATTCGTTTGCTACGATGCCACAGACAGATACACAGATACACACATTGATTCTTTTACACCCCATTATTTTTAACATTGTGTTAAATAACGTATTATGTTTCAAACTCCATGTTTTCAATTATTTCAAGTGATTTTAACCTGAAGATGACAAATACTGTATCGAAACGTCGTCAGAAGGAATCGAGCAAATTGTCCAAATCAGAGCTTTATTCCAAAAAATTCAAGAAATATATATATATATATATATATATATATATATATATATATATATATATATTTATGAAAGAGAGTAATATCGAGGGGACTGTTAAAAACAAAATGGAAGGAATTTAATGGACATAGCCCTCAGAGAAAAGTGCTAACCGTAGACACGTGTTTCGGGCTTTCGGCCCTCATCAGTACGGTGGAGAAGTGCAAGGATGAACAACACTTGGTAGAAAACGACAAATCAACGGAGTCAACAAACAGAAGCCAGCCGCTCATTTGTGATTTCGGTCAGCAGACCCTGAATTCCAGGGCAACAACCAACGTCACCACGGAGGCAGCTATAGCTACCTGCGTGACATCCGAGTCCAGGAATATAAATATGAAAGAGAGTAATATCGAGGGGACTGTTAAAAACAAAATGGAAGGAATTTAATGGACATAGCCCTCAGAGAAAAGTGCTAACCGTAGACACGTGTTTCGGGCTTTCGGCCCTCATCAGTACGGTGGAGAAGTGCAAGGATGAACAACACTTGGTAGAAAACGACAAATCAACGGAGTCAACAAACAGAAGCCAGCCGCTCATTTGTGATTTCGGTCAGCAGACCCTGAATTCCAGGGCAACAACCAACGTCACCACGGAGGCAGCTATAGCTACCTGCGTGACATCCGAGTCCAGGAATATAAATATGAAAGAGAGTAATATCGAGGGGACTGTTAAAAACAAAATGGAAGGAATTTAATGGACATAGCCCTCAGAGAAAAGTGCTGGCTTCTGTTTGTTGACTCCGTTGATTTGTCGTTTTCTACCAAGTGTTGTTCATCCTTGCACTTCTCCACCGTACTGATGAGGGCCGAAAGCCCGAAACACGTGTCTACGGTTAGCACTTTTATCTGAGGGCTATGTCCTTTAAATTCCTACCATTTTGTATATATATTTATATATATATATATATATATATATATATTTATATACAGTGTCCGTCATAAAGTTGGATATATATGGAAAAAATAAATTATTGAAATTTCTGAAAAACTGTGGCGGTTCGTTTCTGCATGTCTGACAACTAAAAAATCCGTTGCGACTCATATCACGTGACCTCAGATTTGGCGGGAATTTTAAAGAAAATTGTCTGTGGTGCTGAAAAATGGGTCAAATTGACAAGATATCCAAAAAAATTTATCGATAAAATGTGTTTGGAATTTGACGAAAACCCCATGTACCAATTTTGAATAATATAAAAAAAACATTTTATTCCTCTACCCTTACTAAAAAATATTATACATTCTTGTTTTATCTGGAAACAGCTTCTAACTAAATCACATAAGTTTGGGTCAAAACTAATCAAATATTTGTGGAATGGACATTTTGCGGGAGATTAATTATGAAAACACGATTTAGTCTTGTCACTAGGTGTAGGCATGCCCTGTATATTGATGCACATGAGCTTATTTAATATGCTCAACCCGTAAATAAAATTTAAACCAACTAATACTTGTAAATGAAACTCAATAATACATTATTTATCCTTGCTAAATTCAATATTGGTTAGTAAAATAACTATATTTTTGAATTTCATAAGGTGGCTTTAAAAATGATCTACTTTTGTTGTAACAATTTTAAAACAAATGTCACAATAACTTGTTGACAATTTTGTTGGAGTTGTCATTCTTCATCAGTTTTTATGTTTTTCAATCTATGAATAAAAATGGCTCCAAAACTGGGTATTCAAGAAATTTTTTAAATAGTATTGCTATATGGCGAAAATAATAATAGCACAAGAGAAGAAGCTGATATAACTTAATAAATTCAAGAAAACCGGTTCGGTTGAAAACAAATATAAAAGTGTTCACGTTGAGCGTGTTGTGAATATTGAAAATAACGTAAACAATGTTTTACTGACAGTCATTGAGAGACCAAGAGTTTCGACGAAAATTATGGTGGAAAAGGCTGAAATATGTGAAACCTCTGTTGGTCACCAGTAAGAAACAAACAACACAAATAGTATTGGAAAAGGAAACATTCGCAATTGAATATTATTTTGAAGAATAATATCATGATCATTGTAGTTTTTTTTTTTATGTTTTGGTTCCCACGAAAAGGGATATCCTGTAATGTTCAGAGAACATCGTGGGAACCAAGGGAAAGAAGGTAGGAGTTGGTGTTCTCCTTAAATTTCTGGAGGTTGTATGCCTCGGGGAACACCTCCCTGGGCAATGAGTTCCAAAGCCTCGCTGTTCGTTGGATGAACGAGTCTTTGGAAAGTGATGTTCTGCAGGTCTCCAAAGTGACCACGAAGGGGTGTGATGACTGAACTTGACGGGTTAATCTCGAAGAGACTGCCAAAGCAGGAACGATTGTTGATATTTCAGAAGAGCATCGCCCATGAAAATATCTATAAAATAGAGACAAATCGCCAACTTTTCTACGGTGTTCCAGACAAGTGAGCGAGTTTGTAAGCGAGGCATCACCGACGAGACGAATTGCCCTTTTTTGGACAGTATCCAATAGCCTCAGGATATGTTTAGGTGCCGCACTCCAAATATGGGAACAGTATTCCAGGACAGGTCGGATCTGTGCCTTATAGATCATAAGCAGCTGAGTGGGGGTGAAATAGCTCTTGGCACGAAACAGACATTCAGAACACGTGAACTGAACACTGTTGCCAAGCAAGATTCCCGCATGCACGGTTTACAATGCTGTCTATGAACGAAAGTTTGTTAGATTCTACTAGTGTTTTTTGATTGGCTGGTGAATGGAAGAACTAAAGATCTCCATCAACAACTAATCAGAAAATAGTACGTGATGTGCAAGAGAATTAATTTGTACAATATTGTCTTTGTCTCTTGAAAAATATGCGATTTTATCAGAAAATAATTCATATTAAATCAATCTATCTAGTAAAAAACGACCGCACAGTGATTGGCGACTCCAGAATCCATCCAGAATTGAAATTTACTACATCATTCATAAATGCGACAAACGATTCCTCTTGTATTCTAATCTTCGAAATACGCTCGGTATTTAGTTTTAAGAGCCAGCAAAAGACAAAAACAATAATGTTCAAATTAATTCTTCTGCACATCGGGTATTGTTTTCTAATTGGTTGCTCATTAGGATCTTTCATTCGCAGCCATTCTGAAAACACTAGTGGAAACTAAAAACTTTCGTTCGTAGACAGCTTTGTAAACCGTGCTTGCGAGAATCTTGCTTGGCAAAACAATATTCAATTGCGAATGTTTTTCCCAAGTGACTGTGATAATTATGATAAGTGCCTCAAAGCAGAGTATGAAGTCAACTAGTTCTGACTTTATTACCAATTTGGATATAACAAGATTAGTTATTTTCTTCACTTTGAAATTGAAAATCTATTTCAACATTTTACATTATTCAAATGTCGAGTTAAATGTTCATTACATTCGGCAATTGCCAAAGTTTTCCTCTGAGTAGGTCACCTGAAATCATGCGGGTGGCGCTACCTAAAATTTTGTCGAATTTTCCATAGAACAAAACATGTTTTAAAAAAAACTTTCAGATTTTTAACCACTGTACTTCGTTATAAAATAGCATTTTACACTCGTCATTCACGGGTGTGCAAGAGGTTAGATTACATATATATATATGTATATATATATATATATATATGTATATATATATATATGTATATATATATATATATATATCTATATATATATATATATATATATCCATAATATCCAGCAATATGTTCATCTTCTGCATAATATTATTCCAATTCACCACGGACTCATTACGCAGATGATAGAGATCGATCACTCAACGAATATTTTTATAGGAGTCGTAACTTGAGGGTCTTCCATGAACGATAACAATTTTTATTGTTATTGAGTAATATAGAAACAGCACATAAAATATAAAATGAGCATGAAACCACCCCAACGAAGTTCATGATCTGCGGCTAATTCAGTAATCGATATCTACGGAATATACAGGGTGTTAATTAAGTACGTTGACAAACTTCGGGAGGTGATTCTTTGGATAATTTCAGGACGAAAAGTGCATGTCCCAAACGGCTTGGTTTTCGAGGTACAGGGTGATCAAAATATATTTTTTTCAACAGTTTCTGGAGTTTACTTCGACATTTTCGACAATAATCAATTCAAATCAGGCGGGTATAATCCATTCAACAGTGCACACGATACAAAATAATTTATTTCTCAAATAATTCACAGGGTCCACCTTTTTTCAGGGTGAAGCCTTATTCAACCTTTCAGAAAAAAAAACCGCCACCACTGACAAATTAGAGAAAGGATATCCAATTTTGTTTCATTTACCATCTCTTTGTTTTCCTGATGTTTTTTATTTACTTGTACGGTTCAGAAGCTATAATGCAAACATTTTCCAGTATCGCATAACATAACGAGATTTGAGAAGCAAACATTCTCACAAACTTCGAGGGGTGATTCTTTGGAAGATTTCAGGACGAAGGTTCATACAAACATGTATCCCAAACGGCTTGGTTTTCGAGGTACAGGGTGATCAAAATATTTTTTTTTCAAGAGTTTTCGGAATTTACTTCGACATTTTCGACAATAATCAGTTCAAATTGGGCAAGTATAGTCCATACAACAGTGCGCATGATACAAAATAATTTATTTATCAAATAATTCACAGGGTCCTTTTTTCCGAGTCGAGCCTTGTTTAACCCTTCAGATTTTTTTTTCTTGCCGCCACTAACAGATATTGAGAGAGGAATATTCATTTACGGTTATCATCATTTTCCAGTATCGCATAACATAACGAGATTTGAGAAGCAAACATTCTCACAAACTTCGAGGGGTGATTCTTTGGAAGATTTCAAGACGAAGGTTCATACAAACATGTATCCCAAACGGCTTGGTTTTCGACGTACAGGGTGATCAAAATAAATTTTTTTCAAGAGTTTTTGGAGTTTACTTCGACATTTTCGACAATAATCAGTTCAAATTGGGCAAGGATAGTCCATACAACAGTGCGCATGATACAAAATAATTAATTTCTCAAATAATTCGCAGGGTCCTTTTTTCAAGAGTCGAGCCTTGTTTTACCCCTCAGATTTTTTTTTCTTGCCGCCACTAACAGATATTGAGAGAGGAATATTCATTCACGGTTAGGAAGCTTTAATGAAAAAATGAATGCAAACATTTTCCAGTATCGCATAACATAATCAAATTCAAAAATAAAATATTCTCAATTGAAAATTGGAAAAAATAATTTTTCAGAATTAGAAAAATCTACGATGAAAAATTAACTTACTTTTTGTGATATCTAACAGAAAACAACTGCTTTCCCGCCACTGCGGCACGCTGGATATTGAACTACATCTGATAGATATTGTGAAAACCTTAACTTTCAACCTGAAAATTCTGATAGTAAAAATTTGCATTTTCATTCAGATATTCTATTGAAAATATGTCTATCCAGTCTTTATAGAGAACTCATATAGGCTTTTTCTTATTCTACAAAAAAATGTTTTTCCAATTATAAATTGAATGTTTCCTTTTCAACATTGAAACTATTGTACGGAAGAAGATAGATACTGGGGTTTATCTTACAGTCGCAGATGAATCCACATTTGATTTGATGAATCTCCCGTCATAACTCCAAAAAAGTAAAATAATGAAAGTTTTCTGTTCGTGTGAAATACAGTATTTATTGGAAATTTCAATTATTTTCGAAAATTAATTCTTGAAAAAAAATTTTTTTCATCTACCATTTTCCAAGAAGAATAATTTGGTTTTTCTTCTGCAGTAACGCATAAATTTTGTAATCAATTTCAGTTCATCAAAATAGCAAAGTGGGCTTCGATATTAATTCATCTATTTAAATATCAACAACTTGACAGTTATCGAAAGTCGAGAAGGTGTCTCATTGACAGTTTTTCATTAGTGCATCTAGTGAAGCAGATTAATTCAATATCCCTCTGGATAAAATGGTTAAATATACGGTTTCAGAAGTTGCAATCATGCACTTAATGTATGGAATGGCTCATGCTAACGCTCGTGCCGCCAGACAAATGTGTCTAGAAAGATTTCCACAACGTCCAATTCCCAGTACACAAATGTTCATCAATAATCACTCTCGCCTTCATGAAATGGGTACTTTCAAGAGGTCTGCTGTTCTCAAAGAAAGACCCAGGAGAGTTAGAATAGTTCAGATAGAGAAAGCTGGCCTTAACGAAATTGAGCAAAATCCAGACACCAGTACAAGACAAATTGTGGCACAGTTGAACGTAACGTAAATTTTAAAACACCAACAATTTTATCCCTTCCACATACAGCGTGTTCAAGCTCTTCTGCTAGGGAATTTTCCAAAGAGACTAGCTTTTTGCACTTGGATTCGAAATACATTGGTGAGAAATCCATGGTTTTTATCTCAAGTGTTATTCACCGATGAGGCATGTTTTTCTCGTAAGGCCATTGATAATTTCGACAACAATCATATATATATATATATATATATATATATATATATATATATATATATATATATATATATATATATTTTCAAGAGACGTTTTCTGAACGTTCTGGGTTGGAATTGTAGGAAATTTCCTTATCGGGCCACATTTTCTGCCTCATAGACTCAATGGTGACCATTACAGACATTTTCTTGAATTCATTTTACCTGGACTCCTAGAAGAGATCCCACTTAGAGAAATAATTTAAATTTGGTTTATGGTGCGTACACTTCAGATTGGTTGCGCGCCAATTGGAGTCATGCACAATTATCAGAAACACTTCTGTTATTTTTGAGCGGGTCCGCCAGTCTATGGTTAGGCTCACAAACGCATGCATTGAAGTCGGTGGTGGCCATTTCCAGCAGTTACTCTGACTTATCAATTTCAATAATGGTCTTTTTCTAAACTTCTCTTTGATCCCAGTAAATTTATGTTATTCTGTTCTACTATTTTGATAATTAAGTTATTCACTAATAAAAATGTCCGAAATTATTTTGCCATGATAATCAACTTTGTGCAATACATATTCACCCTGAATTCTGATAAAAAATTTATGGATGCCCCAAAACATTACATTTTCCCTACACGAGAAGAAACATTCCATTATGTTATGCGATACTGGAAAAATGTTTGCATTAATTTTTTCATTATAGCTTCTGAACCCTACAAGTGAATGAAGAACTCTAGAAGAACAAAAATATGTTAAATGAAACAACATTGAATGTTCCATTCTCACAATCTGTCAGTGACGCCGGAAAAAAATCTGAAGGTTTGAAAAAGGAGGACCCTGTGAATTATTTGAGAAATGAATTATTTTTTATCGTGCGCACTGTTGAACGGATTGAACTTGCCTGATATGAATTGATTATTTTCGAGAATGTCGAAGTAAACTCCAAAAACTCTTGAAAACAAATCACCCTGTACTTCGAGAACCAAGCCGTTTGGGACATATGTTTATATGAACTTTTCGTCCTGAAATCTTCCGAAGAATCACCTCCCAAAGTTTGTCAACGTACTCAATTTACACCCTGTATATAGAAAAAATATCTTGGTTTGCAGAAAACAAACTCTGCAGATGAAAATTACAAGAATTGAACATACCTGATACATATATATATATATATATTTATATATATATATATATATATATATTATTATATATAATAAAGATATAGGTTTTGTTATTGATATGTTGCTAAGTTATGAACAATTGTGTGTGGAGAAGTGAACGAAATGAGACGGTTTATTGTACTGAAAACATCAGGCAGAAAGCTTCGGAAATATGTAAGTTATTCAAACAAATCAGTAATATGAATTGAGGAAGTTAGGTTATATTTATGAAGTGTTCAATAACTTAACAACGATCATCCCGTTTATCATTGGACAGGTATCCAATAACTAGTGGCAATGATTTTTCTTCATTCACAAATGATCTGGTAGTGTAATTTGTAGTTACTACTCATTTTCAGTATATTCAAGTATTCTCTCACAGTTTTTTTTCTTTTGGGGAATGGAGAAAATATTTTATAGACCTCTCACAGTGTGAGGTAGTGTGGGAATGACTGAGTTCTGAGGTTACTGTGTTCTCTTTAGTTGCAGTTGGCTCCTCTGGTGAAGACCTCCGACGACACTTGGGCCTGATGGCCCATTGTATTTTGCCTGTTCACTTCCACAGCACCCACTTCAGTCATTTCGTGCCCCGCACAAGTTTATACAAGTCCTTCACTGGATGTGTGCTGTACAGTCTCGGTTCACCAATCAGTTGTCCGAAGATTGACTGCCTTCTGCGGTTCAAAGCCCCTCAGTTGCACAGTATATGTGATATTGTTTTTGGTTGATTGTCGCATAGTCTGCATGTTAGGTCGCCATTAAATAGTCCCATTTTATTGAAGTGCTCCTTTTTTGGCGCGAGCCCCGTAATGATTTTCAGTTGTTCCCTGTTCAAAGTTAATATGTCTGCTGTTTTTTCTGGCACTGGTCTTTGATGTATTCTCTCTCGTGTTGTCTGTTTCCTGGAATATAATTCCAGTATTATGTGTATTTTGCCTGGATCCAGTCTTCTACAGGCGCTCGAACCATGCGCTTTGGTACCATGAGGGTGGCTGGACCTGGTTCGTTTCCGATCCTCTTCTAGCGAGTTCGTCGGCTTTTTCATTCCCTGCCAATCCCTGATGTCCTAGAACCCAAATCAGCTTGACGCGATTTTGTTCTACCAGAATTATCAGTTCCTCTTTGCAGGTAAATACCAGTTGAAACGTCGCTTCCTGGCTACTCAGAGCCTTCAGTGCTGCCTGGCTGTCTGAGAGGATGGGAAGCTGCTCCTCTACTATTGCTCTCCTATTATTTTCCTCCACGCATTGAAAGAATGCTTGAAATACAGATGTGTGAATACTCAGTGAGTAGCTTGACTCAGACCGTGGATTTCTGGAATACACTCCTGCTCCCGAACCACTCTCCATCTTTGACCCGTATCTGTACCATATCTTGCCCTCTAGAATAGTGTCGAGTTCAGTGTTGTTCCATACAGTTCTATCTGGTATTGACAAGCAATATGACTTGTCAAAGGAGAATCTTTCCGCAATGTAATCTGATCTCAGGTCTTGCACGTCCCTTGTCACGATGCTTACGATTCTCAAGTGTGCTGTTCCAACGTTTATGTTGTCAAATGTGTTTCTCAGTCTGGAGGCACCTAGCCTTGCCTCTCTTTGTATCATCAAGTGAAGGTGAGGCAATCCAACAGTGTCTCCATGGCTGTAGTGGGCGTTAATTTCGATGCCCCTGTAGTGCTTACGCGGGCAAGTCTTTGCACCTTGCCTAGTTTGGTTTGAGCTCTCCTTTGTAGTGTCTTTGGCCACCATACATGTGTGGGTTCAACCCCCAAGTCATTCCAAAAGAGCGTCATGCCGCAATTGATGTGGTATCCGCTTTAATTGTCACTTTCATTCAGATGTTGGTTGCAGGTCAATTTCGAGTCCAATATCACCCCGAGATATTTGACTTCTCCCTTGCTCTGTATAGTTTCTCCTCGAGCCAGGCTCCCTCTGAGTATTTTGCAGAACCTGCTATGCAGTAAGTCCGTTCCCTTCTGCAGTAGTACTGTGTGAATCATGTCCGGTCCCGGTGATTTGAATGGTTCAAATGAGCTTATTGCTCATTGTACTTTGTCATAGGTCACCATCTCTTTCGCCAATGTCCAACTTTCCCTGGAAATCCTTTTCAGAGCCTCCAGTCTATTCTCATTAGCCAGTGTCTGTACTAGTTGAGCCCCAGTGGTGTACTCTCCTTGTTCATTTTCAAGGGAGTGTAATGCTGATGTCTGTCCTTTGAGAGGATTTTCTGGAGTCTGGCACACTCTTGAGTGCTTTATATCTCCTCACAGTACCTCCTTTTTCTTATAGCTGGTCAAGGCGTTCTTTTAATCACACCACCTTCCAGTTTTCTTGTCGCTATGGAATGCTTTCTTGGTTGGCCTCCTCAATCTTGCAAGTTCGGCATTTCACCAGGGCACGTTCCTGGTGGATTTATTTCTGATAAATGGACAATTGTTATTGAACGCAGAGATTTCATTGAATTGCTCCACCCAGCTCTAGGTCCCTTGTAATCCCGGAAGGTTGCGAGCTAGGTCTGCCTTGTATGCTTCCCATTCTGTTTTCCTTAGATTCCGATAAGTTTCTGTAGTGGTTTTGCTCTTTATTACAAGCTTTCATTTGGTTTCACCTGTCCCGTGTCAGTCTGTCTGTATGTGTGTCTGTTTCTCTGTAATCAAATCTTGCAAGTTAAATTTGACCCACTTCTGATCGTCCAATTGATTTGAAATTTGGCAGGTGTACATAATTGAAAATGCATTATGAAATTTTGGTTGAGAAAAAAAACAAAATGGCAACTCCAATATGGCGGACAATTTTTGTGATTATGGTCCAATTCTATTAAAAATTGGTATCTAGGAGTTTTCGGGGTCGGAGATAATGTTTTTTTTTGTAAAAATTCAAGAATAAAGTGGTAGAAATCACTAGTTATTCAACAGCATAAATACTGAAATATAAAAATAAATAACCGAAAAAAATGAATTTAAAAACAAGCTTTTATTAATTTGTTTGAACTGAAAAATGTTTCCATTTTCAAGTTTTTCATTAGTTGTTAATGAAAACAACTGAAAAGTTAAATATAAAAATAAAAAATAAAAATTTTTTAAAGACAAGCTTTCATACAAGTGCACTAAAAATAAAAAATAAATAGTTTCATTGTTGACCTAGGTTATTCTGTGGGTACCAGATTCAAAAGCTTGCCTCGGATACAAAATAGATAATCTTGCGCGGCAAGATTTTGAATCTGTTATTGACTATAACCTAGATCAACAATGAAAGAAATTGTTTTCCCTTTTTTTGTATAAAAGTTCGTCTTTAATTTTTTTTTTAATTTATGTGTTTGTAGTCGGAGCAACTCTCCTCTTCAGACATAAGCCATGCCGTAACAAAATTACTCACATAAGTGAAGGCTCTTGTTACGGCAAGTATTTCCCTCCTGTTTTTGGTAACAGTAAGAGACGCCTCAATGAATGAAAATAAATATTTATAATTATAGTTTTGTAAAATATTATATTATTATTATTAACTGCCTTTTTTGAATGAAATTTGCATGAGTTTTCCTTTTCTCAATTAATGATAAACAATCAGTATTTTTGATTGAAAAATTATATTCAAACTGAAAAGATATCGAAGTATCATACTATAAAGTGCAAAATCCGGGTTGAATTTATTTTACTGTATTTGAAATTTTTATATTTAATATTTTGGAGACTATATTTACTGAAAATGAGTTAGCTGATTCGACTCTGAGATGTATGTGTGCTCGACACCTATAACCCTCCAGCTGATGGTATTTCCCTCACTGAAAACACAGCTCTTTAAATTTCATTACTGAAGTGATATAACAAATAGCCTGTACAAATTTGGTGGGGGATGAAATGATTTGGTAGCCCCACTTTTTATTTCCAGGTTATAGGGGTATCTGACGAATAATTCCCCATTTTCAATACAGCTGACCATTGTATTTCCATTTAATATCATTTCAACTTGAACTCAGCAAATTTTTGAGTGCATTAAAATGATTATTATTAACTTTCCTCACAGCCAACCCCACAACTACTGAACCTCAAATCCTTGAATGATTGTCCGAGAAAAAATATCTGCAAAAAAATTATGAGGGATGAAATGATCTTGTCATTTGCAACGCTGCTTTACGGACTACAAGAAGTGATCTTCCAATCCACTTATGTAGAACTCACGAATGCCAAGACCTTTACGAAATCTGATTTCTCAAATGTGGGTTATGACGGCTTGAAAAATGAACTGAATAATATAAACTGACATCTTTATTTTCATAACTGCACCGTGGAGCAACGCATTATTGAATTATATAAAATTTTACATACAATTGAATTTTATATCTTCAATTCTGCTCACAATTGAGCATATACCGGGTCAACGAATCTATCAGACAAGTCATAACTTCCACAATATTAGGTGTATCAAAATGAGATTTGGTATAGGTCGATGGTATGTGAAGAGGAGAGTTTTCGCATATTTTTCACTTTCCGGTCACTTCCGGTTTCACAAGAAATGGTTCCGATTTTGAGTTTTTAAGTGGAAAACTCTGTATATTGTAACATTTTTGGATTTCTGAGACAATTCTGGATCAGATTGTGACATTTTAAAAAGTTTTTACGCCTACTTCATTTTTTTAGTCACTTTTGATATTGCATCTAGGTGGCCATGATCGGACGTGAACTAATCTGAGGACCTCAGGTGATCTCAGAAAGTTACAATCGCAAAGTTTCAGTGACTAGTATGATAGATAGGAATAAAACAAGTTGGCTTAATTACATTTTCGTGTCTAACTGTTATTTTTCTACGACAACCTCGATAAATGTTCATTTTATGACCGTAACTTCAATCATAAACAAGCACATTTTGTACAGAATATTATTTTTGCATCGGTTGCTAGGCAAGTTGCTGAGCAACAAATGCGAAATGGAATATTTCGTGTTAGGTCTAGGTTCACTCTAAAATCACGACGACTACAGCTTGTCAAATCATGACGTCCAGCGACAAATTGATGAAATGTCAGCAGATCGTTTCTGTCAAAGTTTTAGTAGCTAACGAGTAATTTCATAGTTGTTTTCCATAAAAACTATTAATTAAAATGGAAACTGATAGTGATATTGACTTAGATTTGACACCTCCGAACATAATAAAAGCAGCGAAGGTAACAACACTGAATTTATTACCGGAAACGCCGAGGAGTATGTATCAACGCGCTCATAACCTTTTTTTGGAATGGAAGGTAGATCAGAAGACAAAATCGTTTTCCGAAAACGTTTTAATGGCTTATTTTGGCGACTTAGCCAAAAAATTTAAAAGTTCCACTCTGTGGTCACACTTCTCAATGCTGAGAACGACTCCTAGTATCTATGATGATATAGATATTGCCAAATATTTGAAACTGAAAGCATTCCTCAAGCGGCAGTCTAACGGCTACAAACCCAATAAGTCAAAGATTTTTACGGCAAATGACATCGATAATTTCATTGAACAGGCTCGAGATGAAATATATTTGGCAACAAAAGTAAGTTTCATATTTCCATTTGATGAAAAATATGTTTAAGTAAACTAGTTTACATTGTAGGTTGCATTAGTTATGGGAGTAATGGGTGCATGTAGAAGACATGAATCACATCAAATGAAAGTTACTCATTTCAATGATCTTGGTTCAGCTGTTTCAGTAACAATACCAGACAGTAAAACCAAAATAGTACGAAATTTTAATGTAACTGGCAAATTCTACGAAATTTATAAAAAATACGCAAATCTTCGCACTCAAAATGCTAATGGTCTATGGTTTTTCATTAATTATCAAAAAGGAAAGTGTACCATTCAGAGAATAGGTCTGAATAAGTTTGGAGCTATGGGAAAAGACATTGCCGAGTATTTAAAATTGCCAAATTACGAATTATATACTGGGCACTGCTTTCGCCGATCCTCCGCAACAATTCTTGTTGATGCTGGAGGTGACATAACCACGTTGAAACGCCACGGTGGCTGGAAATCTACTACAGTCGCCGAGGGATATATTGATGAATCGAAGAAAAGTAAGCTTGAAATAGCAAATAAAATTGCAAATGCAATACAGAACATACCATCAGGCATACCAACGAATTTAGAAATGGAAAATCGCGAGAAGCCGTCTACTTCAACGTCGACAAATTATCAATTTCGAAAAGAATTAAGTATTCAGCAATCAAGTTCTCCAAATATGATATTCAATAATTGCACATTCAACTTCAATTAGATACATACATACATTTATAAAGGCTTTTATTTCTTTGTACAAATTTCTTCAATTTATATTTTAATTCTGATAGAAAGCCCATTAGCGGCGAATTCGGAGTAATGAAATATCATCAGTTTATTTCTTTCAAAGTTTTTGCAATGTATGCATGTATTGAACGTGAACGATATGTTGTCATAGAAAAACTATAGTATGCAACTCGCAACAAAATGGCCATTTTGCACTCGTATGAGTTGCAGCACTTGCCTTCGGCTCGTGCTGCAAATTTCATACTCGTGCAAAATGGGCATCATTTTGTGCTCATTGCATAATATACTATTTTCAAACGGCGACCATTTTTTGACTAGCATTTTCCGAAAATAGGATTTTTTGACGAATCAAACGATATTAATTTATTGGCGATTGGATTAAAGATAAGAACATAAAGTGAATATTACTATGGAAAATACTGGATAATACTTTATTTACTTTTGTCAAGTGTGCCATGGATAATAATTTATTTACTTTCACTGTAGTAAATTTTCAAAGTGCATTCCTCCTTGTTCAAGACACATTTCAGCTCGTTCAATTGTTTCTTTCAACACGTTTCGTAACATTTGAGGCGTTATACTTCTACATGCCGTAGAATTATTTCTTCTGAGATTTCAAGAGTGGCTGTGGCTGTTGCATTGTAAACCTTTTCATTCACATATCTCCAAATGAAGAAATCGAGCACAGTGAGATCCGGTGAGCGGGCAGGCCACCGTACTGGACCATTGGTTGCAATAACTTTATTATTAAAATGCTCTATCAAGTAATTGAGAACTACTCTGGTATTATGAGGGGGTGCTCTATCTTGTTGTAAGTGAATTCGCCGTAAAACTGCTGAAGGTAGATTATTAAGATGATCCTCGATTCCATTTTGAAGAAAACCTAAGTACCTTACCCCTGTTAACTGACCTTGAAACAATATTGGCCCAGTTATTCTGTTTCCAACGGTACCCAAAGCCCAGACATTGATGCCAAACCTTTCTTGAAAATTGCCCTCTCTCATTGCATGTGTATTTTGTTGGGCCCAGTACCGAGTATTCTGCTCATTGAACATACCATTATTTGTATGTCATGACTCGTCAAAAAATTGAATAAAGTTGATAAAATTTGAGTTAACTCTATGATTTCGAAGCAGCCAATCACAAAACACTACTCGTCTATCGCCATCGTCAGCATACAGATATAAATGTAACTGATATTTGAATGCACGATATCCATGCTTTTTCAATATTTTTCTCGCTTAAATCGTGACTTATCTGCATTTCTTGATTAATTTCTCTTGAAGAAACTATTTTATCAACCCCAACCTCAATCTCAGTCTCTTCATGTATGATAACCCTCTGCATAAAACGATTCTCAACATACGGGAAAAACTGATGGGCTGGATGTTGCCGATTGATCTCTGAACATACAACTCAGCAGCATGCCTTGAATTTCTATGACATTCTCCAAATATTGATAAATATCCCTCTTTTCACTTTGAGAAAACATTATTTTAAAGAAAAATTAAACTGAAATTTAACGAAAATTAAGAAACTTTTACTGTCTGCTCATAAAGCTTATGTCACTGTCATTACCTAAGTGAGTGTTTTGTTTTCCAAAGAAGACTTGATAAAAATAACTGCAAAATATTATGCGTCATGGCTTTCCATGAAACACTTGATAAAAGTAAATAAATTATTATCCAGTATTTTCCTTAGTAATATTTAATTCATGTTCTCATTTTCAATGCAATCGCAAATAAGTTAGTATCGTTAGATTCATCAAAAAATCCTTTTTTCGAAAAGTGCTTCTCAAAAAATGCTCGCTATTTGAAAAATAATAGTTAGACACGAAAATTAAATTTTGTCAACTTGTCTTATTCCTACGTTTGTTTGGAGGTTGTAGACGATGTGGTAACTTGATTACTGTCGTTCGCGAAACTTCACCCACTACCACACCGCGCGAAATTACACGCACCGCTGCACATGGCGGAATTGCACGCATCATTGCGCCGACAGTCATATAAATTGGTAAGTAGCACCTAAACTTGTCAGTATTCACCTGAAGACGATTGCAGATACGAGCATTCTAAACGTCGTGAAAACCTTTTAAATACATTAAGACGATGGACGTCCGAAACGACAGTAATCAAGTTACCACATCGTCTACAACCTTCAAACAAACGTTGGAAACCCGGTACGGACCCGGCATCAGCGACAAGTTCAGAGGCTACGAAAGGACAATGATAAAACTCACCAAGGAGGAAACTCACATCCAGTTTCTACGAAGAGCCAGAGACAACAACATCATCCCAGACGGTTTCCAGGTAAAGTCACCTTTTCCCGGGGAACGAGCACAACGCATCATGTAGCGGGCCAGTCATGCACTAATCAGGTCGCAGATCAACTATCACCGCTGGAAGAAAGAGATGCTGCTACAGGATGCCACTGCTAGATTCCAAGAAATCAGAGAGTACACCTTAGAGAAGGACAATCAACCCATATTTGCCAAGATTGAAAATAGATGCGCGAGAATCCAACAGGAACAAGAAGGAGGCATAATAGCAGGGAAACACGGTCCCAGTGGAAAGTGAGAGAGACACTCGAGAAGGAGAGGAATCCCCGGAGTAACATCACTGCAGGGGAACAGAGGGCCCTAAAAATTCATGGACACCACAACATTTGATGACAAGATAAAGTCATTACTCCACACAGGGAACTATGAACTTTCGAAGGAGGATCTGACATCCACTATGGAAAGGAAGATCTACAACACTCTGAGGAAATTCAAACACTCCATTCCAGACAACGAACGATCACATCTAACGCCACACTACAGCAAACCACCGCATCCTACGGGCTTCCAAAAATCCACAAACCAGACATGCCACTGAGACCGATCACCAGCTCACGGAACTCACCAACCTACAAGTTATCAAAATACCTCCTACCGATACTACAACCTTACAAGGAAATAGCAGTTCATACGTCAAGAATTCCAAGCACTTCGTTGACACCATCACAGATGTTGAACTTGGACCAGAAGATTGTTTCATCAGCTTCGACGTGGAGAGCCTTCACACCAATGTCCCTATAGAGGAATCTCTCAGTATCATCAAAAGGAAACTCGAAGAGAATGACCAGCTGCACGAGAGGACTGACCTTCCTACCCACGCAATATTGGAATTACTGCAGTGCTGCCTACAGAACTCATATTTCCAGGAGAAGGACCGATTCTTCTCTCAAGTCGACGGACTCCCGATGAGATCTTTCCTTTCTCCAATCATCGCCAACATATACATGGAGTGGTTCGAAGAATTGGCTATACGGGAGGCAGAATACAAACCAAAGCTGTGGTTGAGGTACGTGGATGACACCTTCATTATATGGAATCACGGAGACAAACATCTCCAGGATTTCTTCTCAAGAATCAACAGAATCAGGGATTCGATCAAATTCACGATGGAAATGGAAACCAACAGTGCCTTACCCTTCCTCGATATGAACGTTGAGAGAATAGGCAATGGAATCCGCACCTCCGTCTACAGAAAAAAGACACATACGGGGCAGTACCCCAGTTACAGCTCCAACTCCAATCCGAGTTCGATGAAGAGAGGGATCGTGAGAACATTGGTAGAGAGAGCGACGCACATACTCAACGACGTGGAGTCACTAGATGCCGAATTAAACCACATCAGAGAGGACCTCCACCGGAATGGCTATCCCAAGAAACTCCTAGAAGAAGTATTGAAACAACTCCGGAGAACGAAAACATCTGAAGAGCAACAACAAAGCACAGTGATCTGCCTTCCGTACATCAGAGGTGTCTCCGAGAAGATCAGAAGGATCTGAAATAAGTTCAACATCAAGATCTGCTTCCAATCCGGCAGTACTTTACGGAGTTTCCTGACCAAGACCAAACCTGACAACAAAAATGAAATCAGTAAGAATTGCATTTATGAAGTTCCATGTGAATGCGGAGATTCCTACATTGGAGAGACAAAGAGACCGTTATCGGTAAGATTGGATGAGCACAAGAAATGGACTCAACGTGGAAAAAACATCAAAATCGGGAATCGCTGACCACGCCTGGACTGAGCACCATCGAGTTCTATGGGACGACGCAAGTGTTCTACATAGAGAGGAGCATTGGTTCAAACGAAAGTTCAAAGAGGCCGCCTACATCGAAGCCAATAACGCCTTTAGTCAACCAAGCGTTGAGATCAAGAACGTATGGAAACCCCTAATTGCTCTTTCTGGCGGGCTGCAGAGGCGCGAAACTTCACGCACCACCACACCGCGCGAAATTACACGCACCGCTGCACATGGCGGAATTGCACGCATCTAGCGCCGACAGTCATATAAATTGGTAAGTAGCACCTAAACTTGTCAGTATTCACCTGAAGACGATTGCAGATACAAGCATTCGAAACGTCGTAAAAACCTTTTAAATACATTAAGACGATGGACGTCCGAAACGACAGTAATCAATGTCTTATTCCTATCTATCATACTAGTCACTGAAACTTTGCGATTGTAATTTTCTGAGATCACCTGAGGTCCTCAGATTAGTTCACGTCTGATCATGGCCACCTAGATGCACCAGTAAAACTGACTCTGAAAAAATAAGTAGGCGAAAAAAATTTTTCTCAGAAATAAAAAAATGTTACGATATATAGGGTGTTCTATTTAAAAATGCAAAACTGGAGACATTTCCGGTGAAATCGGAAGTGACCGGAAAGTGAAAAATATGTGAAAACTCTCCTCTTCACATACCATCTACCTATACCAAATCTCATTTTGATACACCTAATATTCTAGAAGTTATGACTTGTCCAATAGATTCGTTGACACCCGGTATAGGTGAGTATAAACTACAACTTCGCTGATCCACACACACCCTCATATACGAGACTGGTCACTGAACTGCCAGACTGATCTTTAGACAAATTGTGGGACGCTGTGATAGCCGATAATTGCCAAAATAGATAATGAATAATCAGAACAAATCGAGGTTTGATTGGAACAAGAAAAATCAGAAATTGTCAGTTTGAATTTCACAACCTGAAGGAATGTGCTAAGAAATAGTTTAATTCGATATTCATTCCTTTGTTTCAGGTAATAGTTATTTATTATGTTTTACCTATGAGTGGAAAATGTTAAGGCTTTCAACCGTCGTGTGTAATATTCTGTTTTATTCTTGATCGGAAATATTCAAGAGAAATTAATAAAAAATAAGCAGTTTGAATTATTATTGGGGGTCAAATTGGCTTGATATCTGTACTGTTTACGATTTTTATGGATTTTGAATTTTGTCTTTCATTGATATTCATGACTTTTTGTTGAAATTATACCAAAAAATGTGCAATTTTAATATAGAAAACGAAAATAGTGATGAAGCTGCTTTGTCAGGAGATGTATAAATTGAAGCTGCCGATACAGTAAACAATTTATTGCCGCAGAAATCACGTCTGAAGTATGAAAAAGAATATAGGGCGTTTCAAAGTTGGAAAACTATCAACTAACGATTGAAGTAAAGTAGTAGCGGCGTTTAATCAATTAATTCACTTAAAAAAATATAGTTGAAAAATTTCACTATTTGATAGCCGAGCGGGTGCCAAATCAAATTAAATTCGAAAGAATTATTCACGCGTAGATTCGAGAATGCAGATAGACAATTTGTCATAGAAATACAAAGATATTTTTCACTAACCGGAGTCTATCAACCTGGTTGGCCCGGAACATCTCGAGACTGGAAAACATCGGTTCTTGGAGCACTGACACTCTACATTTCATTGTTCTCAAATTAATAGCAACTAACAGATTTATTGACTTTTTATACTCATAATTCTTTTCAAAGAGAGTGTTCAATGATAATAATGCATAAAACAAGAAGTTGAGCTTTTCAATATCTAAATGATGAACCTTTATTTAATCTCTCATTCTGAATGAGAATACTCTATGAAATTGAAATATTAGTTGACGTGATTATTATTCAAATTTAACAAGGACTTCAAAAGGTTCTCAGTTATACCAAAGTTATTCAGATAAAAATTCAGTCAAGGTTCTAATACGAATTCAACAGCTACATCTTACTGCAATGGAATTCTAAAAGGAACTGACCATCTTTCCTCAAGAATCTTCGTAGGCCCTTCACAAATGTGCATTCTTTCAAAATTGAAACGGTTATCTTCACATCTGTGGTTTCCTTAAAATGGTCCTTTTGTTCAAACATGAAATGGAACAACTTACGCTCCGAATATTAATGGAATATTTCTCTCAGTATCGGTTCAACAAGTTATGGTACCTGAGCCAGCGTATTATTTTTGAATATAAGACAAGTACTAGAGATTCTGATATATACATGTTTCTATATATAGCGGAGTATTCTCATTCATCTGAGAGTACATTATAATTTCCTGTGGCCCATTTGGCTAAATGATTGTCGCAAACCCAGTGAAACCGCAATACCACAGTTCCTAATTTGTTTGACTAACTTGACATTATTCACATTTTTATAATTATCGAGGAAGAGGATCTTTCGTAAACATTTACAGATATTTCCCGAATAAATTCCAAATCTATTCTCGTCTACAAAATTACATGTTGCCCACTTACTATTACTGCTGGTTGTAGTTTCGTGAAACCATCAAATTTTCAGCCTTCGAGACCGAAACTCATTACATGTTTGTAAGAAATTCACGATATAGCTTTGTTGTGATATATGTCGAATTTCAAACGAATTATATTTTCCTTGAATAATAGTGTATATGCGTTTTGCTAAAGGTGCAATCAACATATGAATGTCGCCAGAAAGTTTTCCGCCTTCATACCACACAAAACCTGCTCTTGCAAGAGAAAATGTTTTCTTGGGAAGTAAGAAACTTATAATTACCTACCACAAGGGTTGAACATGGTACAGGAAATAAATGGTGCTCTCATTCTATTAATTATTCTTGTCACCTGTGGATTCTAATTATTGATTCAACTATTTTAGGGATATACTACCATTTTCGAATGTCTCCGTGCAATAGGATTTCAGTAACATTTTTCTATTGAGAAACTTCTCGAATGTGGTATCCCAAAATCAAAAGACTATTATTATTGCCTATTACGGTCTCATCCACTTACGCAATTATCGCATCGGAACATTCCTGTCATGTCGAGGAGATATTTAGAATTCCACGAAGAGATAAGGTACAAAGAAGACTGCAAACAAGCAATTGTGAATCTCAAAATAATGACTGTTTGTATGTTAATATTCAGGTGCCTACTTCATCTGGAAGAAAACAAGGCTTCATATAGTATCAGTATGCCCAAGCAGCAATACAACACAAGGATTTCTTATAACTTCAACATAGCCCATCCGAGATTGCTGAGAACTAGAGATGCTGTATCTTATAATGCACCAAAATTTCACAATGCTCTTCCAGAATGGGTCAGGAAACAAAATCATACCTCTTCTGAGCGATAAATAAAAATATTTTGTAAATACGAACAATTTTTTCTTCTGAGATTTCCCAACCGCATTACCAAGTGAGATTCTTACGTACCTCTTGTATTTTATATTTGTATTTTGTAGTTATATTCAATGTGTATTTTCTGTACCTATTTAAACATATTCATATTTCCAATTTTCGAATTCATGTACCGTGTACTTTGCCATACATTGACTTGTGTGATAATATATTGTACAACGAGCATGGAATGAAGTTAATTTCTCACGAGTATGAATTTTGCGGTATGAGCCGAAAGCGAGTGCCACAATTCATACGAGTGAGAAATGGACATTCCATGCTAATACACTATACTTTTTCCTCGACCACAGCGACATTACACTATCCACAAGCCTCTCATATTCAGTAGCATTGTAACAAAATCTAACGATTTTGTGTATCTATGATTAAGTTCATCAAATGAGAACATTGATTAGATATCAATACTCAATGACTTTCAGATCATCAATGTATCGACATATATTTTCCTGTTAGATATCTTTCACCACATACAAGCAACATCTAATGCTGTGGTCTCGATGTTTTTTTCACCTGATGTGATTTAGTTTTCGTGTTTGTGATTTGATCTAAATAAACATTATTATTATATATTTCAAGTCATATTCAACATTAGTTTAATTATTATTCACAATATTAAATATTACATTTCTACAGTTATTTGGACTTCTATTAGTTTCAACTTCCACAGTTAAATTTTCATGACTTTCCCTAGTTGACATCGATGGTAAATTTCCTCTATTCTCGATTGAATTCTGTATTCTATTCGCTTCGTCGAACTTGTTTTCCTCTGTAGCCCTCTGCGTCTGTGGTTGACAAGAGTTGTTGCAGAAGATCTGAGGAAACAATGACCTGTATATAATTCGGCATCGGGTACTTTCAGGAATTTGACAAAATTTTTCTCTATCTTTCCAAATTTGTTTATAATAATTATAATTGTGTTTATTTTTCCCAAATTTTTGTAATACAAGTGTAGTATATTACTAATATTGACAGCTACTAGAAACAGAAGGCGAAGTTCATCTTCAATAGTGAAGGGATTCCACTACGAAGTTGTTCTTCCACTTAACCTCGAAAAATTCTGTCTATGTGAGAGGATATAGTAATTTCCCCACTTATCTCTTATTTTCACGAATTATTTATCTCTTCTTTTCATAAATCTACATGAGTTAGGCAAACTGGTTAGGTTACTAAGTTAGACGAGTATTCACATTTGATAAGTGATATGAGGTTCTTTCAAATTTCATCCTGAACATGGAATAATTGGAGTTCTTGATTGCCAGAGGAATGGGTTTGTATATTTTAAAGATTTGGTATGTAAACGAACGTCAGAAAATTACTTTTCTGAAGCGGGGAGGTGAAAGCAGACTTTTGAGTCTCAAATTCAGATTGTGTTCGTCTGTTCTAAATGATATTTTTTCGTATAAATAGATGGGAGTTTTTTCGCAGATGATTTTATGAAAAAGAGTAGCTGTAAGGTATATCCTCCTATGTTCTATGTCCAAGCACCCGTAGTGCATTTGCCCTTCTGGTAATTCAGAAAGGAGGGTGAGTCTTTGATATGTGATGGGCGGGATGCGGCATATTTTTCCATTATTTGGTCAAATCTTCCTGTTATCGTGAAATTCCGAACAATTTTTGTTTGAGTGTCTGGTATCTTCAACACAAAAGTTGATCCCAAATTGCTCAAATCATTAATTTTCATTTTTTTCAATTCATGCCTGCGACAAGCATCCATTATCCCCATTAACAATGCAACCTGCAAAAAAATATTGTATTAATTTATTGCCTAATTTTGAGAAAAAAAAGTGGAACTCAATGTGTTTTGAACCGAAGTCCATTGTTCGCTCTACGCTCTACCAACTGAGCCAATGAGATAAGGGATGAAGTCAATGTTATAGGAACACCTATCTGAAAAGTTATTCAACTGAAGTTTCAAATGTTCGAATTCTTTTTATGTTATGTACTCATACGCATACGTTAGTTATTAGGAATTCATCATCCAGTGCATCCTTAATGAAGTTGTTCATTTCTTGAGCTGTGAATACTTTTGATCTCCTTGGTCGGTCAATTCAATGTATTTGGAAATATCCGCATCATTATTATTTGTGCTGAGAGTTGTCCGCAACATAGAATATTGGGTCCATAACCACAGAACACCCTAACTCACAGAACCGTAAGTAAACGGCGGCACTTTGATCTTCACGGAGCGAATTCTCTTGACCTTCCTTATCTGCTAGCTGGTACATGTCACTGTCGAGTGGCAAATTTGAATTGAAGTTCTAGGCGCACCTACTTTCAGCATACTTTGCAGGTTAGTTATCGATTCAATTGGAAAACATTCTGGGTTTCCTTCTCAGTTGTTATACATTTATATACAATCACTTGCGAAGAGCGAAATCAAAATGGACACTCCAAATGCAAATACAAATAAAACCAGAGGGAAGTTTGGATTCGACGTTGACAAATGTACCACTTAGCATAGCACAAGCGCTCACGAATAAAGTTTGGGTGGAAAGGAAGACTAGTTAGGGTGTTCTGTGCCATAACGTTGTGGGCTTGACAACTTTTGATTTTGCAACAAAATATGCTATCAAAATGCTTTCAGAGAACAATGATGTTTTCATACAACTCTTCCAAACAAATTATAGGCGCTTCGTATTTTTTCTTTGATTTATCTGGTACTAAACTCAAAGGAGCCAGCTTCGCATTCTCCAAAATTTCTGGAGGAGTCAAATCAAATTCGCTATCACTTGAAACTTCCATAGTTTCAGATAAACTGCGGGAAAACCTGCAGCAAAGTGAAATGTTACCGATTTTGACAAAATTTTCACAGATGCTTCAGAATGCGCTAAACTACGTTGAGCAACCAAAATTTTTCCGCGGAGAGAGTCGGAAATATTTTTTTTGTTAAAAAATATCCAACTTCATGGCATTGGCCAACTCAATGAACAGTTGTGATTGAAAAGGATTATTTCACAATTATTCACGAAACAAGCACTCCAAACAGTAAGACCTAGACTCTATAAATGCGATACTAGAGGATATGTTTTCAATGTCCCGCAGAAAGTTTGGATAAAAACGTAGTTTTTCTATTCGAAAGTCTTTCCATTTGAGTAAACCGGAAATAAGATTTGAGATGATTGTCAATAATGTCAATTGTCACTCATGAGTAATGTTGAAATGCAATGTTGCAAAATGTAAAAAATAGAGTTGGATGTCGACTCTTCAATTGAATTATTTATTTTGATAATCAAAATTATGTGATTTTTTTTTTTTTAGATAATGCTTTTTTTATTCAATCAATAATTAATATACAGAAGTTCACAATACAAAAAAAAAATATTAACCTATACCACATATTTCAGACTATAAAGAATAACAATTTCAGCAGATGTATACATGCATATATCCATACACACATGTACATAGAAAATGTAAAAAAAAAAATCAGATATTCAAGGACAAGCTCAATCAAAACTATTTAAAACTAGCGAACATATCACAATAAACCTGTTCCCGAAACAATAAAGATTCTAGACAAATATATGACATGTATATACCAATATAGTCAATATTTTTGTAAAGCATTGTTCCTAATCAGCAATAATTGCTGGTACCGGAACATATATATTTAAAATTTAATGGCTTTTAACATATTGCATCACCTCCGCTTTGAACGAGGAGTCACTATCTCTATTTTTTATGGAGTTTGGCAGAAAGTTAAATGATTGGAGACATTTAGAGAAGGGATTATTTAAAGCAATGTTCGTTCTCACCTGGGGTAGATAAATTTGGTTTTGACTTCTAGTTTCATACGAATGTATCTCATTAACTATGTTCATGTTTGTATTGCATTTCTGTTGATTTTTTGTTATTTTATAAATAAATCTACATTGTTCTATTTGTAGAATTTTTTTCAGCGGCAAAATTTCAGTTTGATGGTAGATTAACTCTGTATTAGTTTGAAATCAAGCCAAATAGAGTTTTTACCCTTTTTTGAATTTGATATTTTTGAATAATGTTTATTTTTATTTTTGAAGAGCATATACACTGTTTTTTTTTACATTTATTTGTAATTTATTTGCCAGGAGCCATTTAGCATATAGTTCTAGATCACTATTTACCAAGTCTTTCAGTTCACCCAGGTTAGATCCTTCATATACTAGAATGGTATCATCTGCGAATATGTAATAGCGAGCTATAAGATTTGCTTTTTTGAGATTTAGGGTATGTAACGAGTATAACAGTGGTCCAAGGACTGACCCTTGTGGGACTCCGCAGTTTATATACGCGATTTCACTATTAACTTCATTTAGAGATACATATTGTTGCCGATCCTTCAAATACGATTTTAATATACTTGCACTTTTTCCTCTTATACCTGAATGGTTCAATTTATCGACTAGAATTTCATGATCCACTACATCGAATGCCTTTTGTAAATCAATAAATATTGTTAGGACAAATTTTATATCATCCATGTTAGTTATGACATGGTTTAGGAAGTCTATTGTATCACTTTGGGTGTTCGATTGTTTCTGAAAACCATATTGATACTTGTCTAATTCAACATATCTAGTAAGGAAGTTCATGATACGGTTTCCAAAGAGAATTTCCACAAATTTTGAAAGTGCACATACTACGGTAAAGGGACGATAATTTTCTGAATTATTTTTTAGTCCTGATTTATGGATAGGGGTAACCTTACCCATTTTTAACTCCTTCGGAAATTCCCCTGTTTCAAACATTTCATTGACCAAGTCGACTAAGACTGGTATTATTGTCTCCTGCACTATTAATAAATCTTTTACAGAAATTGTATCATTACCTGGAGCAGAATTCTTATTTATTTCATCCAAAACTTCTCCCACTTCTTTTATGTTAGTATCATATAGGTACAAAGAGTTTTTTATATTAATTTCATCGAAATAATGTGAAGGTGGGTTACTTATGAGTTTTGCATTGATTTTATTGACTATTGATTGACCTATATCACAGAAATATTCGTTAAATTTATTTACAATTTCTAATTCATCAGTTATTAATGTTTTATCTACCTCTATTGCATCTCCAGTAATTTGCTTGTTTTCATGTTTTATTAGATTATTTATGAAATTCCATTGTTTCTTTGGATTTCCATCAGTATCATTCCATCTTTTTCTGAAAAAAATAGTTTTCAGTTTTCTTTTTTCATTTTCAACTTGGTTCTTTTTATTTTTGAAGTCCCATAAGATTCGTTTTATTCAGTGTATTGCTGAAAACATGAAGGAATCAGGCCGTCTCGAATAAGTGGAAGTTGAAAATTGACTTTTTTAACATTTCTGGGGCCATAATTCTGAAAATAACCGTTTGCGCGGAAATATTTTGGGTACAGTTGATGGCCAGCCAATCAACTTTTTCAAAACACACTTCACTTCGCTCGCGAGCACTTTGGTAGCGGTGATTCATCTCGTTTTTTATGAATTATTATTTGGGCACAATAGTGACAGTCAGTGGCTGGATGCAAGTACAATGAATTAGGTTTCAATAAAAACAGATATTTCAACAAATGCGTTATAAGTTCAGCGTGTCTCGGTGCGCTCTTAAAATCCAATGTCTTACGTAAAAGAAGGAAACACAACCTAACCTAACTTGGCTAACCTTGCTATCCAAGTTGATGGCCAGCCAATCTACTTTTTCAGAACACGCTTCACTTTGCTCGCGGGCACTTCGTTTTATACGAATAATTATTGTGGCACAATGGTGACAGTCAGTCGCGAGATGCAAGTACACTGAATTAGGTTTCATTGGGAGAAGAAATTTCAGCAAAAGTGTTATAAGTAATGCTGAAAATGAAGATTAGGAACATTCTTCGACGTGTCTCGGTCTGCTCTTGAAATCCAGTCAATGTCTTAAGTGAAAGAAGGGAACAAAACCTAACCTAACTTGGCTAACTTTGCTATCCAAGTTGATGGCCAGCCAATCAACTTTTTCAGAGTACGCTAAACCCGAGAAAAAATTGTTATGAATTGCATTGAAGAAGGTATCGAATAGAAATTGAGGGTTCCCTACAATGTGTTGAAAAAATAAAGAAATTAAGCGTCCCGTCCCAAGTAAGTGGAAATTATGATTGAAAATAGACCTTTTTGAATCTTTCAAGGGCCATAATTCCGAAAATAACCGTTTCCGCGAATTTTTTTCGATGGGTTTACTTTTATTATCGTGTTCTCAAGCATCTGTGAAAATTTCGTCAAAATCGGTGACATTTCACTTTGCTGCAGGTTCACCAAATCTCGAATAATTTCTGACTTTTGTTTATATATAATTTATGACAACTCGTTCATAGCTTTTCTTCAATTTAGCATTGAAAATCGAAAATTTGGAATTGGTTTCACAAGTCAAAATTTCAAAATTCAGATTCTTGTTTCATGGTTCATGTTTACTTTATAATGACTAATATTTGTTTCAAGATGAGAAGAACAATTCTAAAAAAATTATCCTTTGCGAAGCCTTAACGGGCGGGTCCATTTTGGCTTTATATTTCAGTAAGACCTGTACTGATTCGAAATGATCATTACAGTACAGCCTTCGATGTAGAAATAAGAAAGTATAGTACTTCCTTGATCGATAAAGCGCATGAAATGAGCATATTTCTATGTGTCCGTCGAAAATAGTAGTTTATGCAACAAGTGGGCTAAGGGGTGAATTATGAGTAAGCAAGTCTTTTGCATACTTACGTTCTAGTGCGGTAAATCGTATAGCCGAGGCTGAATATATTGGGAGAGCGATGTTGCAAAAATGAAATTCATTATGTAACATGAATGTAGATGAACATATTGCTACTAGGTTGCCTTAGGAGGTGGAACAAACAACAAATTCAAATACGGATTGTATATGCACATTATGGTATACAGACCTCAAAAATATGTCAATTTGATGAACGGTAAAGTTTTGATCTTCATGAATACAGAAAAGTATTCGAAGCTGAAAATCATAATTGTAGGTTCCTACTGAGTAAGCATTTTTGGAAACTACTATTATAAAGGGGCGTTAAAGGAGTGGATTTTTATTTTACAAATTTTGAGATAGCATGCGATCTGAGTAGAGGAGATATTTTGGTTTATAAATATTGCTGGAAGAATTATTTCAATGAAAACTCATGAATGTTTATTTTGAAGCCGACTTCTGAGGAAGCTGAACTACCCGACTGATTTTTGTATTCTTCAACTGAAATTACAGAAGAATGATTTTTGAAGGGGTGTGATTAGTTTTGGAGTTTAAATCAGGGTAACTTTTTAATTGGGAATTCCATGAAAAGAGTGAATATATGTTTATTTTTTTAGTGTATTATATCCATTAATGAGTCAGTTGAATCTTGAAAAAATCAATTTTTTCTGTGAAATTCAACCATGTCTTGGGAATTACTGTCCGCCAAACCTAACCGAAGCCGTATGAAACCACTTGTAATTGTCGAATGCAATATGTGTAATTTTGAACTGATTGTTTGAGAAAAGTAGGAAGAAAGTTTGAGAAACCTTATTACCATTCGTTGTAGGCTACCGTCGATGAGTATTCAAACTATGCTTCTGCAATAACGTCAATTCTACACTAATGAAAACAAACGAACCCCGTTATAGACGTACTTCAGAGCTCTTAACAAATCACAATTATCCAAAAATCATCCGTTATTAATACAGTTTTATTTTGCACGAAAAGTAAAAAATATCGCCGGTCCTGCTGAGCTGACAATTGACAGATAAGCAGCGCTGCTGCGTTGCCAGGTAGTATTTTCAAGATCCACGCACACGTCTCTAGCGGTGAATTTGAAAGCTGTCTACGAATGACATTGCGTGTAACGACCCACTACAGGGTGTTGTTCAATTAGAAACCCCACACTTTAATTCACTTGGTTAAGGTGTTGTTACCAAGTTTTTAGCAGAAAATAATAATAACGCATTGGGTACAGCGTGTTCTATCGTCTTTGGTTCCAGCGTGTACTATTCAGAACATGGCCCACTTAAACAGCAATTTTTACTATTGTCTACCCAACCGTGATCTACTACATTATGACTGTCGAACCATGTTTCATCAAGAAAAATAATGGGTCTATTAGAACGACTGTAGTCGTTTATTTGACGCAGATAATCTTGCCGCCATTGCACTCTCCTTGATGATTTGGTAATCGCCATGCGCTTAACAAGTTTTTCATGTTTAAAACCAATGAAAACTTGACGCAATGTCTCCACGCTGGTATAAGTATAATCTGGATAATCTGCTAGGTTTTGCTGTATAACTTCCAATGTCGCAACCCTGTTCTGGTTGTGAATGATTTATGAAAAACTCACCGGCGATTTTTATTGAGCGGTAGATAACAATCATTTCCAGGTATATAGATGTTCTGAATTTTCAGAGAGCTGAAATCGTTTAAATTGTGTACTTTGCCAATCTAGTCAGGGGGACTATGCAAATAATTAAAGCACTTATAAAAACAAACATATAAACGCATTGCATGGTATGATATTCCAATCCATACAACTTCAGTGCTTCCATAGTATCAAAGAGCAGTTCCAAATAATGTGATAAAACCTGTATAATAATGTTATACAACTGACAGTAAGTCCCTGATAGAAGAACTGAGTTTTCAAGAATCTTGTAACGAAGTTACTACTAGTTCCTCATTTGTTTAAAACAATCCAACAAGCTCCGTGTTAAATTAAAATAAATAAAAGACCTATCTCCGTTAATAATAGTCATAAAAATAAAGTTCATGTACGATATTAATCCTCGAAATGAAACTATCCAGACAGTAGTAGATATTCCTTTCGATTGTTGAAGGCGCGCCGCCAAACGCACAGATGTCCGGCCACCAACATCGAGCGCACCACGAACACAATAGCAGCCCGAAGCAGGACTACCCGAGAGACGCCGAGGATACGCGAAGGGAGTTTGGAGAATATTCTGTGGAAGGAGTTAGTTATATTCTGTGGAGAGAGTTAGTTATAACCACCGACATAACCTCAATCTAGACTGCTGATCCCGTATGATGAGAATTCATCCAATTACAAGATATCAAAGAGCTTTTTGTGTCTGTGACGATTCAAAATCACATAATGGCTCCTCCTTAGATGTCAATGTCTGAAATGACATTATTTGTGCTTTCTGCGCTTTGCGCAGACACGTTCACGTAAATTCTATTTGGATGAATTTTTCATGTGGTGGGGTTATGACCTCTAGCAGTCTAGATTAAGGTTATGTCGGTGGTTATAACCGACCAGCAAGGTGTATCGTCTCATATGATCAAGGTCATACATGATATAGTGTTGACTACAAATCGTATGGGGGTGCTGAGATCGACTGAAGTGACCAACACGCAATCGTGGGCAGGGGAGTGAGATGTCTAAAAACATGGTGTATTCACTTATACCTGTAAAATATTGGGACAAACTGGGGGACAACAGCCCACTTGATAAAGGGAGTTATCTAGAGTTTCAGATGGCGCCGATGTCGTTTCTTGTCATAATTCAGTAAACTGCAATTTCATACCACACAGGGTGTTTTTGTGATTTGTGTCTCCTGATCCGTTCTGTGATTGTGCTTTTGTCGCCTTTAAGGTTATGTCAATTCGTTGTGAAATATTTTGAGGATGATCGATCGATGTAACATATTTTAGAACAAACTATTCCATGTTCTTATGTCAGGGTTATCATATATTGTCAGTATTGTATATATAATAACCCTGAGTGTTCCATAGAATTTTCGAGAGGGTTCCGAAATAATTCTAATTATGAACCATACCAATTTATTTTCTATGGTCTATTGATACAGCTCCACTGAGTTGGTACTTATGTATTTCTGTCCCTGTTTGCTCGTGATAAAAATCTTATGATGGAGCGGATAATGATTTTATGAAGTGCTGTAAATTATATACAATTACTTAATTGAACTTTCAAACCAATAAAAGTACGGGAGATGCAATCTCTTTCGCTTCCTGAAAAAATCTATATTCTAGTCTGAAGGAAGTGTTTTGCGACATATCTAAAGCTTTTGACTGTTACATAAGCTTCATCTCTACAGCTTCAGAGGACGAAGCTTCAATTGGTTCAAATCCTTGATGAGTGAAAGAACCTCTTAGCTTTTTGACAAATTGAGAGGTGTTCACTATTTTGGCAGACAACACGACTATCTTCATATAGCGGAGAAAAAATTGGTTCAAATCATGCATTATTTTGGAATCCTGGAGGACTCCATGGATTTTCATAAAACCATCTGATATTACTTAGAAATTGCTTGCAGAAAAAAGTTATAAACTTATATTTGTGCCCTGCTTGTTTATTAATTGTCTAAACAATGAAAAACAATTTTGTTAGGAAAATTTTACCCAAATTGGTGCTATATGGGTTTTTGAGGTCGCTGAACCAGAATATGATATTGAAAAAACGATGGCGTGGCCAGTCGTAAAGGTAGATTTCATGAATGATAATTTACAGCTACCTATTTGTTATTTATGTGTACATCTAAGAGAAAAAAAAATCTGGTAAAATTTGTGAGATAGTGAAGCTTTATTAAACGACTTATAGTTTGCCGATATTGGGTATGGAAATGAAATATTGCGAAGTTTTTCAACAGCTGCCATTTTGAGACTATTGGACCATTTTGTAATAATTTTCAACTTGTGATTGTAATGTATCTAGTAACTAGCAAGTCAAATGATTTTATTATTACTTTTATATTTATTTTTTATATTATATATATTTTGTATAAATTTTTTCCCATGAGATGACAGTCTTCTGACTAAAAGTATTGGAAAATTCCAGATATAGTGGATATTTTTTTCCAAAGAGCCAAAATCAATATATCTTCATAGAATGAAAAGTCCACGCTTACTTTTGAAATTCATATGTTCATTAAAAAGTGATAATCATCCTAATCATAGTCATTAGCCTCATCGATCTTGGGAGTGGGCCTTGTTCTTCCGAATAACTGCTTGGTTTAGATCGCCATCCTTCTCCGATTATCTCATGCGGGGTGTTACTGAAAAATAAAATAAAAGCATTTAGATTATTTTTTTCTCCCCTCATCTTTGTTAGTAGGACTCACCTTTTCCGGCGAAGTCATTCTAAGATAGCTGGAAGCAGCCTAGACTGTCGCACACCAGGATTCATCGATTTCTCAACTTCATCAACATATTTTATGATATCTACAATGAACTCTCTAATTTTGTTCATGTCAGAAGGTTGTTAGAGAGGTAATAGTCCGGCAGATATAGGCAGTGAATGGATTGGTAATAGTTTGTATCGGAAAGTTTAATGGAACAATGTCATCGGGGACATTTTCCAATCCCCTCAATTTTCATGTTAATTCATCATCTAGAGACATCAGTCCACTCTCCTACCTTTTTTCATTCCTTCGTGGGAGTTTCCATGATCCGAAAAAGGCCATTTGAGAAGAAATCACTTTGAAAAAATCGCCAGGTAGACCTCAAGAAAAATCTGATTTTTGACAGACAGATGTAAACATTGTAGTAAGTTTCGAGGATTTCATCTCATTTTCGCGCCAACTGTTCTGAGCGGGATCCTGTTCGTAGCACGATAATCTTTGTCAACGATCAATTCACAATTTTTGCATGAAGTAATGTTGACAGAAAAATAAAATTTCATAGGTTTGTAGTTTGACATTTTGCGTGACACAAACAACAAACATTCCTTAACCGCGCCATCTACTAATGAAGTTCTAAGCAGAATTTAACTTTTTTCATTTGTTGTCCCTCAAAAATTCTAAACAAAATCGAATCAGTGAATACACCAGGGTTTTTAAGCATCTTACAGGGGAGTATCCTTCCTGTCATTCACGATTTGTCATCTTCCACGCGTGAAACATAAACAATTTATAATTTTTCTGTTTTCTTTTGGTGTTTGAAGAAGTATTCAATCAAAATGGTATTCAATTGTTTTGTTCCTTCCTGTGATAACAATGGAAATAATGTCAATATGCATCGCTCTCCTGTTAATTGTACACAAGTATGTATTTCACTATCACTTCTGAATTAATATTTCGATGGGTGCTGCACTAATTATATGTCATAATAATTAATTTAGTTCACACATTGATGATGGTAACTTATCATAAAATGGGCATTTAGGGGTGTTAGTGATAAGCGTACGATCTTAACTTCCATTTTCATACAGATGCTATCTTTTTATTTTATTTTTTGTAAATATTTCCATTACCAAGCACGCCGGATATAATGAGGAGAGATTTTTCAGCTCATCACGTTCAATATTCTTTTTTCAGAGAAAAATCCATTAGTCACTGGTTTGAGTTTTCAACACGGTGATAGCAGAGTTCGTTATTCTGATTGAATAGTGCCTGTTTGCACCACACTATGCTGAGAAATGCTTTGTGTTGAGGAATCCTCACTACTACATAAAGAACGGTGGCCGAATCAAAAAATTGCCGCCTATTGATTAGTTCATGACTCCTCCACGTAGATGGCGCTGAAATCAGTCGGGAGATTTCGACATTGAGTTTGCGGTCTATATCACTCTTGTCTATGCTGGCCAGCGAAGCAGCCCACCACGTTGAGAATAGCAGCCCGAGCTACGACCTCCCGACAGTCGCCGAAAATACACGAAGGGAGTTTGGTAAATATACGTTTGAAGGTATAAGATACAAGGTATTGAGAAAAGTTTAACTCGCTCGCGATCGATCCGCGCATGTATCTAAAGTAACTAGTAGGTGGTTCCGGAATCCATAGAAGTCACCACGCGACAATTGAAGAGTAGTAAACGTTAAGTTGAGTCCCAAAAACCGGTGAGCATAAAACCGGTGAGCGGTTAACAAGGTTTCGTATATGTGTACTTCTGTAGAGATATATTTGATTTGATGCGAATTGTAAATAACGTCACTTGTGTGGGTAGATAACCGAAGGAGGAGAAAGCTGTCAGTTGGGTCGCGAGGTACTACTAGGGCCTCACCATACCACAAGTCGCGCAGGTTAGTTACCGGAGGATCGTGACGAGTACCTATAGCTAGTCGAAGGAAGGGAAAGTTATCAGTTGGGTCCAAGGCCTCACCACACTAACAGTCCCGTGGGTTAGGAAACCGAAAAATCGTGACGGGTATATATAGGTAGCCGAAGGAGGAGAAATATGTCATTTGGGTCGCAAGGTACTATTAGGGCCTCACAACACTCACGATAGGTGAATATAGCTAATCGAAGGAGGAAAAAGCTGTCTTCGAATCAATATAAGAATCTAATAGTGTTCACTTACATTTTATTGTATGATCATTAGGTTTGTATTTACTCCACCCCCCAGATAATTCGGCTATTTCAACTATTGCAAAAAAAACACTAAAAGTAAGTAGTTTTTCTGGCTTATTGTTCAAAGAGTAAATGAAGAGCGAAATTTTCTAAGAAATCAGATATTTAGAAATTGAGCACCCTTTATCTGATTTCATTTCCAAATCACGATTTCCTGTCTGATCTTTGTATTAGCACCAAGGCACTTCTTACCGATGCCAGTCCGGCCCTGCAGCATGATTGCAATTTGAGAGTGAGACGTGAGATTATATTGAAACTTTGGGATGATTGGGCCAAGCTCAAATCTAATATGCCACTGAATTTGGATCAAGTTAATTATAGTTTCAATTTATCAAACCCTGACATAATTCGAAGGAATCGGCGGCAAGTCAATGATTCTGCTTTACATCAAATTCCGTCTTGCTAATTTTCCGGCCAAATATTTCCACTAATTCCAATGAGGGAGTTGACTCACTAGTTTATTGCATTTTGTGACTCGAATTTGAATTCAAATTACCATCACGAAGTGACGAGGGTTTCATTGATGAAGTTGTAGTAAAGAATACCAAACTGTCCGACGGTTTGAGATTCGCACCTATTATGATTACCTCACTAACACTATCATTAGGGAGTTCAACCGGAGAATTGAATTTATTAGTTTATATAACAAGTACGCAAAGTGAGGCTTCAGCGGACAAATCGGAACGTTTACAGACGAGACGCCAGCCGAGTCCGGATTATGAAGATGATGTCCGCTAAAGCCATTTGCGTACGTGTTGCATACAACATTTTTTTGTATTGGCTTTACAAATAAACAGAAAATGAATATCACACATATTTCCTCGCCGTGCATACATTTTCAATCACCATCCATACGGTAGTGCAAGGAAGTTTTGCAAAAATCTAGCAAGCGATTATTTATCAATTAATAGTGTTCATTTTTCATGAAATGAGCATCCCAAATATTTCGAAGAAAGCGTGTGCTGTCACTCCGAAATATAAATTGTTCATTGCGTCTCTGAGTTTTCCCCCCTATTTGAGTTGAAGAATACATACAGCTTTCTCAGAAAAACAAAAAATCCATATTTTTTTTTTGTACACACTCCACAAAATTCCAACTTTGTGAACTAAAAAGAGTCCGCAAAACTTTTCAACAAAAAATTGAACAGACGAAAAAAAAACTGATAATCAATCTTTTTAGTCCTACTAACAAAACTACTGAACTAATGTAAGTAAGTAATTTTGAGTCGGCGCCAAACAAACAAACAAACAAACAAACAAGCAAATTAATTACGTAAAGGGTAAAATGATGGCAGCGAGGTGCGTGGCGGCAGCGCGTCCCTTCGCCAGAAATGGCCAAGCGTTGTCGAAGTCAATATCAGCGAGACAGCCACCCAAACGGGTATCCACGTGACGGCACACGTAGTTGCAAGTGGTTGTGCGCAGAGCGCATTTTTAGAATGTTATTGTTTATCGCTGGAAATTTCACATAGCATTTTTATGCTATTTTGTTCTGATCATTTCTTGAGTAATCTAATGATCTTCAATGATTGTTTCTTTATCGCCGACTCAAAATCAGTTACTTACATTAGTTTGGGAGCTTAGTTGATAAGACTAAAAAGGTTTATTTTATTTCTTGCTTTTCAGTTTCTTTTTTCTTCAGTTCAATTTTTTATTAAAAAGTTTTAATTTTTCGTGGCTGAAATCTACTAATTGGATGGATATGGATACTTTTAGAATACTTATTTATAGTATTTCTAATCTCAATTGGATCGTCATAAAAAGTTCCGAGAAGGAATTCTCTTCCACACGACAGAACTTTTTTATGATTGTACCAGGAACGCTTCGACAGTAAAAACACTGGTAGTATATAAATTTTCCATTTGCTGGGCAGTGCTTTTTTTATTGCCGTTTCAATTGGGATTAGAATAACTATACCCACCTTACTTTACTTCACTATAACCTGTTATATATCATAACTAGCTGGTACCGCATTGATTTTTTTTTATGACGACTATTACAAATTAACACCCTTAAAGCCTAAAACTACTGAAACATGTAGTTCTTTATCTATAACAAAGACTTCAAATACCAATTTTTATGACCCCAACTTAAAAACAAACGGAACCCTCAAACAAACTTCCACCTCTTCCCTTTCACTCCTCTAGAGGTTGCATTTATAAAAACACTAAACATGTATTTCTTTATCCCTCACAAAGACCTCGAATACCAATTATTATGACCCCAACTTGAAAACTAACGGAATCCCCATACAAACTTTCGTCCACCCCATTTCACTCCTTTGGGGGTAGCATTACAAGAACACAAAACATATTTTTTATTCGTAACAAAGACCAAATACCAATTTTCATGACAACTTGAAAACTAACTAAACAGGTATTCAACCTCCATTTTCAACTTCCATTTCACCACTCAAGGGGTTTAATTTCTAAAATCACCAAAACACGTATTTTTTATTCGTAACAAAGACCCCCAGATACCAATTCTCATGATCATAACTTTGAAACTAACTATACAGGTATTCAACCCCCATTTTACCTCTTTAGGGTTGAATTTTCAAAAATCCTGAAACATATTTACCTTTATTTGTGAAGAAGAGCCCAAATACTAATTTCCATGACCTCAATTTCAAAACCAACTGTACTTCCACTTTCACCCTCCTTCTCCCCATCTTCTCAAATCAATATCAAAAAAATATACTGTCAAAATTTTAGCTCTCAGGTCTAGTGGTTTGGTCTGGGCGTTGATCGTGTTTCTGTCAATCAGTGAGACAGTAAGGATATGTAATTATATATGTACATACTACTCCAAACACGAGGTAGCTGTTATGAACCGTTGGGGAGATCCCCCGACTGTCTTCCGTCTCCATCATCAGATTAACTCCGGACCTCCATTATGTTATAAAGTCATCAGAACTACATATGTGTGCCAAGTTTCAACAGAATTGGTTCACAGGTGTTAAATCAATGAATCATCCCCTATTTTTCCACTCCTAGGGGTGTTATTTTTCTTCAAATTCAAATGGGACCAACTTCGAAGCATACCCTATTCGCTGTGTGCAAGACTGGTAATGCCCTCTGGTGACTCGATTGCTGAAGTTTTCCTGTTTTATTTCCGATACTCACTATGTAACACTGTTGCAATTTTGCAACAATTTGTAAATAATCTACCACGATGTAACAATGTTGTGCTCACTACTAGTTCCAGATGAATCGAAGTTTTTTCAGTAAAAAAAAAAAGTAAGGAAATGATAAAAAATATTTGTATTGATACGATAGTTCACCGCATTTGGATGTTATCCATGTCAAGTTATGATATATTGAATATCATGAAGTAATGCTACTCCTGTGTACTTCTGAGTACGGCAAGTAATGTGTTTGCAGGTTAGTTCATTGAGGTCGCAGATTCATAAGGTCTTGAGAACATAAAAAAGTGAGGGAGCCAAGTAGTTTAACAGATTAAAAAAGTACCCATATAATACTGGCTAGCTTCAACCTGACGGGAAACCACTAAAAAAGATCAGATTCAACGCAAAACCATTTAATGAAATTCTGAAATAATATAATAATCAGAAAAGGAATGAGGTTCATAGTTTTACCTGAATATGGGATCCCACTTCTACCCTTGCAAGGATGTAAGAACGGTGAACGGTCCCTAAATAATACAAACACGTTCAACACTCTCTAACACGTATAATTGTCAACAAAATATGGCGTATCACTTATACTGTACAAGTAACGATGTTTACTCTTAGTACTTGAACTACATTACATTCAACATTAGTTCACGTGTAAGGCCAATTGCTTTTGTAAACGGAACCAGTTCGTGGAAATTTAAACACAAATAATCCTCTGTGAGGTACTTTGTCCTGATAGAATGCCGTGTATGATAGACAATTCGGAAAGACATCCAAAGTATCTCTGTTCATAAGACTGATCAGTTCACAACACCGTCCAGGCGTTCCCAAACTCACAGTTTAAGTCGCTATTTGCTTTTTATCACCGGCGCAACACCGTCCCACGAAACTTGGTTAATACTTTTACTATCAACTTCTAGACGATCAAATAGAAAAATCTCAAATATTTATCGAATGAAATCCTCACGTCCCGGAATTAGAGATTGAAATATCGTGGAATAACAGAACACTTATCTTTTTGCTTCAGTTTATGTTTATGTGATGCAGTTGGAGATGTATAAAATTAACACGTACTATTTTTGCACGACTACACAGCAATAGCGAGGGCTCATTGTTATTATATGTATGTTGTTATAATACCCAACCGTGACCGTTGCCACTACGATAATAATAATGTTTATTCATCTGAAGTAAGGCACAATATTTTTAAGTGATTTGTGAATAAACGGGGAGACCTCAGAAACTTCATTTTCCTACTCTTAGGAGTGGATTATTCTCCAAATCCGAATGGTACCAACTTCGATGTATACCCTATCCATTAAAAAAAGAATAATCAAAATCGGACTACTCTGTTAAAAGTTATATAAGAAAAATATACGCGTCGACTAGACATTTCAGGATTATCATGGACTCAAAGTCATCATGATAATACTTTCGTGGACTTTTTTCGATAATTCCGATTAATTTGGGGGAAAAATGTATAGATTAATTGGAATTGTGTAGTGGCAGCTCACGTTTTCTTCGAAATAGTCTTTTAGGATACCTATTTCTGGAAAAATAATATATTTCAAGTATTTGTCAAACGCGTCAGTGATAAATAATCATTTTCTGTTTTTTGCACATCCTCCCAATATACTACCTTATAAATGGCATTTGGAAATGTATTTACCAGGTGTTAACGTATTCTACAGACAAGCCATGGTTTCCAGAGTTCCGAAGATATGAGATTCAAACATGGCAGGGGTGTTAGATTCAAGAATTGTAATTTTTTCAATATTCCATACTCTCCCATCACTTCCAGTTTCACCGGAAACAACCCCAAGTTGGGAATTTCAAATGGAACACCTTGTATATTTTTATTGATTCTATGTACGATTCTCAGTACGATCACATATAGTTGAGAGCCGCGGGTCTAAAACCGCGATGAGAAACTATACGTCTTCCGTTTGGTGAGATGAAAGTCTATCCTTCGAAAACTCCAAATTCCAAATATTTTTTAAATCGGGCAGGACCCACTCCAGGAAAAATGTCTATCGACTTTTTCGGCGATTTTTAATTGTCTTCTGCTATAATAATTTTTTTTAGAAAGGGACTAATAATCATCTGACAAAGCGGAAGACGATGTGGATGAGGTTCACTACTCAAAACCTATTTTTGAAAATTTTGGGTCCCAAAATCGATCATGGCAAAAATATGACGTCTCCTATATGCTTAATTTTGTGTTCCTTTACTTTCTTATGGTCTTTACATCATGAAAATCCGAGTGGAAGACTTTTTTAGTAGGGCCCGGCCTCAGGGTTGACCAAATAAACAAATTGAAAAACTCGCGGGAGCAGCTAAGTTGAAAAATCTAAGACTGCACTTCCACTTTTGCATGGAGCCGCTTTAGGGGCCAGATAACCCAATTTTCAAAGAGAAGACTTTCAAGCCAACTTTTCACTCCTTCTCACCCCTTTGAATTTCCTCTATTTTCTCTGTTTATTCCCGGTAATCTTTTTGGTTTGAAAATTTTTCTCATCGATAATTCAGTGTATAAAGTTTAATAAACTTACCTCAACTAGTGGTTAATGATAACAGGAATACATTTCAACCCCTATATAAGGGCTGTTCGCCCCCGCCGGCTCAAATAATCTATTTGAGCGAGGAAGAGCACATAAATGAACTTAGGGAGATGAATGAATGCCATCAAATGAATTTTTTGGCGTTAGGCTCATTAACGGTATATAAATAAATGAAGTTATGAACAATTCTTGCTAAAAAATAAATAAATAAAGTTATAAACAATTTTCACCAACAAATCATCAAGAATGTTTTGGTGTCAAAAATGATTTCGGTATAATTCATTCTCTCACATTTGATCAAATACTACACTTTTTTTGGTTACAAATCACTGATTGATTATTAAAAGTGTAAATATATTCTTCTTGTTGATATAGCCCTTATATAGGGGTTGAAATATATTCCTGTTATCATAAACTACTAGTTGAGATGAGTTTAATAAACTTTATACACTGAATTATCGATGAGAAAAATTTTCAAACGAAAAAGATTACCAGGAATAAACAGAGAAAATAGAAGAAATTCAAAGATGTCGGAAGGGGTGAAAAGTTGGCCAAAAAGTCTTCCTGTGAAAATTAGGTTTTCTGGCCCCTGAAGGAGCTCTATGCAAAATTTGGAAGCTTAAGATTGAACCCAAGTGCAGTTTTCGATTTTTCAACTTGGCCGCTTCCGCGAGTTTTTCAATTTGTTTATTTGGTCAACCCTGATGCCGGGCCCTACTAGAAAAGCCTACCACTCGGATTTTCCCGATGTAAAGACCATGACATAGAGAAGAAACATAAAATTAAGCATATAGGAGACGTCGAATTTTTGCAATGATCGATTTTGTGGGCCAAAATTTTCAAAAATAGTTTTTAACCAAATCCTCTTTTGCTTTGTCAGATGATTACTAGTCACTTTCTAAACCGAATTATCATACCAAAATACATATAGAAATCGTCGAAAAAGTCGATAGATATTTTTCCTTCGTACTGGAGTGGGCCCTGACCGATTTAAAAAATATTTGGAATATGGGGTTTTTGAGGGATGGACTTTTACTTCACCAAACGAAAGACGTATGTGGGTCATCGCGTCTCAGAACCCACGGCTCCCCAACTAATAGTTTTGAGACATGAAATTGGGACACTTTCTTCTTCAGGAATATTTTTATTTTTGCATCTAGAGTGCGTTGTACCCACTTCAAGCAATCTGATGGACATGAATGATAAAAATAAAATATTATATGAGTTGAGTAGCAATGGCGGTTTGATATATCCAAAACCGCTAGTTGAGAAAAAAGTGGTTTGATATATCCAAAACCACTAATTCAGAAAATAGTATATTAAAGTATAAGTGGATAAAAAGGGCTTTAAAACACGCGCGATTTTTCGAGCACGACGGCGCAGCCGGAGTGCTCGAAATAGAGCAAGTGTTTTTAAGACCAGTTATCCACGAATACTTTACATTATTTTTTTTTATTGGTGCACTTTGAAATCATATATACTGGTATTATTACTACAAATAATAGAAATAAGAACTAATAATGCAAGAAGGTTGAATTCGTGATGTGACATCAGTATACCTTTCGTTGTCATGGAAATGAGAAAAACATTCATTTGCAATTTGTTACCAAAGATCAATATTTGTTGTCACCAGAGCTCAAAAATGAATTATTCTAATATCGATTTTTTGAATAGTGAGGCAGAATCGCGGTTAATACCGCGAAAATCCAGTGATATATATATATATATATATATATATATATAAAAAAGAATATGAAAAGTTCATCAAATGGATGGAGGAGCACATATAAATGAACGAATTGTGAGTAATATTTTATTTGACGTTACTCCTGTCAGATCAATAATAAAAAATTTGTCATTTAGACTTCACGTTTCTCGATTTGTTGATGTTGTCATGGTTACCTTTAAAAAACGCGCGTTTTTTAAAGTTCGATTTAAACACGCTGAGGCGTGCTTTAAATGGGTAAAAAGGGGCACCAATAAAAAAAAAGTTATTATTTTCAAAAGACATCAATTTTTTAACACAAATTCCTTAGAATATTTTTCACGACGAATCCATTGATGGTTTCAAATCGAAAATCGGATGGATAACGATCCTAACACACAAATTTTTTGTCGAAAAATTATGAGGAAAGGGGTATACGCTCATCAAGAATGCTGTGGATACAAAATTGAATGAAACTGAAACAACAAACATCAATTTTCCCATAACAAAAGTTCATAATCCATTCAAACAAAATAAAACTACGCATAATACCAGGATTATTTAAAGGGCATCAAATGTTCGAAATACATTCCACCAACTTCCTGATATTTTCTATCTCTATTAATTGTGTTTTGCATCACATTTCGCAACATAGCGGGATTTATGGTAGCAAATGCCATTTTGATAAATTGTATTCGAAGCGGTGTATAAGACACTCACTCACATAACCCCACACAAAAAAGTCTGAAATATTGAAATCAGGTTATCGAGCAGGCCAACGTGCAGGACCACTCGTTGCAATTACTCGCTCATTGAACCGGTTCACTGAATAGTTCATCGTATTTTGAGATGAAACCCCATTTTATTGAAAACACATCACTTCAGAAACAGTAAGTGATGAGTTCATTAACAAATCTTCAATATCATTCTGAAGGAATACTAAATATTTTACAACTGTCGACTATCCTTGAAATAAAATTGGTCGAATTATTTTACTTCTGATTACACCAGCCCATACATTCACTCCGAATATTTCCTGAAAATTACTTTCTTTCATTAATGCTGATTTGGTTAAGCCCAATATCAGTAGTTTTGTCTGTCAAACATTCCATTGTTCGTGAATCTTGACTCGTCGAAGAACAAAGTCGGGATTAGCAGTATTGTTCTAAAGTAACCAATCACAATAAACTTATCTTCGAATTCCATCATTTTCATAAAAATACTGGTGCACTTGATACTTAAACCACCTGTATCTATGCTTTTTCAGAATATTCCTTGCTGACTCATGACTAATTTGCAACTCATGGCTAATTTCCCTAGTAGAAGCGGTAGGATTCACTTCTACAAATGTGAAAACTTTGATTTTCATCGCCTCATCGATGATAAAAGTTTCATGGTTGGAAGTTTCCTGTCCGAATTTCTCCACATCGGGGAAATAGTAAAAACATGGAAGATGTCTGTTGGGATACATTTCAGCATACAAAGTGGCTGCTTTCCTCGAATGTTTCTTGTATTCGCCATACATTGATAACCATGTCCACTTTTTCATCTCTTGTACAGGGTGATTCAAAAGTACTTCGACAAACTTCAGGAGGTAATTCCTCACAATATTCTAATATGAATTGTCCAAATAAATATATGTCCGGAAACGCTTCGTTTCCAAGATACAGTGTGTTAAAGTTTTATTTTTGTTTTGTTTTGTTTTTTTTTAAATAACTTTCGAAATACCGACCTTAATTGAACGAAAATTGGTATTGAGAGGTTTTTTGAGGTGTCGAATTTGAATCTGATGTTATTATTGCTCCTACTCGTAGGGGGCGCCACCTACACGTCTTTTTTTTTGAAGATCCATAACTTCTTTGAGCGTACTTCTAGAACATTTTTCACTGAAAAAAGCAATTCCTCTATCATATCTACGTAAAAAAGCTAACCCTGTTAGGAGTCGCTATAAGAAACCGTTTTCTAGATATTTGGACTTGAAAATTTCAAGTCGATTATTTGATAATCGATGCGTGTTGACGTTATTACCATTATTTTGCATTTTTCACAAGAATGCTTAGAAAATGAATTTGTCGTTCAAGCAATTAGTTTTGGTAATTACATAGTATGTGACAGTTAAACGTTTCGTTGTTTTGATGAAGATTCAGTAAGTTTCAAAACACTAATTTCGAAAAAATGGATTATTTAAACAATAATGCTCATTTAGCCGATATGCATTTCATTTATGGCCTTGCGGATGGAAATGCGCGCGAAACAAGACGTATTCACCAGGAGCGGTTTCCTAATCGAGTACTTCCTTCAGCACCAACATTAGTTTGGCAGAAACAGGTAGCTCTAAGAGGGCAGCTGATATCAATGGAAGTCCACGAGCAGTTCGAACCCCAGAATTGGAAGAAGCTGTTTTGAACGCTCTCGAGGAGAATCCAGAAACAAATACAAAAATAATTCCTGAAGCTCTCGATTCTACTCAGTCCACAGTTTGGAGAATTATCCACAATCAACAATTTTATCCATACCATATTCAGAGGGTGCAAGCTTTTTTTCCACGAGACTTTCCCCAACGCATTACTATGTGTCAGTGGTTTTTGAGAAAATTGGCTAGGAATCATCAATTTTTAAGATATTTACTCTTCATGGACGAGGCAAAATCCTCCCGAAATGCTATCACAAACTTTCATTACAACCATGTTTGGGCTCTGGAAAATCTGCACGCAGTTAGTGAAAGACATTATCAGTATCTGTAAATGTATGGGCGGCAGTAATTGATAATTACTTGATAGGCCCTTTCTTCCTTCCGTTCCGACTGAATGGCGCAACTTACAGAGACTTTCTAGAAAATGAATTGCCGGGACTACTTCAGAATATACCATTAGAAATTCGTATCCGCATGTGGTTTACGCATGATGGGGCTCCGGCCCATCTCAGCGTTGTAGCCATGGAGTTCCTGTCTATCCAAATCGATGGATCGGTAGGGGTGTAGGAGAACCTAACCAGGCGTGGGCACCAAGGTCCCCAGGTCTAAACCCGCTATTTTTTTTATTTTTGGGGACATTTGAATTCACTAGGTTATAAAACTCCAGTAGCGAACGAGGAAGATCAAAGGAACCGTATAGTAGACGCCTGTGAAACAATAAGAAACACACCAATAATTTTTGAGCGGGTACGAGATTCAATGACCTGAAGACTGAATGCCTGTACATTTGCTGAAGGTGGACACTTTGAACAATTTATTTGAATACAATTTAGTTTCCTTTATTTTATTTTATTCTACATATTCAAAATTTCTTGAAATAAAATGTTGATATATCTTGCAAATTTCGTTAAAACAATTACAGATTTTGCACCCTTGATACAAAAATCGAGTAAAAATAAATAGAAAAGGTGGCGCCCCCTACAAAAAACCAAAACTACTTACTTTAACGTCAAATTCATTTCCTGTGCATTCTTGTGAAAAATGCAATATAATGGTAATAACTTCAACAGGCATCGCTTATCAAATAATCTACTTGAAATTTTTAAGTCCGAATATCTAGAAAACGGTTGCTTGTAGCGACTTGTGACAAGGGTAGCTTTATAACGTGGATATGATGGAAAACTATGCTACAAGTACGCTCAAAAATGTTATGAATCTTCAAAAAAGAAAAAGACGTGTAGGTGGCGCCCCCTACGAGTAAGAGCACTAATAACATCAGGTTCGAATTCAACACCTCGAAAAACCTCTCAATACTAATTTTCGTTTAATTAAGGTCAGTATTTCGAAAGTTATTTGAAAGAACGAAAATAAAAATGAAACTCATACCCTGTATCTTGGAAACGAAGCGTTTTCGTACATATATTCATTTGGACAATTCATATTAGAATATTGTGAGGAATGACTTCCTGAGGTTTGTCAAAGCACTTTTGAATCACCCTGTATACATGTTTGTTGAAAAATTCAATGACCTAAGTAGGAGATTTAAGCCGGTTCTGGCTCTCCCCTCACCACTATGACGTCACGTGTGACCCTGAATGATTGCAGGTGTGCAATGTGTGTGTGTTTGACCTCGAGTTTTGACCTTGAGATTTGTCATTGTGACATGACTTTGATATTCGACCTTTACTTTTGACCTTGAATTTGACCTTGGGATTGGTAACTTTGATATTTCGACCTTGAGTTTTGACCTTGAGATTTGTCCATGTGACATTGGGTTTTGACGATGACGACTTTGAGATTCGACCTTTACTTTTGACTTTGAATTAGAATTTGAGATTTCACATTGAGTTTTTCAGTTTGACCTTAACCAAAGTTGCGGTCATACATATTCTGTAAAGAGGTCATGTGAGATTTTTTATTTGACCTTGACCAAAGTTGCGGTGTAGGCATACATATCCTGTGAGGGGGGTCATGACCTTCATGAATCCTTGCACAATCCAAGCGGGTGTTCATCCTCAGAGAGAGCTAACAGTGAACCGCGACTATTGATAAGTGTCTCGATGATCAAGTGCGCAATGACCTTCACACCCCCATCTCCCCACAATCTAACAACGTATTCATCGAGATACTTCCCACTTTGTGGTAGGGTGGGAGCATCTCACAGAAAATGTATGAGGAGAATGGTGAGTCAAATCAGTGTCTCCTCCAGTGAGCTATCGAAAACAAGTCGGTGAAATGTATTCCTGTGATTGTGGTAGAGCTTTCACCCGTAGTGATAATCTTCGTAATCAACGAGAAACTTGTCAGGGAGGTCCTTCAGTAAAACGAATTAAATTGAACAATAGTGATGCCTCACCACCTGTTCCACTCTATACATGTGAATGTTGTAATGTGACATTTCCATATTGTCAAGTCAACTCTCACAATAGAACACTCGCACACAGGACGAATTAATGACATCATTAAAAATGCATTCAAGTGCCGCATTTCGAGCTACAGAGTATCCAGTGAACATATGTATACAGAGTATGCACCTTTTTCAATTATATTAAGCCCAAAGTACTCGAGTTATTGGAAAAAAACATCAAACTGCACAACTCCATCAAGGTCAACATGGAAGTGTTTGAAAGTTATGTCATTTAAACACAGGAATTGACAGATATAAAATCATTCAATTCTCCCAACCGTATAGTAGATCGATCGACTGATTTGAATGGATTATTCGATGCATTTCGTGAAATTATGATAGCTCAAAGTACGGAGTTCGAGGAGCGTGATTCAGGTTTGTACTAACAATTGTTGAAAATGATGAATGGTAGAATAAAATCTTTTTCTTTTAGGATGGAGTTGTGAAAAAATTATGTTTCTTGAGGTGAACATGAACAAATACAGCCCCCTTGGTGGATCTTCTTACATGAAACTTCCCGAATTCATTGAGAAGAGAAAAGGTGTAGTCAATGTGAAGAATGAAGACCAGGGTTGCTTTGCGTGGGCTGTGACATCTGCATTATTCCCCACTAATAATAATATATCGGAGGTGTCATCATATCCACACTACGACTTGAATGTCAGAGGTATGGATTTCCCAGTAAAATTACGCGATATAAAAATGTTCGGGTATTTGAATGATATTCCAGTAAACGTTTATGGTTTAGAGTCTTAGATTGAAAACAAGATGGTGAAATATGAGATTATTGGACCATTGAGATACTCTCAGAAAAAACTCAGAAGACATGTCAATTTGTTGCTTATCACAGATGAGGTGGGAAAAAGTCATTATTGTTGGATTAAAGATCTTTCAAGATTGGTGTCAAGTCAAATTTCAGCTGATGAACACAAAAAATGTTTCTGTGATGGATGTTTATTGTACTTTTCGAATGAGCGATTACTGTTGCGTCACCAGATGCACGATTGTAATTATGTGTGTACAACAATACCCCAAACTGATTTCAGAATCAATAAATATGGGAAAATGGTGGCTGGTAATACATTAATGTTTGAAAATTTTGAAAGACAAATGATTGTACCTTTCGTAGTATATGCAGATTTCGAATCGATTCTGAAGCCTATTCAAACCACTGAACCGGATCCCAAACTCCCGTATACTAATAGAACCTACCAACACGAAGCATACTCATTCGCTTATTTCATAAAATGTTCCTTCAATGATAAACTATCAAAACTTGTTTCATATAGAGGTGATGATGCGGCGAAAGTTCTCACAATGCGTATAGAAGATGGTTTGAAAAATATATATAATCATCATTCGAGGTATGTGAAACCGATGGCTAAACAAACCCCAGAAGAGGAAATGGAATTTCATAATGCCACCACTTGTGGTATATGTGAAAAACCTTTCACAGAAGGGGATGTTGAAGTCAGAGATCACTGCCATGGTACAGGTGCGAAAGCATTCTATGTTCAATCACTAGCAACAGAAGTTAGGAGAGCCAAAGGGGTGGAAAGATCTGTGATAAAGAATCAATTGACATTAGAGGATTACAAGAAAATAGTTGAATATGGTGGCAACATTTTTAGGACGATGAATTCATTCAGAAGCATCTAACATGATCTGTTTGCGGAATTGAAAAATAAAGTAGCATGATGATGATGATGATGGTGATAAACGATTCATCATTCCTAATACGACACGAAATTCTTCCTTGGGGTCATACTGACATCGAATTCTATCAGTGTGATCCCAATTAAACTGTTCGTATATGCCACAATATGGTCGAATCGTTTTCTCAGGAATATAATAACAATTGTGAAAGTAGATTGGATTATTCAATCGCATTATTGAGTGCAGAAATAACTGAATAATATCATTCGCAATACTCAAATTAACTGGAAAATGCATAGTTGAGTTGTTAAAATAATTAATATATATATATATAGTATCGACATTAGTAATGAGAAAATAAAAGTATTTTGAATAGAAGTAGTGAATCATCAAAATAATTCAATCTTCAATCTGCGTCCGCGAATCAGAAGTTTGTGCAATTATCGCTCCGCGGATGCAGAAAAAAATCAATCAGCGAATTAAATTAATTCGTTGCCGCAGATTAAATTAGTCCGTTGGATCGAATCGCGGTTCGGGTTGATTCAAACCGCGGATCGCGCCTGATCAAAAGTATGGACATTGACCGCTTCACGATAAGATGTCCGCTTCGCGAATACACCGCTTCGCGGTAGAAAAGTCCGCTTCGCAGTAGAAAGTCCGCTTCGCGGTAAGAAGTCCGCTTCGCGGATACACCGCTTCGCGATAAAACGCCCGCTTCGCGGTCGCAAAAAAAATAATTTGAACCGCGAATTAAATTAATTCGTGGCCGCGGATCAAATTAGTTCGCGGATCGATTCGCGGATCGGGTTGAAATGTAATTCGCGGCCGCAAATCCGCGATCGCGGATTAATTTTTTCTTCGATTTGTGGATTGATCCGCGGATTCATTCAAATCGCGGCCGCGAATTAATTTTATTCGCGGTTCGAAAATTATTTTTTTTGCGACCGCGAAGCGGACGTTTCACCGCGAAGCTAATCGTTATTTCAGCACTGCCACACGATCTGAACACTTTATTAGCTATTTCTGTCCTGTGTGCTACCGATTCATCAACATACCCTTCAGCGACCATTGATAACTTCCAACCGCCATGTTTCTTTAGTGTCATCAAGTCTCAACTAAAAGTGTAGAGCTCGTCCAGTATTGAAACAACCGTTTGGTAGGTAGAGAGGGGGAAACACGAGTGGACACGATTTGCTGTGCTACAGCGAATCTTCACCAGTGTCTTGGCATGCAGCGTTTGAAAGGTTAGGTTTGTTTGATTAATAAATAGGTAGTGCAGTTATTCATTCAACTTTGCAATAGTTTACTCGTTACCTTGCCAAAATGCCCAGTGGTAAGTACTATTCAGTAGCGGAAAAAGAAATAGAAGTGTAAGTTCTCTACGTCTCGTGAATCGCCTATACCAAATAATTTGGTATGCCTATGGAATTTCTATTAATAGCCACAGTTAGACAATAGTTCGGGCATCTTCGATAAAAATTGGTTGTTGGGTAGGGGAAGGCCAAAGTGGTTGTTTCAATACTGGACGAGCTATAGCAGACGATCTTCGAAATGAATGACCTGTATATGAGTTAGCATTTTCAAGTTGAAAAAAATTAGCCGGACGGAGGGCTATGTACATTCGGTAAAATTTAATATATTCTTCACTAACTAAAAATCTCCTGTGTACATCATTCTTTGTTTGCTCAAGTTTCACAATTACTAACGTTCCCGAATCTCCAATATCATATAATGTTACCTGGATGATATCACAAATTCGACAAGCTCTTGCAATCCCAGATACAACAACAACTTTGGCCATTACATAAACTTCATCGGAAGCATTATTTGAAAAATCACTGATTTGTGTACTCGTAAAGATCGCAGCTTTCTTGGGCGTGTAACATTTTCCATTTTGTTTCAGAAATGTAATTAGTTTGAAATATTTTGAAATGTCCACATTATTATTGGATCGTAACATACTTTTAATCATTGAATAATTCGACCACACTGTTGATGGCTTTTGTTGTTGTGCCAGTTCCGAAAAATAACACCGTCTCCGAGAAAGAGCTGCATGTCTCTTTCGTTTTCCATTCCATAAATCTTGAATACGCGGTTTCGTAAATTTTCCGCAATTTAGCTGGCAATAATTTTTGTAACGCTACTTTCGCTACATGTACTAACTCCAGTGGAGTCCGAGAAAACTCGGAATCAGACATTTTTTAACTCTATATTATCCAAAATAACTACTGAACAACCACTAAATTCGCAATTTTCAAATCAAATCACAGATTTAAATTGACAGATATTTGATTACTTTAAAGATTTCCTCAGCAACGCAGGTCTAATTGTCGCTATGAGTACAACAGCCTACCAGTTTAAAAATTCAAATTTCACATCGATAATTTTCTCTCATTAATATATTGTAATAATATGTTTTTTCAATATTAAATTGTCGTTTTTCCCGTCACAGAAAAAAAAAAGTTTATTATACAATGGAAAAATATTAGATTTTAGCTCTCGGTTTCTTGTCAACCCAACCTTGAGCTAAAATCAAATATTTTTTTTCCTCGTATAATAAATAACTATTTGATTGGCCAAAACGTACATAATGATTTCAATTGAAAGTTTCCATTGGTTTCAAGAAATGTCAAAAAATAATCACGTGTATTTTTGTTCGATTGATTTTCACAGAAATGTTGCAGATTTGTATTTTTATTTTTTGAATCAAACCGAAAGGAAACCAGTTTGGGAAAACTTTTCCCTCTCGATTTGAGTTAGATTGCATAGAAGTATTAGATAGGTTTGGGAAGATATGAAACCTATCCCAATTTTCAATAGTGGAGTTTGGGGTTCACATCAAAATGAAAATACTCCTTGTGTTCTCTAATGAATAATATATTCCATCATATATCTACTTCATTGATGATTATTTCAGAATGAATAAATGAATTGCAAAATGTGCCTGCCCACTGACCGCGCAATCGTTTATTTTTATTTTTGAAACTATCTTTAAGTATTTTCTTACAATTTTGCGAGTATTTTGCAGGTGGAAGTATATATTTTGCATTATACGTTATTGCTGCTGATTCATTCATAAAATGGCAAATGATTTTCATTCATGTTCAATATGAGTCCACTGTATATTTTACTAAACTCCGACTTTCAATAGATTCTGCGTGAGAGGCTCCAATCTGTGTCATTAATCTTGCCGTTTCTATTACTTTTCATAGCTCATATTTCAAATAGAAATGTTGCTTTCTTTTGGAGCTACGTTTTTGATAGGGTATAACCTCCTCGTGCAGGAATTTTCAATCCTTAACTAGAACACATATGATATTCACAACATGATGTAATACTCCTAAAATATATTATACAACAATATTCCGAACATGCAGCTCTCACCCTGAGGGCGCACAAAAAGGAATTTTCATAGTCTGAATTTCTGAGGCATTCATCTGTTCTACATTGTTTTGACATACTTTTATATTATTAAATCTCGAGTTCATCGACCCTTGCGCCGTTCAGAGCAAAGATGTGGAGTGAAAAGAAATAAAAATGAAACCCAGGCCAGTTTGCAAATTTGAAGCACTTGTAGGGTGAGTTATATTGGGGTAGGCCAAAATGAAATATTTGCTTGAGGGAATGGATCCAGCCCATAAACCATTACGACCACAACTGTCTACATTTACCTAATCTCCTTGATGTTCCACAGTGTTATCCAAAATGGCACGAAAAAACTTATAAGTTGAAATTAAGGAAATAATGGTGAGAAGCATACGTGGGGTTGAATTTTACCGAAATGAATGTAATAACGTAAAATTTGATACAATTCACCACGGCATCTCCTCGTCATACAACCACTGATGAAGTTAAAATCAACTAGAAGCATGAGGAGAATCCACTGCAATCTCGGGAGCAAATATTACCGCAAAACATCGCATTTGCAAATACTCGAGTTATGCAATTCTCTTCAACCTATTGATCCACGATCAATTTCATCATTGGGTTTGGCATGAATTGGCATTTTATTATCAGTAGCTCACAGATGCAGTAAATTCTAATGATATTGTTTCGAATCTGGGTCCGTAACTATAACAAATAACACAAGAAATTACTCCGACAATTAAATATTCGATAGCACTGCACTGAATCAAAATTCACCTTTTCGCTAATATGAATTATATGGTTTCTCTGCACAAAAAAAATTCCAGAAACTGCCGCTTTCTTGATTCGCACGATTTATATATTCTCATTCTTGCCTTCTGGACCATTCGAGTGGCTCAAAAAAAACATCGGGACCATGACGTCATCGGAATACCCAGGCGGTTGTTTGGAGAAGGTAGGTCAACGGTCCCGCTTCTGACAAACAACGCAGAGGCGTATTCTACATTTTGTAACAATATTGTGTTTGTTAAATTTGTTAGAAAGCAATGGTTAATCTGGCAACTATGTTAGATGTTATTTAGTTAGCAACTATGTTAGATGTTATTTAGTTTCAGGAAAATTCAAGTTTTTTGTTTGTTGTATGGTGGCAGTACTGTAAGCGTTAGTAGTAGAAAAAATATAATGTCCAACAAATGTGTATTGCAAATGTTGATGTGAGTGTTATTTGAAGCTAAAATAAAATAATTCCTCATACTGCCCCTGCAAATTCATCACTTTTGCTCTCCGGATTCTCACTATGCATAAACAGTTTTTTATCGTTTTTGGAATCAATCGAATCATTCTTCTGAAGTTTTCCCAAACTGTTATTCACCTTTGATATTCAGATTAAAAATCAAAATTTATAAATACTTTGAAAGAGCGATATTTTGATCAGGGCCCGATTAAGAGGGGGGGCAACCGGGGCTGCAGCCTCGGGGATTTCACAAGAGAGGGGCCCCCACAATAAGAATTTTCAGGTGAATTTTCCTGAGGAACACCGAATGATATGAATAATTATATATACATATACATATATATCTATATATATATATATTTATATATATATATATATATATATATGGTTGGTTGGTTGGTTTAAGGCTGACGAGCCAGAGACAGGGTTGGCACTTAGCTTCCCTTGACACTGCGACCAGCTGGGGTCTATTGTATCACTCTGTCGTCAGTGGTTCCTCATTCAAACAGGTTTGTGCCTTTAATTAGGATAAGGTTCTTCGGATTCATGCCTGTTTCCGGGCTGATCTCTCCAAAGATTCTGTGTCGCCTACTACTTAGGGCGTCACAGTCGAAGATTGAAAGACAAGAGTTAGACCCGAGGCCTCCTCTTGTCTCTTGATGACAAGCCATTCTTCAGTATCTATCCCCATGTCCTGGGTTTTGATGAGCTGAAGAATCTTTTTGGTTTCCATTTTACCAAATGGCTTTGGAATCCACTCTGTTTCCGGGAGTTTCTCAGTAGGTGTTCGACCATCCGCTGATCCCTCCTTGGTTGGGTTTACGGTTTCTGGTGCCGAGTGTGATTCAACTGGAATCTCCTCGACTTCCATACCCGCTATCGGTGTTGGGTCTTCTTCAACTGGAAGTTCCCCAGGGTTGTTTGTGTAGGGGAAAGGGTCGTCCACACCTGTGGTGCCCCCTGCGCAGGTGTAAGGCAGATTACTCTGGGAGGTCGCCATGTATCCCAGAGGCTCCGTTTTTTTTATACCTGACTGGCTCAGGTATCATCCATCCCTCGGCACGGGTCGCTTGACGCCTCGGATTGAGCCATGTTGTGATGGCATTTGGTTTGAGATTGACTTAGAGATCCGCAGGTTTTGACCATTTCTGGTCATTCCCACTGGATTTTCCTTGTCAACCCCGTTATCCAGCGATACCACTTGGAGGTAGCCACCTAAGTTTCCGCAACCCATCTTCATCTCTCGTAGGAGGTGAACATGTGTTAACGCAAACTACTCGCCACATATATATATATATATATATATATATATATATATATATATATATATATATATATATACAGTGCTTCTCAAAAGTCCCCTTTCCCCCTCTTATTTTCGGAACGATTTCACATAAACAAGTGAAATTTGGAAACTGAATATATATATATATATATATATATATATATATATATATATATATATATATATATATATATATATATATATATTTATATATATACAGTGCTTCTCAAAAGTCCCCTTTCCCCCTCTTATTTTTGGAACGATTTCACATAAACAAGTGAAATTTGGAAACTGAATATTAATGGTTGTAAACTTCCCTACTAGTGATGATAGATGATGAAATCGTCAAAGATGACGTCACAAGGCCATTGTGACCAATAATTTTAAATGGAACCCTACGGCAAGCGATACCTCTTTTAAAAGGAATCAAAAAAACCTATTCAATGATACTAGTTCTGTTTGTGTTTATGGCAGTTTTAATGGCTCATTCGTAAACATTAAAATTTACTTTCCATTCAGTATGATAATAACTACAGATTTGAGAATCAGTATCTACTTAAAGAAATTGCTCGAAGTGACCACCATTTATATCCTGACAGTGAAATATCCTATTTTTAAACTCTTCTCGTACTTTTGCAAATGTGTCTGCGTAAACATCCTCACATTCTGCAACAAAACGTTGTTTTAAAACGTCAATATTGTCAGTTTCAGTGGCGTAAACCTTCGATTTAAGGTACCCCCCACAAAAAAAAATTCAAAGGTGTGAGGTTCGGTGATCGAGCTGGCCATTCCGTTGAACCTCGTCGTCCAATCCATCTAACACGATACTCCTCATCCACATACCGTCTTACTGCACCGTAATAGTGTGGAGGAGCACCATCCTGTTGGAATGTTATTTCCAAATTGCCGAATTCATCTGGATTATCTTCCAAAATTTCAAGGATTAACGGTTCTATTGCGTTTTGCAACAGCTCCAGATAAACCTCACCAGTTTAATTAGTATTTAGAGGAAGAGGCCCAACGATGTGGTTTCCCAGGATACCTGCCCAAACATTCACCTTCTGAGGAAATTGGGTATGGGTTTCACGAAACAGGTGAGGATTTGCGTCACTCCAATACCTCACATTCTGTGTATTTACATTTCCATTTAGATAGAAAGCATTTTCGTAACTGAAACAAATTGTTTTGACATAGTCTGGCTGTTGGTTAATTTTAGTTTCCATATTTTCACAAAATTCTAGTCTTCGGTCTGGGTCGTCGTCTGAGAGTTGATGAACCATTTTTTATTTGTATGGATGAAATTTGTTTTTCAACACCCTGTGTACTGTACTTCGACTGACTTCACAGGTAGATGCAACGTGAGTTGTTGAAGAAGTAGGATTAACTATTACTTCTGCCAGTATATACATTTTTTCTCATCAGAAATTTGTGGTCTGCCAGATCGTTTTGCATCATTAATACTACCCGTTGTTTCAAACTTACGAAGAGGCTCCCTTAAATAAGTCTTCGAAACGGAGCTATCGGGAAACCTCTCATTAAAAATGCGTTCTGCTGCATGAATATTTTGTCCAGTTTCACCAAGAATTAGGATCGCTGCTACTTTCTCACCACGTACCATTTTGCTTCTTGAAGCACATAAACGTTCGGCTCACAGCAGTTTAACAAATTATTAAAATGATGTACAAAAATATTAAAACTACCAAAAGCTGCTAAAACAGTTAAACGTTCGATCAACAATACACAAATTATTAAATGTACGAAAACTTGGACAATTACAAAAACGTCGAATTAGGGAGACTAACAAAAACGTCAGCTTATTTGACAACTATCCAGAGGCGGAGCTTAAATTTTGAATTTTAGTATTAAGTGATTTAATTCATCACAGCTTTGCGTTTTTTAAAAGCGAGTTGCCAAATTTGCCATAAACACAAACAAAATTAGTATCATTGAATTGGTTTTTTCGAAACCTTTCAAAAGAGGTGTCGCTTGCCATAGGGTTACATTCAGAATTATTGGTCACAATGGCCTTGTGACGTCATCTTTGACGATTTCGTCGTCTATCATCTAGTGTAGGGAAGTTTACAACCTTTAATATTCAGTTTCCAAATTTCACTTGTTTATGTATGATCGTTCCAAAAATAAGAGGGGGTGAGGGGACTTTTGAGAAGCACTGTATATATATATATATATATATATATATATATATATATAATAGATAGATAGATTGTATTAATCCAGCGTTATTATATATATAATACTGACAGGGTTACGGCGAAACCTCCATTTTGATGACGTCTGGTGTGTGCCAGAATAGCCGACTTTGTAGAACTTATTTTCAAATTTCAAAGAGTAGATTGCTGAATGCGCCGAGAAGAGGAGAAATAAATGAAAAATACATCAAATCAATCAATGCTTGTGGAATGTATTGTTGAGGCCTCAAAGAACAATATGGAAGAAGACCAGAAAGATCCTTTATTCACATGGTATCAGTAATTATCTTTTGTTAATGAGTGAAAAGTTATGGAATCAAATTTGCACTTAAACGTATTCTTCGTACAGCTTTTCACACTGAATGTGGTCCCAGGCATTTTCCCAAAACTACGAAATACAATATTTTTTTTATACTACTACTGCACTATACACTGTTTTGGTAGATGATGATAAATTGAACACTACTGGAGTTATGGATCAACACACTTTATGTTCAAACCAAAATAAACAAACCGTTTGGAATATTTATAATCAAGAAGAACAAGGATAAATACAATACGAACGAATGAATAATTCGTTTACGTTGGCAGCAGTGGCACACTTTCCTCACCTTACACCTGGTCACCCGAACTCTCATAAAGCTGTTTTATGCCGTAACCCTGTCGGTATTATATATAATAACCCTGTATTAACGTTTTTTGCTACATATTATGTAGGGACAAGTCATAGTTGTATAGGTTCATACATACATAAAAAATTAATTAAATCAACACATCGTCATTAAAAAGACAGTATGAAAACACCAAGTCTGGATAAAATGTGATTAAAAGACATTTCACAATAAAAATAAACAATTCAATGTTTCTCTACAGGAAGTTCTATAATCCAAATTGAATATGAATCTGAGCAGTGCTTTTTGCTTTATGAAAAATCAGTCTGATCCAGTAGCTAGTCCCCAGACAGCAATATTATGATATATTATCAAGTTAAATTCAGCATAATATCTGATATCAGTGATTTTGTACCTAACTTACACTTGAGAGATTTTATCAAGTAGTATGATTGATTCAATTTATTACATGTAAAATCGATATGTTCTTGCCGTGTGAAGAGTGAGTCAATTATTGTGTCCAAGATTTTTTTCGAACTATCCAATTCTGAATATCTGTTTTGGAAACTGAGATTGAGGTTATGTAGACTTCTAGATGAATTTGCAAATTGCATGCATACTGTTCTGTTTAGGTTCACAATGAGTCTGTTCTTGTTACACCAGTCATTGAATTCAATTAGATCTGTATTCACTAATTGTGTCATATATTCAGATGTTTTACTAGAAAGAATGAAAGACGTGTCATCTGCGAATATGAAGAAAAAACTAACAACGGAAGAGCAGTTCTCCCACTTTTTCCATTCATTTTTCGTTTTAAACAAGCCAAAGCGCGTTGTCAAAATTAATGGTTATTATTCATCTTTGATCCGATAAATCATGTGAATATACGGAAAACAATAACAAAGTAAATCATCGCACCATTATATACTACAGAAATTAATTCAGCCATATCGAAAAATATTATATAGTATCGAAATTAGCTGATTGAAAACAAGAATAATTAAATTTGAAAAAATATATAATTTTTTTTTTGAATGAAGCATTTTCTATCGAAATGTTCTTGAAACGACACAAGCGATCTAGATTCACAATGATATTCAATGATCATAAGCAAAAGAAAATAATATTGCAATATATGAACACGATTGTAACAAATTATTTATAAGAGCCCTGTGCGCATTCCATAATAGAACAAAAAATGTTTAACTTGTTTGAAAAATAATTAGATGCCCCAGGGCCTCCAGCAAAGATACTATCCGCCTTCTTGCTGGTTATACTCTGAGACAAAACTATATATTATTATTAATATATTAATTATATTAATAATCTTTATTTGTTTCAAATAGGACATCCTAATATACATACATTTTTTTAACTAATTTGGTTAACATTAGTGATCATTTTCTGAATATGAATAATGATAAGTGCTTCATCAAATAATTTAACAAAAAAAGAAAAAATACATAAAAATACATAAAAAAAATGCACACACAGTACTTTACCCACGATACTTTAGATGCTCTATTAGTTTCATTTTAAATGTAGAAATATTTGTAGACTCTCTCAAGTCTTTAGGCAGTTTATTGTATTCATTCAATCACTTAAAGAATAAAGAGTTCATCGTATTGGAGAGATGAGTCCTAGGCAGGTGAAATTGTTGGGAAGTACTTGCTCTTGTTGGATAATTATGAACTTGATGTTTATATATACAAAATTCATCGAGGTAACATGGGGGCAAGTTGTGTGTCCATTTAAAAATGAAAATCATTGCTATTTCATAAAGGCGTTGAGAAACAGAGAGCCACTGTAAGGTACTCAGCATACCCGCAATATTTGTATATCTATTAACTTGCAATATGATTCTCATCCCACGGTTTTGTAGTTTCTGGAGTGCCCTTATCTTGTTTTGGTCAAATGAGTATAGTAGACTGGCACAATAATCGAAATGGGGTTGTATTATACAGTTGTAAAGTGTAATCTTGGAGATAATTGAAAGTTTGGTTGATATTCTGGAAAAAAAATAATTTTTTTTCGAATTTTGTTTGTGGATGAAATCAAAATGAGCTTGGAAGGATAAGCAATTATCCAGCATAAAACCTAAGTATTTAAATTCACTTACAAACTCAATTTTCTCGCCTGCAATTTGTAAGTCAAAACTGTTTCTGTTAATTGATGATACTTTATGACGGGTCGATAGAATCATATATTTTGTCTTAGCAATATTAAGTTTGAGTTTATTTTGGTTCAAGTATTCATACATATTTTTCAAGAAGATATTCATTTTCTCAATTGCTCTTTCCAGATTGTCCGATGTAATTGATATTAGTGTGTCGTCTGCAAAAAGATTGATGAAATCACAGCCATTGACTGTATCAATATCGTTGACATAAATCAAAAACAAAATTGGTCCAAGGACACTTCCCTGAGGTACTCCATATACCGTTTCACGATAAGATGAGATACACTCATTTATTTTGGTTACTTGCTTGCGTTCTATAAATAGTCTGTTAGCCATTGCAACACTGTTCCTCCAATACCAATAGCTTGTAGCTTTTTCAATAGTATTTGGCGATCAATTGTTTCGAAGGCCCGTTTCAGGTCAAGAAATACTGTAACAATATACTGGCCATTATCAATAGATGCTTTCCATTTTGAAATTGTGAGCTGTAACGCGGATTCACACGAGTGATGTTGTCTGAAGCCCGACTGATTTTTTAATAGAATGTTATTGCTTTCTAGATATTCAATTAGTTGGTAGTATACTGCAAGTTCCAAGATTTTTTCCATGCAAGGTAACGTGTTTATTGGTCTGAATTCTGAAGATTTGTTTGTATTCGATACTTCCTGAACAGGCACAAGAGTACTAGTTTTTAATTCATCAGGAAATTTACCACTTTCTAAAGATACGTTTACGAAATGTAATAATGCATGTCCTACAACACCAAAATTTTTTTTGATCAAATTAGAGTTCATTATTTCATTACTGTATTTTTTTTCCATCTTATTTATCAATGTGGCCAGGTCCGCTAACTCTAAAGATTTGAACATATCGAATGAACAGCTAAACGTAGAATTTTCCGTTAATGGATTATTTTGCTCAATAGTGTTAACAATTTCTTGAATGCTATCAATAAAATAATTATTAAATGATTCTGCAATTTCTGCATCATTCCTTTGAATAACAGTCCGTTCATTAATCTCGAACTGAATACCATTTCCAAAAGGATTATTTATTGTGTTTAGGTCGATCATCCTTTTGAGTGTTTTCCACATAGTACGTGGGTTTGATTTATTTTGATCAATTTTCTCATAATAGTAGCTCTTTTCTTTGTTTTTGAATAAGTTGACACATTTGTTTCGCATAGCCTTATACTCTTTCCAATTTGTTTCACTCCTATTATTTTTGAATGCCCTGTATGCTCTGTCTCTTTTTCCACAGTTAATTTTGACCTCATTATCGTACCAAGGTACACTATTACTTTTTACAGTATAAGTTTGCAAAGGAGCAATGTCTTCAACAATTGACTCACACTGATTTTTGAAATCTTCATAAAACCTATTGACGTCCACACTACTCAGTAAAAAATTACATGATATCAAGCTTAGATTGATTGATTCAATATTACAGTTATTAAGGTTTCTGAACTTTTTTTTGGTGTTATGTGGCACATACAAATTATTATTCCTTAGGTTGACAGTTATTAGTGAATGGTCTGATAATTTAGGAGTATCATGGACTTTGGAGTCTATATCAAAATTTGTGAGTACATAATCAACAATAGTGCTGCTATACTGGGTACACCTAGTTTCTTGGCTAATAGTTTGTTCGACTCCAAGCATGTTCAATAGATTTTTCATTTTTGTACAATAGTATTCATTTCTGAGGAAGTTGAGATTGAAGTCACCTACTAAGATACATCTGAGGTTTGAGTTAAACAAAGTATCACAAATGTTTTCAAAATCATCCAAGAATACAGCATGACTAGAATTTGGCGAATGGTATAGACAACCAATAATGATTTTTTGTTGATTATAAATTATTTTTACGGTTTTACACCAGTAGTTTTTTTCTAATATAAATGTTTTGAATATCGAATATTTAATATCAGATCTTATATATAGTATCACTCCCCCAGTATGTCTTGATGATGAATCACACCGGACACTATTATAATTAGGGAGATAAATTTCAGAGTCTTCTATGTCCGCTGTTGTACGGGTTTCACTTAATAATACTAATGCAGGATTGTAACAGAGAATTCTCACAATAAGTTCATTCTTATTCGCTAAAATACTTTGAATATTCATATACATAATATCGGAGTTTAGTAGTATATTAGGAATGCTCACTATAATTCAATAGTTCCTATTCACAAATTAACTTCTGTTTCCAACGGACCTCATATCATGTCTTTAATGTCTATAAAACTATATAATAAACTTCCAATATTCATTGAGAAAATTTTTAATCTCAATAATTTCAAAAATAGTGTTGAAAACCTTCTCTACAAAAATGCCTCTCACTCAATAGGTGAATAGTTTCAAACTGATCTGGCTGCTTGACATCATGAAGTATCATATAGTATTTTTTACTTATTTTATGTGATTCCCTTCTACCCTTTCTATTGCATTCTTACAAGTACATCTAATTTTGATGACTTAATTTTGAACTGTCATTTTATTTTTTGTATTTGAAAAAAAATTGTATTACATTATTACATTAGTAATAAATGGTGTATATGTAATAACTAGTATAGGCTAGTTTGTGAGGGGCAATGCAACCGTAAATAAACAGAAGTGTGTACCTGACTAAGTTCATTTGGAAGTTTGTCTCCAGGTATTTCACTCTATTAAGGTTTACTATTGGTAACGTAGCCTATTTATTTATACACTAGAGCCATAGTTAGGGACTGAATTAAACAAAACAATAATCAAGGGTAACAACTAGGAATATGAACTGGTTATACAGCTATTATTTAGAGAAGTATGTGATTGGAAATGCTCCGGAAGAACGTACCTACATTGAAATTAGAAGATGAAAAATAGAAAATAATCAAGTTGATCCAAATCATACATATTCTCAAAATTGGATCAATTATATACGAGAAGTATTTTTAGTCATTGGACAGAATCCATTTTTTCAGTTCAAATTTGAAAAGGTGAGCCGAGTAAAATTGTTTTAGGTAATTTATCGAATAATTTTGAACCCATATAGTGAAATCCTCTTTTGCCAAGCGATTTCTGAGTAGTGGGGACATAAAAGCAGATAAAGTGTCTGGTGCCCTACGTATGGAGTAGATTATTTGTAATTTGTCTATTCACTTACAGGAAAGATTGTTCTGAAACAGGTGAGCTGTCTAAGGTCCATCACATTGGCATCTGTAAATATCTGAGGGGTACTTGCCGGTTAGATTTTCAGGATCCATTTCGAATGATATCGATTAACTTCAAATATTTTTTTTCAATTCTACTTCAGCCTACAACACCATCTTGTAAAATGGGCTCCACGAATGCGTAGTAGATAGTTTTCAGATGGTGTACTGATAGGAATCCAACTAATTGTTTGAATTTATAAATTATCCCTCTTGATTCATTCAATATCGCGGGTCTGTTCATTCCACCTCAACAAGGAGGCAATGTGGATACAAAAAGTAATTTCACCGAATGAACAAGTTCAAGGTTATGATTTTTTACAACAATAATATTATAATTAGGTAAGAAAAGTTTGTAAGAGGTGAAAAGTATGATTTTTGTTTTCGTAGCTCCGACTGTCAATTCATTTTCATCGAACCAATCATAACTCATTTGGATATCTTGCTTCAGCAGTTCGTGCTATTTCGATCCAAGAGTTACCTTCTCAGGTAATGGCAGTGTCATCTGCAGATTAGGCCTTTCGAATCCAGCTGAAGGAGGTCCTTTAGGTATATTATACATAGGACAGGACCAAGGACGGTACCTTGTGGGACTGTGGTTCCCCTCTTCAATCTGATCTTTTCGCGTTGCCTCGGGCACCACCTTATGTTATAGTGGGAAAGTTCCTCGTTGCGGGAAGCTTCAGTGGAGAAAATAACACGCTCCAGGACAATAATCAACGGGGCCAGAAAGGCAGATTCCACTTGCCTGGGTGTGATACCTGAGTGTTGGCTGCGGGATAAATAGTTTTCGCGCAAGGTTATAATGAGAAAATAAGATACTCAAGAGTGAACGGAGCAGAACAATGTATTCCAATTCGTTTAGCAGTGCGGCTGACGGCCACTTGAAACTTTATACAGAGCAAGCGAGCGTGCAGATATATGTTCAGATAGAACGGCTGACGACCGCTCCAGGCATTATACAGGTCAAGCAAAGACTATCTTGAAGCGGGAGGGAGTGTGAAGCGTTAATCTTTACAGTGGCTAGTGCAAAAGTTCAAAAACAGAAGGCTGCAGTGTTAGACAGCCACACTAACGGTCGTGCAGGATAGAGTTAGACAACAAAGCGGATATCAAATGCAAGCGGACCGAAAATTACCATACTTTTTTTTTCCGATCTTATATTTACCAACGGATTTACTGGATGACGTCAGGTAGCAGGCGTCACGACGGATGCTTTGGTAGCTGAAGCCCAACTTTTTTTTTTCACTGGCCAGACACTACTACTTTCCTCGAGTACCTATTGTACGCACCTTCAAATTCTATCATCCACTCCGGTCCGGCGCAGTTCAATTTAGGTACTTAGAATTATTCCCGCGTGTTCGCGATGTATTTTGCCTCGATCGCTTTCAAATGTAATTTCAACCAAGAGAACCGCAGATGAAATTGCGGATCCACTGTCACATATAGTGAACTTATTGTTCACCACAAAATAGCAGAAATAATACCAATCTATAAAAAAGGAGACACTCATGAAATAAAAAAATCGGCCAGTGGCACTTCTAAATAACGTTGGTAAAATATTTGAGAAATTAATATATAACCGAGTCATGTCATTTCTTGAGAACGAACAAATTCTCTCAACATATCAACACGGCTTTAGAAAAAAAAGTAGCAGAAGAGCTATTCATCAGGCACTAACTGAAATCTTTGAGTCCCTAAGTGAACGAAATGAGACAATGGCGATGTATTTGGATCTTAGTAGAGCTTTCGATAGTGCTGATCATGAGGTGATGATAGCAAAACTAGAAAGGTGTGGATTAAGGGGGATTACAGCTAATAACATCCTATCTATCTTATAGAAAACAACAAATCATTGAGAGACATAATGGAGAAACATCCCTAGTCATGTCAAAAAAGGTGTACCACAAGGATAGATCCTTGTACCATTGCTATACATTATCTACACTTATGAACTGACCACTATCAATGATCAATTCACAGTTAAGTTTGCAGATCATACTTCAGTGGTATTCTCGGCAGAAAATTTAGATGAATTAAATATAGAGATGCGCTCTACTTTGGATTCCTTTCACGAGTGGTTTAATGCAAATAATATAGTCTTGAATGTCGAAAAAACACAACAACTGCACTTCACATATCAGAGGGACTAGTCTCCCACTCTTTTTGTTTATGGTGATGGCCATAATTTAAAATCTGCAAGATCGGCCAACTTCTTGGGAGTACATGTTGATTCACGCTTGAGCTGGAGTGGACAAATTGACTGTCTGGCCGGCCAAATATCAAGGTGCTGCTATGTACTGTGGGTGCCAGCACGTGAAGTGACTTGGGAGGTTGCTTTAACTGCCTACCATGCCTACATTCAGTCAAGATTAAGGTACGGAATTATATTTTGGGGAAATAGTGTTGAAGCCTCAAGAGTTTTTATTGCACAGAAAAGATGCTTAAGAGCAATTTTTGCTATATATCAAACAGACAGCTGTAAATCCATATTTAAGGAGCACAATATTTTAACATTATCAAGTCAATATATCCTAGAGGCAGCACTATTTGTTAAGCAAAATCCTGACCCTTTTATTCAACACATCAGGCAATATTCTCATAATACGAGGGAAAGGAATGATCTCATCAATATTAGAAGCAACTATACATACCTACAAAAAAAAACAATTTTCAATCATAAAACTTTACAACAAATTATCTACAGATTGGAAAAACTTTTGAATTAGTCACTTTAAAAATAAATTGAAAAACCACTTACTTCAGAGGGCTCACTACTCAATGGAGGTTTTTTTTAGGACAATTTTAACATGTGATGTGTTTTAAATAGGCTGAATACTGTCAACCATTTTTGTTCTTTTTTTTAAATGTTAATCTTAATGTGAATGTTACTCTCTGATAATTGATGTGTAATGTATTTGTAAGCGTATATATTTCTTTATAATTTTTTTCTCTATTTCTTCCAAACAGTTATTGTAGTTTGCAGTTTTAGTATATGTATAACACGTTCTATATCCGAATGGACTGTTTGTAATTGGTAAATTACAAATATAGATCTAATAAATGCTATGATGATGATGAAATGGTGAGACATCTGGTTCGACGACCAGCACCAAACTGAATGGTCAACTCGATATTTTATCCACATCGTTTTCGCATCTAGGCGGATGGTACTGAAAATGTATTATTGCGCAATGTGGCGATTTGTGTGATAGTATATCAGGAGCGGTAAAGCTGTGACGGGTATGATCCATAAAGGAGTAAATATTATCATTTGTTCATTTTTAATTCGCAGATTTGCATCTGAAAGAATTATGTTCTTATGATTTCAAATAACGGAGATACGTTTTAGATTAATTTTAGGGCTTTTGGTTGTTTCATAAGATGGTGAACAAAGTGACTTCGTCACATGACTACATGACTTCTGTCTCTCAGGTAACTAGAAAATAAGTCCATAGTTACACCTCGAATACGGGATACAACAATTTTCATATATTTCTAAGGACAACAGAGTGCCAAGCAAAACCATGACGTGTGCTAGGGCTATAATGACGTTTTTCACATCTTTCAAGAGCCGTTGGTAGAAATATAGTATTTTAAATCTCAGAAAATGCATGCTTTTTGCCAATTTTATGGAAAACTAAGGTAATTCGGAAGCCGAGAATTGGCATATCAACATAGTTTGCCCAACAGGTTGAAGATATAAATAAATGAGAAATCTAAAATGATCTCCTTCAAAACCGATTCATCACTTAACATCAGCTTAAAGAAATAACAAAATTGGAGAAAAAATCTTAAAATTTATTTTGCACTAATATAAATTACACTCAATCAAGTCACGTGGAGAGACGAGAAATGTTAGCGTGACGCCATATTCAACAAAATTATATTTCATAAATTTCTTGCATGAAATCCAAAATGCGTTTGAAAAAGTATGACCTCGAAATCAAGGCGGAAAAAGCTGCGGGCTTGAATATCGCCCAACTTTATAATTTGCAAATTGATTATACTGTCGATCCTCATACATTTCTCTGATTCTGATTCAGAAATGGAAGTAATATCAGAATTTCATTCACACTCCCTCTGTTAATTGGTCTGTTTACCTCTGAAATTGGACGTATCGGGGATGAATAGAACCTATCCAACCGAATAAACTTCGTTACTTATTTTCATCGTTGATTTATGATATACCCCGAAGAGTTCGAGACCGCAATAACAGGAAATAAAAATAAAGTATCTGGCTTCTGAGCCATTAGCTCATGAATGAAACATGCAAACTTTTTCCCTGGGAACAGCTCACAGAAGCGAATTTATTTTCTACCTTCGACTATTTATTCAATGACAAATTGGAAAAAAAGAATAGAATCAAGTGCAAGTGTGATTCGCTCAACGAAATATCCGTACCATTGTAACCTTTGTTTTTCTCTGGAAAAACAGCTTACATGTGCACGGTGCTTTTCATCGGAGAACATTCATAGATCGTTGAGTTGAGAAAATATTTGAGCAGTGGCTGAGATATTTTAATCCAGAGATATGTGATATGATAATTTGTGGTTATATGAAAAATATTGAGCTCACCTTATTTATTCAAAAACATTATTTCAATGATGATGTATTGGTTGACTGAGAGATTGTGAGTAAATTAGTAGAGAAACACAGGTTAAAATTTAATATCCTTCATAACAAAAATTGAACCATCACCAAATAAATATGTACATAAACTTATAACTATGTATCAAGTTTGTGGATGAAATGTGGTTATACAGTGAACATCAGTGAGACCTGTGTGAGCTCTCTCCCTTCGTAGTACTACATTACAGTGAAGTATGTAAAATATGGTGGAACATATTATCTTATCCAGTCTGTAGTTTACATAAATACAAACTACAGTGCGATGGATTATTATCAGTATCCTTAGTACCTTTTGATCTGAATATTCAATTATTCAGGCTACCATGCATAGAATACCACGAAATACGTAATTACAGCTACAACGCAACAATTATCGTTGCATGGGCACCAGCGGCTGGTCAGATTGACGAGAATCTTATCGATATCTGAGCCAAGCAACATCGGGCGCGTTTAGTTCTAGGATGGAGGTCCATCTAACAAGGAAGGTGAGCAGTGAAAGGCCCCAACAACTGTAGCGTCGTAGCATATTCGCAGCTGCAAGCGTCTTATCAATGAGCGCGAGGTAAGACGATAGATATGCCGTCCTTCGGAGGGGACGTTAAAATGGCGGTCCCGTGTTGGGACACGTTTTGTACCACCAACTTGAAACATTTTTACATTTACGACCGTCGGTTTAAAGAGCATCCCACCGTGTTATGAAGCTTGTATTGGCTGTAATTGAATTTGTCATGGTGCAGCTGCGCACTCGCTCAACATACTTACTTACAGCTCAATAGTCTGGGGAAACTGCAGGAACAGAGAAGGAGTATTTGTAGCACAAAAAAAAGTAATACGTATAATGAGCTTCAGTAGCTCTCGTTCTCATTGCAAGCCACTATTCAAAAAACTAAATATTCTACCATTTCCATGCTGCTTTATCAAGGAGTGCCTTTTATCTATTCATAAAAAATTATTGATTGATGACGTCACACGGCTCAATAATATACATACACATTCAACTAGAAATAGTGATAATATTTGCACACCTCTTTGTAGAATTAAGAAAACCCAAGATTCCTACAGATATATTAGAGTTAAGCTTCATAATGCATTACCACACAGCTACAAAGGACTAACCTACGATAACTTTGAGAAAAACGTTCACGATATGCTAATGAAGCATTGCTTCTATACAGCTGAGGAGTTCCTCCTGCACATGCCCTCCTCTGCATGCGAGTTAGATATGACTTTTTGATTTTATTTTCTGTTTTTTTGATGTTCTTCATCTCATGCACATACCTATGTACCTTATATTTTTTGTATTTTGTATTTTGTATTTTGTATTTTGTATTTTGTACCTTATATTTTTTGTATTTTGTATTTTGTATTTTGTATTTTGTATTTTGTATTTTGTATTTTGTATTTTGGATTTTTTTGTATTTTTGTATTTTGTATTTTTGTATTTTGTATTTTGTATTTTGTATTTTGTATTTTGTATTTTGTATTTTGTATTTTGTATTTTGTATTTTGTATTTTGTATTTTGTATTTTGTATTTTGTATTTTGTATTTTGTATTTTGTATTTTGTATTTTGTATTTTGTATTTTGTATTTTGTATTTTGTATTTTGTATTTTGTATTTTGTATTTTGTATTTTGTATTTTTTGTATTTTGTATTTTGTATTTTGTATTTTGTATTTTGTATTTTGTATTTTGTATTTTGTATTTTGTATTTTTTGTATTTTGTATTTTTTGTATTTTGTATTTTGTATTTTGTATTTTGTATTTTGTATTTTGTATTTTGTATTTTGTATTTTGTATTTTGTATTTTGTATTTTGTATTTTGTATTTTGTATTTTGTATTTTGTATTTTGTATTTTGTATTTTGTATTTTGTATTTTGTATTTTGTATTTTGTATTTTGTATTTTGTATTTTGTATTTTGTATTTTGTATTTTGTATTTTGTATTTTGTATTTTGTATTTTGTATTTTGTATTTTGTATTTTGTATTTTGTATTTTGTATTTTGTATTTTGTATTTTGTATTTTGTATTTTGTATTTTGTATTTTGTATTTTGTATTTTGTATTTTGTATTTTGTATTTTGTATTTTGTATTTTGTATTTTGTATTTTGTATTTTGTATTTTGTATTTTGTATTTTGTATTTTGTATTTTGTATTTTGTATTTTGTATTTTGTATTTTGTATTTTGTATTTTGTATTTTGTATTTTGTATTTTGTATTTGTATCTGTATCTTGATTTTGAATGAGTATTAAGTACCTGACGATCGTGAAAATTTTTGAAATTTTTTATGAATAAACTATCTATCTATCTATCATTTTGCTGCCGTACAAACGCGACTGTCAGGTGATAACTTGTGCGTAGTTTTCGGTATTCAATATATCAAATTGAGTCAACAACCAATCGTTTTTCTTACAAAATGCTGTTTAGAATCATTTGGATACTTTTAGGAAAGAAGGTGAGTACAAAATATCATGAAGATTTGAACAGGAGGATTAGTAGTTTTTGTTGAATTATCCAGATACAAAATTTGTCTCACCCTACCTCACCAGATAAAGGGAAGAAAATATGAAGAATTTTCATTCAATTTTGTTGAGATGTACAGGATTTATATGCTGAAATTGACATTCTTGATGATGACTGTGCCCCTCTATCATCTGCTAGTCATTCGAATAATTACAGTAATGCAGATATGAAAGTAAATATTGACGATGATTTTTTTTTCCTGAAATAAAAATTAAAAGGGAAATTAATTAAATTGATAGAAAGATTTTTCTGTGAATTGAAAAATCCACGATTAAAATGAAATTATTTTTTGTGAATGTCTAACAGAAAACAACTACTTCCCCGGCTAAAGCCACGCTGGACATTGAACTACATCTGATAGATATTCTGAAAAGGCCCTAACTCAAAAGAAAAAATCTGAATTTGAAAATTTGCATTTTCATTCAGATAGTTATTTGATTTTCTATTCCAGTCTTAATGGAAGATAGTGACAAAAGTTTATCTTTCAGTCGCAGATGATTCCACATCTGATTTTATGAACATCCTGTTTATATTTTCAACAAATCAATGAAGAAAGTGTTCTTCACTCATCCCCTGAGAGTTCCGAAGGAGAGTGGGAACCTGAGGATCTTATTTCTTTGGCGAAGCAGGCCATCATTCTTAAAAAAAAACAGTATGGAAAAAGTGCGAAAATGATATTCCTCCACCTGAAGAGTTTGTAAGTGACAGTTGTGGCATACCTCAGTTCATCAAAGGACTTGGTGAATACGAGCCTATTGATCTTTTCAGTTTTCTGATGACTAATAGAATTTTCGATCATTTGGTATTCCAAACTAACTTGTATGCGCAACAAGAATATCTGAAAACAGGAAAAGCATATGTAACAACTGACAAACGAGAGATGAAAGCATTTATTGAAGTGAACATGCTCATGGATATAAAACAATACCCCAGTTATCGAGACCACTAGAGTACATCTTCTGATTTGCATGATCCATTAATTTCAAAAGTAGTGACCATGCACAGATTTAGATGGCTTCTCAGTTACCTTCATCTGAATGATAACAGTGTAATGCCTCCACGGGGTACTGAGAAATATGATAAACTGTATAAGGTGGCACCAGTAATGGATATGTTGAAAACAAATTTTCAGATGTGCTTGAATCTCCACCAAAATGTTGCGATTGATGAATCGATAATAAAATTCAAAGGACGGTCAACACTCAAACAATATTTGCCAAAAAAACAATAAAAAGAGGGTTGTAACCCTGCTTTTTCTTTTCGTCACAGGGCACAATTGCGGCGGCTTCTCTTTATAGTTCGGGAGCGGGCGTGGTTCTAATAGGCATGATGTTACTAGATTTGAATAAATGAGTTTTTGTTTCTATTTGGGCTCCACTTAGTTTAAGGCAGAACTAAGAACCGAAAGAAAATTCAACATGTTATAAATTAAACTATATGATGGGTTCAGAAATTTACTACTATGATTTTTCATACAAAATAGATGAATTATAATTATTTGAGTTGCAAAGTCAAAGTTCATTTACAATTTACTTTTGGTACCCATATATTTGGTTTACACTTTTGTCTGTAGTGAAATACAGTTTTAGCTGAAGCTCAGCTGAACTATGTTAAAAATAATGATAGGAAAAATGATAATACTGGAACGTCTGGATATCTTGTCGCAAAATTATTGACTGGTAGGACTGGTACTTTGGTGATATTAAATGGAAAGATCTAACCTTATGGGCTTTTGCCGCCCTTCCCTTTCCGTTGACTAGTATGGTGTGCAACGACTGTTGCTCTGAGGCCCGTTTCTGGGTAATGACAGTTTTTATTCGTTCCCCAAATAATTTTCCGCCGTGTGTGGGATCCTATCCCGTAGGAAGTTTCTAGCAATCGAATATTTACTGGATACGTGACCCATGTAACTCTTCTCGATGTGAAATTTGTGATAGGGTTGAGAAAAATGGCCGGCAAATCTAAAATTAAAGTTTAGCTACATTATTATCAGTCCTTCAATGAATTTACAGAGTTCAACTCCCAAAATGGGGCTGCTCAAGATTAAGGCAAAACGAAAATTCCTACCTTCAACAATTGAATGGCCATTTTCGCACATCTATCAAACATTTACGGGGACACATAGCTTCGACGACGTTCAACAGAAAATGATCGAGTCGCGCGTATCTCTTCGCCAAATTTCGTTCGGAAACTTCGGTATCGGTTCTACCGAAAAACCATTTGTGATCTTTTTTCTCGGCGGCGCCTCCTTCTGAGGTTGTAAATAAAATATCGATTTCTCCTACCTACAAGGTGGGCAAATATTTTTAAATTGATTTCTGATACCGAAATGATTTTTGAAAGCTACTACAGTAACCCGTTTTGCGTTTCATATAATTACTCAAATTAATCCTTACGTACCTAAGCTAACTTTTTCGACGATATAATTTACTGTAACAGGGTATAAAGTATGGGTGTTGGCTGACCAAACTAGATATTGCTGGGATTTCAACATTTACACTGGTCGAACTGAAACTGATGTCGAAAAAAAAAAAGGTTTCTCAGTTGTAAAAAAGTTAGCTGCTAAATTGGAACGTAAAAACCACCACTTATACTTCGACAAATTTTTTTGTTCTGTGGATTTGATGGAATACCTTCTCGAAGAGAAGATCTATGCTTACAGAACAGTCAACACCAAAAAAATAAATTTACCAAATTTTATAGGGGAATATGACTGGTGGCAAATTAATTTTCTGAACCTCCGTGAAACAACAACAACAAATTGGCAGTGTTCAACAATTATGGTCTTTTTTCTACATTGTTCTTTGGTGTTTTTTCAACTTTTACCATTCGTTCACTGTTTTTTATGACCTTTGATAAGCATACCTTCCAAATGGTTTTCCCAAAGAACACATCACGAATTATTGTCCAATGTAGATCAAGTGAATGAATTATTATAACAAGTATGTGCTTTCAATCTGTAACTGGTTGTTAAGTTAATGTGATTAGTTACGAGTTTTGACATTATGCTGTCCTATGGAAGATTGCTATTTTATATTTTAAACCTCAAGTTAGTAAGTATCACACATCTTTTGATTATGAACATATTTGTAATTTTCTGTATCTTTTCATAGATGTCTTGAGAGAGAAACAAAAACATCCCTAAAGCTTGACAAATAACAAAGGGTTTTCTTTTAAACATTGAGGCCTGATGAAAGATACATCTGACTGCAACCCCGATATATCTATATTTATAATTATATATATATATATATATATATATATATATATATATATATTTATATATATATATATATATATATATATATATATATATTATTATGAACATATTTTTCGGATTCAGACAGAAAATTACACTTAAACTGAAGAATATTATCGGCGAATGACTGGACTTCAATTCTGTCGAAGCTCTACATGAGCTACATGTTAGAAACCAGGATTCATCTTATTCAGATGTTAGTTGAGAGATGATATGATAGGATTATCAACATTATCTATACAACCTGATTAATTTAATTTGTTCATTCTGTGTGATCTATTTTGGATCTTCGACCAACTTCAAAACTCGAAATTCTCAGGTGTGTATAACAGTTTTGAAGTTGGTCGAAGATCCAAAATAGGATCGACACCAGGAATGAACAATTGAATTTAATTAGGTTGTATACGATAATGTTTGCATACATCACAATAACCCCCATCATCATCTTCGTCACCAACATGGAACTGAATTTAAAGATGTGAATCGCCGGTTTCTAACATGGACTGGTAGCTCACACGGTAGAGCGTTCGACTAGAAATCGAAAGGTCCCAGGTTCGATTCCCTGGCCGATCCACATTTTTATTTTTCAGTTTTAAGGTGTCATTTTCCTGTCAGAATGCCGAAAAAATTGTTTTCATAGATAATAATTACAGACGTTAATTTCCACTATATATTATATATTACTTGGCTAGTTATACACACCTGAGAATTTCGAGTTTTAAGTTGGTCGAAGATCCAAAATGGATCGAACCAGGAATGAACAATTAAATTTAATTAGGTTGTATACGATAATGTTTGCATACATCACAATAACTCCCATCATCATCTTCGTCACCAACATGGAACTGAATTTAAAGATGTGAATCGCCGGTTTCTAACATGGACTGGTAGCTCACACGGTAGAGCGTTTGACTAGAAATCGAAAGGTCCCAGGTTCGATTCCTGGCCGATCCACATTTTTATTTTTCAGTTTTAAGTTGTCATTTTCCTGTCTGAATGCCGAAAAAATTGTTTTCATAATATATATATATATATATATATATATATATATATATATATATATAATATATATATATATATATATCGAGCACTAAGCACTAAGCACTTTTCAGAAAGGGGAGACTGTTAGACTGTAAGTTACTTTTTGATATAGAATTGCTGTAATAAACATTTTGGTCCAAATGAAAAAAGAAGTTTTTGTATTTTTGGGTTGATTACCTCGAATTGAATCCAGAACAGCAATGGAAACAGAATCATTATGTAAAACAAAATGTTTTGCTTCGTGTGATATAATATTTATGAGTGTGGCGTGTGGCATTGAATAAACTGGTGTGGTGGAATAAATATGACTGTGCAAACTTCCATGTCCAATGAAAATTGATTGCAAATGTTTTTTAGACGGATATAATTCAATGTTCTGCGTGGTATATGCCAGGAAAGTAGTTGTTTTTTGCTTGTAGTCTACCACCTGTTTAATTTTTTCTGAATTTGGTGAAGAGACTTTAAGTTTCTCCTCCCAATACTATACTTTACTTGTATGGCTTCCCTGTTCAATATATATACATATTTTTAGAAGGATGAAAACATCAAATTTGAAAATACACTTCAAAAGGATATTCCTTGAGGTTGCAGTCATGAAAAAACGGCCGATGAGATGAAAAAGCTTTCGAAAAATGTATTTCTATTCTCAAGACATCTGTAAAGTAAAAGAACAAATCGATAACATAAGAAACACATAATATTTGTAATAATAACTCACTGAGTTGAGGTTAATATATAAAAGTTATTGGTGTACTTCATTGTGAAGATGTTGCAAAATTTTAAACCATATGACAGCATATTTGGTTTGTTAAAAAACTTCAGATAGAAACAATTAGGTAATTAACGGCTGAAAACTAACAAAATAAGAACTTGATGTGATGGCAGGTCACATAATTCAACATGGCTTTTATCCAACATGATTCCAAAAGGCCATTTTTTATAGTGCCATTTTTATTCACAGTTCATTCCCAAACGAGGTGATATAAACAATTACAAATAACTTGACTTTGTTATGATAACCTAATACACGTTGTAGCGTACCTACAATGATATCACGTTCTGTTCATTGATCTAAGATATATATAGATATATATATCCTGCACTGAATGAATTAAATCATTATCATCCAAAAAATGGTGGTTTTCATTTCATTGAACAAACAGGCACTATTCCATCAGTCCTTCACAGACAATAGAGCAATCCCATCTTGCCGCTTACAATCCTAAAGGGACGACACAAACTCCCTTCGCGCCGGATTGTCAACGGGAGCTACTTTCAACATGCAAGAGGAAATGGAATAGACATTTGTCAAATGCCGATACTCATCTGTCGTAGATGAAACATGTGTTCTGTCATCCATAACTTCATGAAGGTTATGGCGGGCCATTTGAAACAGTAGAAATATTTGAAAATCTATTATTATCAAGTTTAAGTAAATAATTATAAATGACACTTAGGTTTGAGATATCAGATTTCTTGTTAATACTATTAGGTTCATTATTGATGGAAACCATCTCAAGGAAATTCCTTCATTGATAATTGTTCTCCATTGCTATAATTGTGGGGTTATTGAAATAACTGAAATGATTAGAATTAATATTACGATCAGCTAAAACACAACTGTTTTGCAAAACAGTTGTGCTTCAGCTATGATATCAATTCTAATCATTTCAGTAATTTCAAAATTTTGGTAGGTCATACATTTCTACTATCAACTGTCAGCTGGTTGGATAATACCCGATATACAAATATATATATATATATATATATATATATATATATATTGTTATGATGCGTTGATTTTTTATTTTATTTTATATTTGTTTATTCACTTTCCACAATCAAACATCATGACAAAAATAAATGATTTTTGTGTTTTGTTTCACTGATATTTTCATTTTTTGTTATATTTCAAAAAACTTTAAGCTAATTCCCCTTTTGAAGATTTATTTAATATGTATTGATAAATAAATGCCCATATAAATATTCAATATCTCCGGCCATGCTCTTTACCTTATTTTCTTTACCTTATTTTCTTCACCTTCAGCTAACTCAATCGGTACGCCTATGGATCTCAGAAGTTGGTTCTACTGTGGAGCCCTCTTGACGTCAATTTCAGAAATGAGCAATTAATTGTTGATGAAACATTGAAAATAAAGTAGATTTTCATCAAGATAATAATTTCTTTTATTCAGGAAAAGCTTATTACCACCTATTCTGCGATAAATAAACTAATTAATGCTTCAGAAACAAGTATATACAGCAACAAATGAATTTATGGAATAATAAAGTGAATTCAACCTCTTCTTGTAGGTTATGTGTTATTTTAAAATAGTTCGTGGATCGTTCTATGAAAATTGTTCCAGAGTTGAGATCTTATTAGCACTGTGGCAACTTTTATGGTTTCCACAAATACCTGGGACCTGCTGTACCAAACTGCTCAGCGTTTTGGATTCACTCCCGCTCTTGAAAACTGCTGCTACTCCAATGAAAAAAAAAGTAATGTTAACTCTGCATTTGTGTTTTTTTTATCTGGTAGTGTTTTTCATATTTTACTGATGTTTTCTTGACTAATAATTGATTTTATTCCAAATTGTTTGTTTGATCCAAATTTAAATTTTCAACGTGCTTCTTGCCAAAAATTCTTTTTTGGACCCTCTCCCCGCTTGTTGATTCTCTCCCCTTGATACCAACACATTTTGTTTTTCTTCTCGAATTTCCGATATAGACACACTATTTCTAGCACTTTTAATAATTTTTCACTTCTTTGACAGTTTTCATTTATGAAACTTTTCTAACTACCTTATAATCTATATAGGTACAATACATGTAAAATTATTCTTTTGACGTTTCTGATTTTCTTTATTTTCAAAATTAATAATTTTGCATCAAGATCTCTCCTGGCATCTCATTGGCTGTTGTGTTCAGATCCAATTTCATATACAGGATGTTTGAACTATTAATATTTTGTTATCTGCTTGTGATCGCAAAATATATTCATAAATTTTTATTTCTAAAATTTTTTAAATTATGCCAATTGATTGTAATGTTGAAAACATGTTTATTTCAAACATAGGTATCGATTAATATTATACAAGGTTCCAGAAAAACGGTAGAATCTTCGGAAAAACTGTAAAATAACAAAGCACAGATTACCAAATACGAATATTTTTTTTATTTATGGGTTTTTTCTTTATTATTATTATTATTATTTCAACTCCTCAAACATTTAACATACTTCTTAACATAACAATATATATATATATATATATATATATATTATATATTATATATATTATTATTCATTAAGTACTTCATGCCTTATACATAATGAATGAAATAACCCTACATAGATACTCAATCTGTCCTCACATCCCCTTATTGATTATGCATAATCAATTTTGCTCCTAGAGTTCCCCTACTAATTGATTGCTACGAAGTTGCGATATGGCTGCCCTCAACAGATGTGTTTTTGGACTCCAATTTCCTTGTTCCTTCAATACTTCAATATCTTTTAGTTAATATCAACATACTGTTTTGTTCATGAATGAAGATGAGTAGTTGATTACTATCATTCAGTTCGAAATTTTCTAATCTGTTCTTATCAGTGACAAAATTCGAAAATTTGGAGAAATTGGTCATCAATTGTTATTGTCTTCAAATTATAATGTTCATTCAATGAACTGGTATAGCTCTGAAATTCCATGAAAAAACAACAGAAATATATAAACACCTTAGTACATATTCAACGATCCATACAATATTGTTGAAAGTTAATTAATTTCCAACAATTCTGATGGCTCATTTCTCCATACATCACCAAGATCGATACAGTCGGAACTTCGGAACAATTAAGGTTAACAGATTCCTTATTAGTTATTGGTAAAAGTAGTTTCGTGAGCACCTGAAGATGTAGTAGCTTATGGGCTTGGGGTTTGTGTGGTTATTGGAATCGATCTCTAAACAACATCCTCGACCATAATCTATAACTAACTACTAACTAATAGTTGTAGTAAATGTAGTTAAACGATGAGTACAAGTTGCAATATATGTACAATGCGCGCGTGAATGGTTCACCCCCGGTGTAATATAGAGCCTTCGACCAATTGCTATGTTGGATGGTCCAGTGCATTTTGACGTATATACCATATTCGTGTTGTTTACAGTGAATTGAAAAAATCATCTCGGTCGAAAAATGGAATTGACTCGTGAACCTTTCTGTCTTTTTTGTCAGAACTTTCGACGGAGATTACTCAACAAATTTCGACTTCTCTAGATGAATCACCAAAAGGTTGTCCAAAGTCGGTTACTGTTCCAGAAAAGATTGATGCTGCGCGTGAACTGATATTGCAAAATCGTCACATGACTGATCGTGACATTGGGGCATTCTTGTGCATTGCTATGACATTGTAACAGGTGGCCAATCATGGATCTGTGAGTATGAGCCCGTTGGAAAAACAACAAATATACTTCACCAGTGAAAATACATTCACTTCTAAATGCGTCAACATTACAATCGCAATACAGATAAGTCAACAAAGCCAATATCTAAATATTGATCCAAGCGTCGTCGCATTACTACTCATATTAAGGGTGAATACATATAGTTTTTGTTTGTTTTCAGAGGTTTTTTGTGTCGGGGTTTCTTTCAATTTCTTATTCAAGTTTTATTTCATGCTTTTTAAACTTTATATATTACTAGTAGACACGCCATGATCGACACACTATGCCCACATTCACACAAATACTTTCCGGGACGAAACACGAAATAGCGATACGAGATATTGCCTCACCAAAATCTGCGTATTCTGACAATAGTTGTGAACTCAATCAAAGAAAGCTGTTTTAATAATTCCTATGACAGATCGGCTTTAGCAGAATGGCAAAGACTGAGAAGCAGTATTTCAATACTTTGATTTTGTAATTGTCGTACTTTATTATTTAAAAATATTGTTACAATTCTCCCTTCAAGCTATTATCAGTAATTAAAATGCATTCAACACTATCATACCATCGTTTTGTTTTTGTAGTCTGTACACCATCCATACCATACTGTATTCAGCATCCTACAGTATCATACCAAATCGTAATCATTCATTCACTTAATTCCATTTAATCACATCCGACGATTGTAGTCCGTACCATACATCCACCGTGTCCTATTATATTCAGCACCGTACCATATCAAATCGTGTTTTTTCATTCATTCAATCCCATTGACTCATTCTATATTTTATTCACTTTACACATTCATACACTAAACCGCCACAAATGGTACTACATCGTATACTGAAATTTCATGTCGATTGAACGAGTGAAAGTTGCTCAAAATTAAGATGCCTAAAAACCCTGGTGTATTCACTGATTCGATTTTGTTTAGAATTTTTGGGGGACGTTAAATTCTGCTTAGAACTTCATTAGTAGATGGCGCGGTTAAAGAATGTTTGTTGTTTGTGTCACGAAAAATGTCAAACTTCAAACCTATGAAATTTGCTTTTTCTGTCAACATTACTTCATGCAAAAAATTGTAAATTGATCGTTTACAAAGATTATAGTTTTACGAACAAGATCCCGCTTAGAACAATTGGCGCGAAAATGAGATGAAATCCTCGAAACTTACTACAATGTTTACATCTGTCTGTCAAAAATCAGATTTTTCTTGAAGTCTACATGGTGATTTTTTCAAAGTGATTTCTTCTCAAATGGCCTTTCTGGGATCATGGAAACTTCCACGAAGGAATGAGAAAAGGTAGGAGAGTGGACTGATGTCTCTAGATGATGAATTAACTTGAAAATTGAGGGGATTGGAAAATGTCCCGGATGACATTGTTCCATTAAACTTTCCGAGCCATTCATTGCCCATCTCTGCCGGACTATTACTCCTAACAACCTTCTGATATGAACAAAATCAGAGAGTTCATTGTAGATATCATAAAATCTGTTGATGAAGTTGAGGAATCAATGAATCCTGGTGTGCGATAGTCTAGGCTGCTTCCAGCTATCTTAGAATTACTTCTCAGGAAAGGGTGAGCCCTACTAACAAAGGTGACGGGAGAAAACAATAATCTAAATGCTTCTTTTTTATTTTTCAGTAACACCTCGTATGAGATAATCGGAGGAGGGCGATCTAAACTGAGCAGTTGTTCGTAACAAGGCCCACTCCCAAGATCGATAAAGCTAATGACTATGATTAGGATAATTATCACTTTTTAATAAACACATGAATTCCACAAGTAAGTGTGGACTTTTCATTCTATGAAGATATCTTGATTTGGGCTAGTGAATTCCGAACCGCCATAGAGGGTCCCATGGCTCTTTGGAAGAAAATATCCACTATATTTAGAATCAAGATTTCAGAATTTAGAAGATTGTCATCTCATGGGAAAATGTTTATACAAAATATATATAATATAAATGTAATAATAAAATTATTTGACTTGCTAGTTACTAGATACATTTCAATCAAAAGCTGAAAAAAATTATTACAATGGGCAAAGGTAGTTCAGAGAAGATTCAAATCAATTTATACATTAATGAGTCATTTTACTAGTAGTGGAGTAATATCAGATTTTAGCTGTTGAAAGATTTAAAAAAATTCGCAATATTTCATTTCCATACCCAATATCGGCAAACTATAAGTTGTTCGATAGAGCTTCATTAGCTCCACAACTTTTACCTGAAAATTTTTTCTTTGAGATGTACACATAAATAAAAAATAGGTAGCTGTAAATTATCATTCATGAAATCTACCTTTACGACTGGCCACGCCATCGTTTTTCTACTGTCATATTCTGGTTCAGCGACCTCAAAAACCCCTATAGCATCAATTTGGGTGAAATTTGCCTAACAAAATTGTTTTTTATTGTTTAAACAATTAATAAACAAGCAGCACACGAATATAAGTTGCTAGCTTTTTTCTGCAAGCAATTTCTGAGTAATATCAGAAGGTTTTAGGAAAATCCATGGAGTGCTCCAGGATTCCAGAATAATGTTTTACTCCGCTATATGAAGGTAATTTGAGTCTTTGCGATAAGATAGTCGTGTTGTCTGCCAAAATAGTGAACACCTCTTAATTTGTCCAAAAGCTGAGAGGTTCTTCCACTCAGATAGGATTCGAACCAATTGAAGCTTCGTCCTCTGAAGCTGTAGATATGAAGCTTATATAACAGTCAAAAGCTTTAGATATGTCGCAAAACACTTCCTTCAGACTAGAATATAGATTTTTCAGAAAGCGAAAGAGATTGCATCTCCCTTACTTTTATTGGTTTGAAAGCTAAATTAAGTAATTGTATGTAATTTACAGCACTAACAGCACACATAAAATTATTATACGCTCCATCATAAGATTTTTATCATGAGCAAACAGGGAGAAAGATACATAAGTACCAACTCGGTGGAGCCGTATCAATAGAAAATTAACCATACAAAATAAATTGGTACGGTTCATAATTAGAATTATTTCGGAACACCTCTCGAAAATCCTATATAACACTGACATAAGTACATGGAATAGTTTGTTCTAAAATATGTTACATCGATCGTTCAACCTCAAAATATTTCACAACGAATTGACATAACCTTAAAGGCGACAAAAGCACAATCACAGAACGGATCAGAGACACAAATCACAAAAACACCCTGTGTGGTCTGTAATTGCAGTTTTACTGAATTATGACAAGAAACGACGTCGGCGCCATCTGAAACTCTCACTTTATCAAGTGGGCTGGTGTCCCCCTGTTTGTCCCAATATTTTACAGGTATAAGTGAATACACCACGGTTTTTAGACATCTTACTCAAAATCATTCAAAATGTAATAATATACAGGGTGGTCCATTTGAAAATCTAAAGTTGATGTAATTTCCGGAAAAACCGAAAGTTGTGTTGTCAAAAAGTGCCGTCTAGTGAGCATTTCAAAATTCCAAATTTCAAAAGTATAGCTATAGAAACAAAGGAGAAAAGGGGGTGTACCATGAGTCTGTGTTGGGGTACTGTGTATTGTGACATTTGTGTATGAAGGGCTGTGGAAAATTTTGTTTATTACTGGTTAGGATTAAACAATTCATAAAAACATCGGTTTCCATTTCTTTTATGAATTCAATTGAATGGTGAATTTCATTATTACAGCTGAGAAACATTTCCATTTCCCACATACCGGTACCAGTATGAAACAAAAATCTCAACTGAAGGATTATTGGGAATTTTATCTTCCAAGTTAATCATAAATGTTTTCACATAGGCCAAAGAGGCAGAACATTCAAAAAGCGATTATCAGATCATAGAAACGGTTTTCTCAATGATGAAACAAATTGAACCTTTGCTACTCACCTCTTCACAACAACATTGATTTGTTAACTAATTCGAGATATTACATTTACAAAAGAAAGGTGGTTAACTCGACGACAATTTGCTGAATGACCAGATCAACTCAAATAATTCTCCTTTGTTGAATTAGTTTTACAGAAGATCAAGCAAGTAATGGATATTATCCCCATTCTACTTACTCCCCGTTCCATCAATTACCTATTGGGTTATCCTTGATAACCTCAATTGGATTCATATACCCACAACTACCTGCCTTGATTATTCAACATAATACATCGTGAATGTTGATATTATCTCCCCCTGAAGAAGCCATTGTGAAGCGAAACACGTGTCGTAGTTTTGCAAACCTAGTTTACTGAAAAAATCATTTAGGGAAGTTTCAATCATGCATCAATTCAAAAAAATTAGAAACCATGTTGACTCCTGATAATGGTCCGTGGCCCACCCCGTAGAAATGAAAATAGTTGTTTGATGGGGTCCATTCAAGTGAGCCTGGAGAAACTTGACAATAAACTGATGTCTCCCTTATTGGAGAAGTCATCAGAATCTATTTTTCATATAAAGGAAGAACTAGAGCCAATTTCAAATATTCAGGAAAAGTACCTTCGGAATAGCAGATATTAATGAGGAAATCCTGAAGTTTGGAATAACTCATTTGAAATCACTTCATGGCCGCATAAGGCTTCAAGTTACTAATTAAAATATTTTGTCGTCTGGAGATAACTGGTTTTGACAGTCTTCACGCACTTTCAATTTGTTATATACTGCTGGCTGATATACAGTAGATGGTTTCCTAGTCAAGTGGATGTTGAACTGTTCTGCCGTGTAAAATGCAGTCGGTTGATTATTAATAATGCTCCATACAGTTTCGGATTAATTAATATTTCTTTTGAATGCTGGAATATCGGATCAATTGTTGCTGAAATAGATGAAGTTTTAATGAATTCTATATTTTGGAAAATATAGAAAGAAGACTTTGGAAGATTGATTTGTTTGAAAATATGAACAGGGTGTTCATAAAATCAGATGTGTAATCCTCTGCGACTCAAAGATAAACATTAGTGACTATCTTCTATCGTGAAATAGATTTTCGTCGATAAAAATGTATTGAAGACCTAGTGAAGGCGATGCCACTCTTGGTTTCTGGTCAGTACTCCTTTTTGGAAAATATTTTTCTTTGTATCATTCATCTATATGAGTTCTTAATTTTATGTTAGATATTCACGAAAAAACTTAATTTGTATCGTGGATTTTTCAATTCACAAAAAAATATTCTATTCAATATCCAATTGAGAATGTTTCCCTTTCCAACATGAATATTCCTTGGAGGTTATCTTGCACGATGGAAGATAATGACTGAAGTTTATCTTTGAGTCGCAGATGATTCCACATTTGATTGTATGAACGTTCATATTTTCAAACAAATCAATCTATCATACCCCATGGCAGGTTATTGATGTCAAAAAACACTGATTTCCAAGTGTCACTCCGAAAAAAAAGTTTTTAACATTTTTCCATCTTTACAAAGTGAGATTTCTTCAAAAAAAGGTGTTTTCTGGTCTTCCTGGTGATCTTGAAAGCGTGAAATAAATTTTCGTACAAAAATGTATTGAACACCTAGGGAATACGATGCCATTCGTGCATCAATGTAACAAATAGTTTCTGGTGACTACTCCTTTTTGGAAAACATTCTTGTTTGCCTCATTCATCTATATGAGTTCTTGATTGAGACTGACTTATAAAATCGAATAACAATCTGAATAAAAATGCAAGTCTTTACTCTCAGATTTTTTCTTTTGAGTTAGGTTCCCTTCAAAATATCTATCAGATGTCGTTCAATTGTCCAGCGTGGATTTAGCCGGGGAAGTGGTTGTTTTCTATTACAAATTCACAAAAAATAACTTAATTTTTATCGTGGATTTTTCAATTTACAGAAAAATCTTTCTATCCAATTGAAGATGTTTTCCTTTTCAACATGAAGACCACCAAGAAGTTATCTTGAACGATGGAAGATAGTAACTAAAGTTTATTTTTTAGTTAATAAGATGGGATAAGATTTATCCATCAACATCAACAAATATATCAAGATTTTTTACAACAAAAGAGACTACTAAAATGCAATGTCAAAAGTTCTAGAATCAACAAATATCTACAGAAAATTCAATTTTACAAACTAAAATAGATTATTGATATATGGAATAGAATGAATGTACTGCATGATAAAGAAGGCTCACAGTATTGAGGAAATATATTGAGAATAAATATTTCTTCTACAAAGTAATATTACTGTACGTAGGATTAAGAAAATATTTAGATATTTTTTAATATTTCTCTGTTTACAATATTTTAGAAGCAGCAAACATTTTCAGGCGGCACATGAAAGGCCTTAATTGATTTCCCATTCATACGAACGATGGACCATTATCATAAATCGCGAACATGCCTGCATCTATAGGTTCACTACGGCCGTCACTTGTAATCATTGGCGACTGATGGACCATTTCAACAATGCCTACCTGTTTCAATCGGCACAGCATAGTGCCTTCATTAATTCGTTTATTGTCATCGGGCCAATTCTGGCCTTTGGTCATACAAAGTATGGTTAAATGAGGGGACAGAGGTACCACCCCCTCACAGCTAGCTCCATAATTTTGGAGGTGAATTACAACTGGACATTCGAATAACAAATTAAACTTATCCAATTAATTTCTCCTCAATTGAAGGAGTTGAAAACAAATTCATTTACAAAACAAATTTTTGAATTTTTGACAACAAACCTGAGTGTCATCTAGAACCCTCAACTGTAGACATAAGTGATTGTTGCTTCCATGGAACTGCAGTTATATAAAAAAATATTGGAAGCAGTGTTTTAGAATAGTTACAGAATATATAGGTGATTGTTAGAATATCCCAAAATCTTGGGTAATGATCAGGATAAACAAAAAATGGATTCAAGTGAAATTGTGTTTTTATGGAGAGTATAATGGATGTTAGGAAAATTTTGTGCTATTTACTTACATTACTTAGAATACCGGGTGACACAGGATATCGGGCCATCCCTGCAACTTCTGCATTCGCGAACGGATTTTTTCTAAAATTTGCTACAGTTATACAGTGACCGGCAGAAAGTACGCATCATATGGGAAATTCTTTTATTAATAAATTTTGACGAATATCGATATGTGCAATCGCTTCTGCATCAAAAGCAACCCCAAAAGACGTTGTACAGTGCCGTTCGTCTTTTCGTGTTTGGAGGGAAATTTAGAAAAATTAAAAAATATGTTTCAAAACACACTTAGTTGGGATAATATCGAAAAATATTATTCGAAAAAGTTGTTCAAAACGTTATTTTATAGCTATGTACAAGTTTTAAAAAAAATCTGAGAGTAAAAAATAAAAATCAGTTTTTTGCCATAATAAAAATTTCAATTTGGAAAAAAACATTTTAGACAAAGAAACTCATTAGTAAGGCCAACAGTAATATTTTAAATGATATTTTGTAAATATTCGCAAGCTACTTCTATTTTATTCGGAAAAAAATTGGAATCTATGGATTTGCCATGTATTCAGCTGCTTCATAAGAGGTCACTGAAATATCTCCAGGACATTATTATCCCGATACTGTTCATTATTAATGAAGGTCCCTGTATCTACATAATTTCAAATTGAATTTTTTATTCAAACAAAAAATAAATTGATTTTTGGCAAATTGTTGGAATCATACAATATTATCATTGTTGATGCGTGCATCGACAGATTTCCTCATGATCAAAGAGGCCATGAAACAATTGACTAATAATGACAATGTGTTATTGGGTTGTCAAACGATTTAGTAGTGTTATTATTTATCCAGGTGTTTTTATCGTCTTTATTCTATAGCTTTTCCATTGTAAAAGTTACATTTTGTTGTGTGTTAACAATAATTAGAGATGCCCCAATAAAAGCTGAGTTTGCAAGAAAAAATTGAGCTCGTCTTAATATGTGGTGAGCGTTTTCATAGTTCCAGAGAAGCAGCAGATATATTCAATGCTAGATATCCAAATAAGAATATCCATGGATCTACTGTGTTGCGTATTTTAAACAAATTCAAAGCTACAGGCAGTGTAGAAAATCGTTACAAAATTCCACATAGTAAGCCCGTCACTAATGAGGAAATTACTTTTAATGTTTTGTTATTGGTCACAGAAAATCCACGGATGGCACTATCGGAGAGGCAGGAACAAACCGGTATATCTGAAAAATCCATAAGAAGAATTTTGAAGAATAATAAATTTCGTGCATACAAACCAAAATTCATCCACACCTTACTCGATAGAGATTTTGATGCACGCTTAGATTTTTCATTTTGGTTCCAAGGCATGATTGAAGAATGCCAACATTTTCCTAGAAACTCTCACATCAAACGGTACTGTCAGTTCCCAGAATTGTAGATGGTGGGCTGATGAGAACCCAAATTGGAAGATAGAGGCAAAAAGTATTTTTTTTTTCAAAACTAATGTTTGGTGCGGCATATTAGATACACAGATCGTTGGGCCTTACTTTTTTAGGGGCAACCTTAATTCACGAAATTATTTATAGTTTTTAAATAATGTGTTTTTTGATTTCTTACATGGATTACCGCTGCAAAGAGGGAATGATATTTTTTTCCAACAAGACGGAGCGTCAGTACATAGTACCCTTGAAGTCAGAGCGTGGCTTAACGAACACTTTCCTCATAAATGGATAGGACGATTTTCAGAAAACCCGTGGCCTGCAAGATCCCCAGATTTGACGCCCTCGGATTTATTTTTATGGGGGTACCTTAAAAGTAGGGTTTATAAACATCGGCCATTTCGTAATATCGACCATTTAGAAGAAGTAATACGACAATGTATCAATAACATTACACCACAAATGCTGCGAAATGTGTCCAGAGAAATGAAATCTCGAACAACTACATGTATTGAACGTCAGGGTTGACACGTCGAGTAATGGACATTTACAAACTTTCGAGTATGCATTAAATTATTTGGTTTATAATTATTTCAGCTTTTAAATTTATTATAAAATGTAATTATGTAAAGAATTGAATCAATTTTTTGTTCTAATAAAAAAATCATATTGGAATTCTGTAGATACATGGTTCTTTGTCAATAATAAACACTATCGGGATTATAATGTCCTGAAGATTTTCTGTGACCTCTTATGAAGCAGCTGAACACATGGCAAATCCACAGATTTAAAATTTTCTTCGAATAAAATAGAAGTACCTGGTGAATTTTTACAAAATATTATTCAAAATATTACTTTTGGGCTTTACTAATGAGTTTCTTTGTCAGAAATGTATTTTTCCAAATTGAAAATTTTTTTATGGCAAAAATTGATTTTTATTTTTTCATCTCAGATTTTTTCCAAACTTGTACATAGCTATGAAATGTCGTTCTAAACAACTTTTCCAAATAACAGTTTTCAATATTTTCCCAAATAAGTGTGTTTTGAGACATAATTTTTATTTTTTTTTAATTTCCTGTCAAACAAGAAAAGACGAACGGCACTGTAAAAAATTTTTTGGGGTTTCTTTTGATGCCGAACCGATTGCATGTATCGACATTTGTCAAAATATTATATTAAAGAAAAATCCCATATGATGCGTATATGACTAATTTGATCACATTACAATTCGATATGGCGGACTTCCGGTTTTTCTGGAAATGCCGGCAACTTTGTTTTTTCAAATAGAACACCCTGTATATTTTTACATATTCGAGTTCAACAGGTCAAAACAAGTCCAAACCTTTTGTCAAATGTAATTTTTTTTAAACAATTGAAATTGAAATTGTTTTTTTATTTTACCTCGTGGATAAATGAGATTTGGTCAAGGCCATTCACAATGAGTCGCACATAACAGAGAAACTTAATTTTTTCCGAAAAATATTTTTTGGTGTCATTTACTGGTTAATCAATTCAGTCACATCAGATTTTGATCAAAAATTCATTTTTTTCAAATGGAACCCCTATGGGCCACCTACCTGTTTCTCTAGAACATACATTAAGGAAAAAAATTACATATCATTTTTGTATTTCGGTGCAGTAACATTGTTGGGTTCTTTTCGGAATCTTCTCTCCACCTTTTTGAAAATGGTTCTTTCAGGGTGTCTTCTGTGAGGGTATCGTTCAGCGTATAACTGACAAGCGGCGACACTGTTTTTAAAACATTCTCCGTAAATTAATAACATCAACCTGTTCACTTCTTGTGAACCTATAATTTTGATTTTCCATTTCTACTAATTCTCGGAAGTTATCTAATTTTCGAGAGTTGAGATGAAAGATGACAGCGAATCACAAAAAGTTGGCAAGATTCAGAAATGTTGTTTTCCACAGCTTACTAAGTTGACAAATTATTCGAACTGCAAGGAAACTCATTAACTAGTTGTAGATTTTTGAATGTATACAATTTGTTACTGCACCGAAATACAAAAATGCTATTTTTAATCATAATTTCCAAAGAATGGAGGAAAAATGTATTCCACTAGTACTTGCATAATCAAATGAAAATAATTGTCAACATAAATAAACCTCTGAAATGTTTCTTTTTTATTACTTTCCTATCATATAGAGAATTAGTTTTTTCCTAGGAATAACTTTCATGACTTTATGTTTTTTCAAACAATGTACTTCATTCACAAAAAACAAATGTGAAACAATAATTATTTGACATTTCATACAATAGGCTTGTTTTGGTTCACAGTAGGGACGGTCCTGGAACCGTTCGAAGTACTCACAGAGTCGTTTATTGAAAATGGACTCTTGCAAAATATTTCACGCTTCGTTTGTCCTACTCTTCAAAACCGATTGGAAATCGCCCTGGCTTTGAACCAAAACAAACCTAGTGTGTTATCTGAATTTAGTTTTTCTTCACCTCATCTTGGGCTTGTTTTCAATATAACCCAAATTTTTCAAATGAATTGAATTGGTTTTATAAATTTTAAATGAGTTACAATTTGAAAAGGCTAATTTTAATAAAATAAGTACATTCTTGAGTAACTGAAACATAACTTTTCCTCAAATAAAATGTACATTACTTAAAAGCTACAACAGCCTATATAGGAACACAACAAATAAAAAAACTAATCCATAAGATTTCGTCGCCTATCATGCCCTAATAGCACGCCTATTCTGCTGCAGTTATGGTGCGGCATATGGAATTCCTCCTTCAAGGAGAAATGTGACAAAGGGGCTTCTTGTCACAGCTGCAAATAATAATCACTTATTGATATTATATTACTATCTCAAGCAAATCAATTCCCATTAAAAAACATGCATATATGGTTGACATGTTACATTGTATCAATGTTTTTTTGAATAGGAACACATTTGAGAAAATGTACTTTACTGAAATTGTTTTCACTTCGACTGCAGTCTATGTCAGATTTTATTTTCTTACATCCACTGGAAAAATGTATTGAGTCTACTTCCACATGTTTTGGAGCACTATTAAACGTTTTTCTAATTTTTCTATACCTATAGCCTTTGCTTGTTTTTTCGAGAATATATGGTTTCGACATTATTTAGGTACTTGTTTTTATACAATTTACAAGGAATATACGTGATAACATAATCTAGGTAAAGGTAGCGTCACTGCAAGATGATCAGAAGTGCTAGTAAAAAGTAATAGTACTTACTTGTCCATGAAAAAATTATTCCCCTTGTGAAACATCATATTTGTATTTCACAAGTCTACAGGAATAATTAATTTTCCCTTCAATTTATTCAAATAGCTCGACTGTCGACCGCCAAAACTATAAACACAAATCAACAGGGACTCGACGCCACCACAAATGAAAATTCACAAATGACCATCGTTCCTTAACGAGTGTTTTCGCGGTTACTCTCAGTGTACACCGGGCTACACCGTGTGGAATTTAACATACAAAGAGCCATTGATGGGCCGCAGTAGGATTTTGATTGGGAGGAATATACATACAGTGCTTCTCAAAAGTCCACTCCCCCCTTCTTAGTTTTTGAACGATTATACATAAACAAATGAAATTTGGAAACTGAATATTAAAGGTTGTAAACTTCCCTACTAGTGATGATAGATGACGGAATCGTCAAAGATGACGTCACAAGGCCATTTTGACCAATAATTTTAAATGGAACCCTACGGCAAGCGACACCTCTTTTGAAAGGTATCGAAAAAACCTATTCAATGATACTAATTTTGTTTGTGTTTATGGCAGTTTTAATGGCTAATTAGTAAACATCAAAATTTAAATTCCATGCAGTATGATATTAATTACAGATTTAAGAATCAGTATCTTCTCAAAGAAATTGCTCGAAGTCACCTCCATTTACTTCCTGATAGTGAAATATCCTATTTTTAAACTCTTCTCGTACTTTTGCAAATGGGTCGGCGGAAACAGCCTCACATTCTGCAACAATACGTTGTTTTGAAACGTCAATATTGTCAGGTTCAGTGGCGTAAACCTTCGATTTAAGGTACCCCCACAGAAAAAAATCCAAAGGTGTTAGGTCCGGTGATCGAGCTGGCCATTCCGTTGAACCTCGTCGTCCAATCCATCTACCACGATACTCCTCATCCAAATACCGTCTTACTGCACCGTAATAGTATGGAGGAGCACCATCCTCTTGGAATGTTATTTCCAAACTGCCGAATTCATCTGGATTTTATCTTCCAAAATTTCAAGGATAAACGGTTCTATTGCGTTTTGCAACAGCTCCAGATAAACCTCACCAGTTATATAAGTATTTTAAAAAGAGGCCCAACGATGTGGTTTTCCCAGGATACCTGCCCAAACATTCACCTTCTGGGGAAAGTGGGTATGTGTTTCACGAAACAGGTGAGGATTTGCGTCACTCCAATACCTCACATTCTGTGTATTTCCATTTAGATAGAAAGTACTTTCGTCACTAAAACAAATTGTTTTGACATAGTCTGGCTGTTGGTTGATTTTAGTTTCCATATTTTCACAAAATTCTAGTCTTCGGTCTGGGTGGTCGTCTGAGAGTTGATGAACCATTTTTAATTTGTATGGATGAAATTTGTTTTTTTAACACCCTGCGTACTGTACTTCGACTGACTTCACAGAGTGATGCAACGTTAGTTGTTGAAGAAGTAGGATTAACTATTACTTCTGCCAGTATATCAATTTTTTTCTCATCAGAAATTTGTGGTCTGTCAGATCGTTTCGCATCATTAATACTACCCGTTATTTCAAACTTACGAAGAAGCTCCCTTAAATGAGTTCTCGAAACGGGGCGATCGGGAAACCTATCATTAAAAATTCGTTCTGCTGCATGAATATTTTGTCCAGTTTCCCCCAGAATTAGAATCGCTGCTACTTTATCGCCTAAAGCACGTACCATTTCGCTTCTTGAAGCACTTTAACGTCCGGCTCACAACAGTTTAACAAATTATCAAAATGTACAAAAATATTAAAAGTACCAAAAGCTTCTAAAACAGTTAAACGTTCGATCAACAATACACAAATTATTAAATGTACAAAAACTTGGACAATTACAAAAACGTCGAATTAGGGAGACTAACAAAATCGTCAGCTTCTTCGACAACTATCTAGAGGCGGAACTTGAAGTTTGAATTTTAGTATTAACTGATTTAATTCATCACAGCTTTGCATTTTTTTAAAGCGAGTTGCCAAAACTGCCATAAACACAAACAAAATTAGTATCATTGAATAGGTTTTTTCGATACCTTTTAAAAGAGGTGTCGCTTGCTGTAGGGTTCCATTTAAAATCATTGGTCACAATGGCCTTGTGACGTCATCTTTGACGCTTTTGTCATCTATCATCACTAGTAGGGAAGTTTACAACCTTTAATATTCAGTTTCCCAATTTCACTTGTTTATGTATAATCGTTCCAAAAATAAGAGGGGGGGAGAGGACTTTTGAGAAGCACTGTATAAGAAGGCCCATCGATGGGCATCAGAATATCACTGTTCGATGGAAATTCGCAAGAAGGAAAATGAAGACCTTTCATCCATTTGCCGTTAAACGTCATTTACCCATCATTGACGACAATTGGCCGGTTTTTTTCCGACTTTCAATGTTTGCTGGGATATGTGATAAACTATTGCGAATAATTGAATGAAACTTAGTTCAACTCCACATCTGATTTTATAAACGACCTGTTCATATTTTCAAACAAATCAATCTATCATACCTCATGACAGGTTATTATTGTAAAAAAAACACTGTTTTGGAAGTGTCGCTCCGAAAGAGATGTTTCTAACATTTTTCCAGCTTTGCAAAGTAAGATTTCCTATAGAAAATATGTTTCCCGAGTGTTCCGGTTTTCCTGATGATAATGGGAGCGTAAACAGATTCTCATCGACAAAAATGTATTGAAGACGTAGTAAATGCAATGCCCTCTTACATCAACGTTACAAATGGTTTCTGGTGAGTACTCGTTTTTGGAAAACATTCTTATTTGGCTCATTCATATAAATGAGTTATCAATAAGGACTGGAATAGCAAATCAAATAACAATCTGAATAAAAATTCAAATTTTTTTGTTTTATATTTTTCCTTTAGGGCCCTTTCAATATATATATATATATATATATATATATATATATATATATATATATATATATATATATATAAATATATCAGATGTGGTTTAATATACAGCGTAGCTGTAATCGGCGAAGTAGTTGTTTTCAGTTAGATATTCACAAACTTCATTTTTATCGTGGAATTTACAATTCACAGAAAAAAATTATATTCAATTGAGAATGTTTTACTTTTCAAGACTTTGAATATTCACGGAAGAACATTTCGAAAACAGTTATTGCAGAAGTTAAACAAATGTTTTCAACAAATGTATTGTACGAGCAGTAACTATTCGATATCGAGTGATGACAATAATGGTGATTTCGTCAAGATTTACCAACAATTCAGGAACTCTAGACATATATGCAGAATTTTTATGGCGTAACTGATAACACACCAACAAACCATTTTTTTTATTAATACATTTTTAATGAAAATAGAAGTATCCACAAAATTCGAAGATAACGTGATGAACTGCAATTCAGTTAATTTTTTTCAGTGGATTCATAATATTCATCAATAATAATAACAACGTTCCCCACTATTCATCCGAATTGAGTGAACTTCAAAGGAGTTGTGAAATAATCCGGATTCCATCAAACTCCCGTATATCTTACTATAAATCTGAACAAGTTTCAAAATGTTTTATGCGAAAAATTTCAATTTAGATTTATCTGAAACGAAACCAACAATATTCTATTGCCTCTTTTCGGAATGCTTATCCATACTTCATTCGCTTAGTCAGATTATGGCAGTTTCGAGTGCCTTAATCCGAATCTAGGAGTTCCAGAAGAAACACGAATTCAATTTACCACTTCTCTAGTACAACATAAGCTCAACAACAGTTTCCGCCTTACACTTAAGGGAATGTTTGTCGTAGCTCAAGCTCTTAGCATTAATGCAGGTAAATTATTTGGGACCTGCTTCGATAAGCCGTTCGTTTAACAGAACAATTATGAATTTGGGCTCTGCATGTATATGTGCGAATGTACATACGAATTCATGAGGAATTCACGAAAATAACTAAATTTTCGTTTGATTATTGGTACATAATGGGGCACCGTTTATGTCAAAGGCTCTTGTTCTCATATAAAGGGTGACTCAAAAGTTGAAGTCATCCCTTGGAAGGCTGATAAGCCTTCTCATGACTGAGCAGGATATCAAAATGTGACCCGAGTAAAAACTCATTGAAATATTTCGTGGAAATCAACACTTTACATCAGTTTTTCGAATGGTACAGCTACAGAATTCCATATTCCATATATTAATATCATTAGTGTAAGAGTGCCATAGCATTAAGAGTTATTTATTCAACACGAATATTAAACGACTCTTTTTTGCACGCTCGAGAAGTTCTCATAACGAGCCGTAGGCAAGTGCAGTAAAAACTTTTTAACAAAAAACTCAGTTACTAAGCTCCTAAACTAATGTAAGTAACTAATTTTGAGTCGGCGCCAAACAAACAAGCAAATGAATTAGGTAAGGCGTAAAATGATGGCATCGAGTTGCGCGGTGACATTCTGATAATTTTTTTGAAGTAATTCGTTGATTGTTCGTTTAGCGCCGACTCAAAATAAGTTACTTACATTAGTTTAGGAGCTTAGTTACTGAGACTAAGAATGTCTATTTTATTTTTTACTTTTCAGTTCCGTATTTCGTCGGTTTAATTTTTTGTTAAAAAGTTTTTATTTTTAAATTTTTTGTTGCTAAAATCTACTAATTACTACCTACTTGTTTTTTGATTACTTCCAAAATACTTACTTCCCCACCTTATTTCAACTATTACCAGTTAAATAATATGATTATCTACTTTTACTATTTGTTGTAACATAAATTATTTTTGTTGTTCTGGTTAGTTTATTTCATCACTTTGTATATCATTTCATCCCCTCATTGAATATAATGATATTGTGATAATGACACTAGCGATCTGTCATTGTCAACTACATATGTGTGCCAATGTTCACAAGTGGAAAATCAATTATCCCCTATTTTTCTACCCGTAAGGGTGGATAATTCCATTTGAAATCCAAATATGATCAACTATGAGGTAAACCCTATCTGATAAAAGAAGAATCATCCAAATCGAAGATCCCAGTACAAAGTTATGCCTGATAGAATTGTTTAACGGACCAGAATTCAGAGGGTGAGTGATCAATATCCTTCATTTTGCTACCCTTAGGGGTGGATATCATCTTTTAAATTCGAGTGGGACCAACTTCGAAGAAAACCCTATACACTGGAAAAAGAATTATCGGAATCGGAGGCCCCATTGAAAAGTTATGCGTGATCTTACATTAAAAAAATGATAAAAAAAATTAAATATACGCGTCGAATAGAGAACCTCCTCCTTTTTGGTTTCGTCTGTTAAAAAGAGGCTTATATTCGAGTTGTATACATGATTTTTACCAATACTTTGGTTTTTTAAAACCCTTCATTATTAACGTTTTGAAAGCAAACGTCCAATTTTCATTATTTTGGCAGTGACAGTTACATTAAGCAAAATTATTTCAGTCAATCGGAAGGCATACCTACCAAAAAAAATTAGAACAAATATTAGGTTGTCAGAGTGCATAGTAACAATTTCAATTATTGAAGTGGCCATAACTGTAAAACCGTAATCAGATCATTTTCGTAAATTTATAAAATATCGCTTTAATTACGGATGAAGAAAGTTATTTTAGTGATACATCTAATATTCCTGCCAATGTGGTGGAGTCAGCGGAAGCAGTTAGCTTAGAACTTCTACCAGTAATCCAGACTACTATACAAAACATAATATGATGCATTTGATAGTTGGTGTTCTCAGAAAAAAATATCTTAGGTATTAGAACCCATCATTCTTGAGACTATGAAGTCGTCAACCCTGTGGTCCAAGTTTTCTATGTTAAAATCAACTTTAGCTGTTAACAACAACATACATATAGGTGATTATCCCAAAGTGAAGGCATTTCTCAAAAGAAAAAGTGCTGGCTAAAATCCGAAGAAGGCAAACGTTTTCACGAGAGAAGAGATAACTGAAATTTTGCTTCATGCTGCGAATGAAAAATTTGTATTGATGAAAGTAGTTATGATTATGGGATTGTCAGGCGCCTGTCGCGTGGACAAACTTTCTAAAATGGCAATACATGATATTGTTTGGGGACATGGATTCTTATATCATTGTTAAAATTCCTGATTCGAAAACGAAAATACAAAGAACATTTGTAGTTCCAAATAACAATGCACACAAATTTGATCCAGCTGAAATTTGCCGTGAGTAGTACATGTCACTGCGTCCTAAGATAGCAGAAAACCCTAGATTTTTTCTTCAGTATAGGAATAGAATAGAAATTTTGACTTTTTTTCTTGAGAATAAAAAAGTTAAAATTTTGAGAAAAAAAGTCAAATATTGAGAATAAAAACAGTTAAAATTTTGAGAAAAAATTCCAAAATCTTGAGAAAAAATCTCAACATTTTGAGAATTAAGGTCGAAATTTTGAAAAAAAAAGTCAAAATTTTGAGAAATAATCTTAAAATTTTGAGAAAAAAGTCAGAATTTTGAGAAAAAATCTCAAAATTTTGAGAAAAGAAGGCAAAATTTTGATATTTTAATAAAAAAAATACTGGTAGGATGGCGCCAGTACGCCGTCGTAATATGTTCAGTTCAAGTAGTCGGAATAAATAATTTCGCATAATTTCTTGGATTACCTAATACTGCAAAATATTCTGGCCATAGTCTCAGAAGGTCCTCTGCGTCGCTTTTAGTTGGCTCAGGGGCTGATATTTTGAGACATCATGGTGGATGGCGATCGTCGACCGTTGGAGAAGGCTCTATGGAGCAGTCCGTGGAAGAAAGAAGAAGTTTGAATTGGAAACGGTATTTTTAGTGGTGATATCAAGAAAAGTGGAAATGTCGAAGTCGAGAACAATGATACTTGTAACAGTATACAAGAAAAGCCATTTGATTTACTATTACCAAAATCATACATCACACAGAATAACTGCAATTGTACTATCAATATGAATTTTGTAAAAAATTAGTATGGATGGAATATGATTGTAATATGTTCAATAAAAAACAATTGAAATGAGAATGATGGGTATTGTGTATTTCCTGTACTTGAACAACGTAGGTGTGTACTTTTTTGCACGCCTAGCAGATTTTTTCTTGCACAAATAGCATACTTTTGACATCTAAAAGTCAGCAAAAATGACATATTTTTGTCGTAAGCATTGGATTTTTTTAAATCTGATTCATTTGTTATCTTTTCCATTTGTTAGCTTAGACAATTCATACTGTGAAAAAAATACTACGCTAACCCGGCAAGTTACTTTTTTGTACAACTGTCAAAAAAACTGAACTTTTTTGGATCTCTATTGATGACTAAACGTTTCTCTTTTTTTCACCGCCAAAAAAGTCAGTCATTTTTCACCGCGAAAAAAGATTTCTATTTCACTGCAAAAATGATCCACAGAAAAAAAAACATAAAACATAACTTTCTGAGGAATGTATTTTCAACAAAGTTATTCAATCAATAAATATTTTTTTTCTAACAATTTCATTTATTAGGAAATTCCCGAAGAAGTTTTTCCTTGCTACTGCTCAGATATTTCTTGAAAAGTTGATTCCATAATTCTATCAGATATTTTGATTTGTTTGGAAGCAGATGAGCAATTCAAAATTTCATTAGAAATCTCAATTTTGCTATTGAAACTGTCATCTATATATGCTTCTGCTACGGTGGCAAATTTCCAGTCACCGGGAGGTTTTATGGATGTAATATTGAACATTGAACAAGAGAGTTACAGAGCTTCTTCTTCTGAAACTGTGACCTGTGTAGCTCTTATACAGGTCTTGTTCCGGCCATTTTGCGATAAAGCTGGAAATTTTTCCCATTTTATTTTTATACCCACATTTTTAAATGATCTATAACTTTTTGTATGGAGCGGTCGTAGTGTTCTGTACTTGCGGTATATCTCAATATAATCTGAATCTGAAACAGTAAACGTGTTTGCGCAATAGGTCTTTTTATCCGATATTTTAACAATCAATTTAGATTTTTTCGATTGACTCGGCCGTTACTTGATGGAAATCCATAGTAGTTTCAAATCACAACACACACGATTAGATTTTCACAGAATTGTATTAAATTCACAACATGTTTCGCAAGCACAGTAGCTTCTTCAGGTGAATGTACAATAAACTAAATTTCCAATGGTCAGTTTTATACCTACTACCTAACTAGGTGAGAAACGACAATAATCTCTACGTGTAAAATTTCGGAATCATCATTGAAACAATGGTTTTTCTCTAAGAGGTGATTGTAATATGTTGAATTTGTTTTCTTTTTCACATAACTTATATGATGTTCATGGATCCTATCTTTAGATGTTCTACCAGTCTGTCCAATATATACCTTAGGGCAAGTTCCACACTTCGAACTATATACTGCCGATTTTACAGCTTTCGAAATTCTATCTTTATTATTTTTAATGAATCTACCTACCCAACGTATTATTTGTTCTATATGCAATTTTTAGATCTTGTTCATTAAGAAGAAAAAAGAAACTAAATTCAACATTGTCCAATCGCCTCTTAGAGAAATATCATTGTTCCAATGATGATTTCGAAATTTCACACGTAGAAAATAAAGGTATCAAACTGAATCAATTGGAAACATTAGAAATTTATAGGTTGAAAAATTCGAACTTATTATTCAACGACCAACTTGATTTGAATAACTCACCACTTTTGAATTTGTTTTCCTAGATTAAACCCTTTGTAATTATTATAATTGAGGATATATTTTATGTTTTGGGAGATTATTGTTAGAGGTAATTACCGATAATGACAGTAGCTATAAAACTGACCATTGTATATTTAGATAATTGTTCATTCACCTGAAGAAGCTTCTGTGCTAGCGAAACTTGTGAATTCAATAAAATTCTGTTGAAATACAATCATGTGTTGTGACTTAAAATCAATATAGAGATGCTTTTCAGTGGCATTGATAGTTATGTGTAATAATTCTTCACGGCGACAAGCATCGCTTATACTCAAAATTGATGCAAAAATCAATTGTGAACATATTGATATTACTGAAATATCACAAAATTATGATTATATGTACCTTATAAAGTAAATTTGTTTCATCATCAGCATCTTGAATGAATTTATTAATACCATTCCTCGATAAAACTTTAGATTTATCTCTTCGGTATCCGACACTTTTGTTCTTGATGAGCGGAACCAATTTTGAAAACTTCTTCGGGTCAATATTTTCTTTAACATTCAATGTATTTTTCAACATCGAGTAGACACTCCATAACGTAGGAGGTTTCATAATTTTTTATTTTTCCTCAAAATAGCATATAAGCACATTTTCAGACACCGTTTCCTACATGTTTTTTGCCGCACCATTCACGAAATTGGTCATATGTTTTCTCATATACTAACTTGGATTTGGCCGGTAACATGTTAAGGTACCATTACACGTGTGGAGTGACGCGCCTGGCATGTGGAGTGCGGATTGCCATGCCGATGGCTCCCTGCAAAACTTGTCATGCCACCCCATTCTCACTGTAATGGTATCTTCAGATACCATCGCATTTACTACATCGCATATAACCGATAGGGTATCGCTGCCACTACCATGATCATCATCCATCTTACTGAAAATGAGTCGAAATTGAAGCAATTACGAACAAACTATAAATGTATGATAGTCAAACACGTATGAGGCGCCGTTTAGGTAAAAAGTGTTTCGGTAAATATATATAATTTTGTGTCAATATATTTGTTTATTGTAGCAATAATTATTATTTTGCGTTCCGATATATTTATTTTCGACCAAACACGATATAATTACATTTCAAGTGTTCAAATATATAAAAATGTGAACTCCGATATATTTATAAATTCGATCTATTTTGTGTCGCCAAGAGATGGCGCAACCGACGCGATTCAGTACACGTTCGAGCATATGGCAACATGGCAACTGGAAAAATTTATTGGTACATTATTTGGCTAATAGATGGCGGCCGAATGCCGAATCATAAGGCATTAGCCAGAATGCATTATCAGAATATTTAATCACAGTTTCTTTGAATAATCAGTGGATAATTGGAAGTCAAATACCTTAAAACTGTTTTTTTTTTAACTTTCAATGGCACCAACTGCCATAGTTATCACTAACCTGATATTACTTCTCAGAATGATATTTGTTCACTTTGGAGAGAACAGTTGTTTTGCTTCTCATTTTCAGAAGAGAATTATCAATACATCCTTCATGAATGCAACTAGAGTCGTCGGAATGAGATTATTCACGTTGGCAGTATGTGGCAAAACTTCTTGTGTATTCATATTCATAGGTCATTTTTTTAATTTAGAATATTTCAAAATTTTCTAGATAGCCTGGATAAAGGTGTATGCTTTCAATAGTGAAGAATTGGTCTAATGAGCTGATCGAATATGGTTTACTCAGTTAAACACATTGAATATATTTGAATGAATGAGTGATAAGTCAGTGATTGATTGATGTCACTGGATGTGAACAAACTTCATCAAAGGTTGCAAAAACCAAAAAATGTTCTAATCAGATGGCACTTAAGTGTAGGAAAATAAAAATTGTACTAAAAATTGCGTCGATATGACGTTTATGTACATCATGATCACAAATGACAGATGACGTCATTATCTTCTTAATGCGTAACATACTGTAAAACACAGGAACATACAGAGGATGCTGCCCATTTTAATCTGCGTCACTAGAGCTCGTCCAGTACTGAAACGACCGTTTGGTAGGTAGAGAGGGGGAAACCACGATTGGACACGATTTGCAGTGCTACCGCGAATCTTCCCAGTGTCTTGGCATGCAGCGTTTGGAAGGTTAGGTTTGTTTGATTAATAAATAGGTAGTGCAGTTATTTATTCAAATTTTCTTATACAAATATATCTATATCCCTCTGGCAGATTTGTCGAAAAATATTTTTTCCGTTCAGGAGTTATAGGAGTGTGAGTTCTCTACCTCTCTTGTATCGCCTATACCAAATAATTTGGTACGCCTATGGAATTTCTATTACTAGCCATAGTTTGGGCATCTTCGAGAAGAATTGGTTGTTAGGTGGTCGTTTCAAGCTCTACCCACTCTAACACATGTCAAATGACGTCACTATCTATTTCAGTCTAAAGAAGGGTTTATGCTACCCGAAATAGTTTCGCTGCAAGCCACTCAAACTAACTAGTGAAATTATTTCTCAATGAGCTCTTTCTGTGAGGCTATTCGGGGTTGCATACAGGTTTCAGGAAGTTTACGTAATTATTAACGAATGCACAGTTACACAAAAAGTTATGAACGGAAGTGTAGATTAAATAAATTATAACAGTATAAAATTCAAATTAAAACTCGAGATGAAACGAATTAAAGTAGAATAGTTCATGAATGCAGAGATCCTAACAAGCAAATAGAAACCAACATATATACAGGGTGGTACCAAATAAGTGCGAAAGTTATTAGCGGGTGATTCCTTGTCGGAAATTCAAGGGTGTCTTTCATCTAAACAAAAGCTCTCAGGCATTTCCTTGAAAAGTTACACGCTTCCTAAAACGAGAAAAAAAATATTTTTTTTTCTTGAAATTGCTGAAAAGTTGAAGGAATGGCATTTTGTGGGAATGTTCTACCAATAAAAAGGCTACCTATGAATATTTTTTTAATTTTGTTGTGATCTTTTATAGGGGTAAAACATGCAACCCCAATTCCATTTTTTACCAGAACTTTTTGGAGAAACAAAATTTCTCACTTTGAAAATATGTGTTCAGAAAAACGATTCATTGCAAAACATTTTGGAGTCCTGTGTTGTGTCCGTAAAAGCAATAATTTCCTAATTAATAAAAGATACAACATTGTGCATGAACGGATCTTCTGTAAATGGAATAGAAAAAATCTAGTAGGTGGCTGTCACGTTTTGTTTGCACAACTTGTGACTTCAATCGTAGTATTTTGAAATTATTTCGCTTGTTTTAACTTTCAATGTAGGCATGTACAAGTACCATGTTTTGTTTTAATAGAATATCAAATTAAAAATACAAACAAAATTATGTGTATTACAACAACAAAAAAGGCAACAAGATCAAACGGGAAGGAGTTATAAAAACTGCTCGGAATGACCACCTTCAACCATTAGACAGGAATTAAGTCTTCGTCTCATAGACTGGCCTTGAAATATTCCTGGTGTGTTTTGGATTGTCTGATGCAATTCCTTGAATAATTCATACATTCAATGAAGGTCGTATAAATCAACCAACCAGGTGAATCCAGATGCAAAAGTCCAAGGGGTCTAAGTCTGGAGATCTGGGAGGCCAAAGTTGACGTCCTGCTCTGCCTATCCAACGATTTGGATACAGGTCGTCCAAGTACTGACGAGCAGTTATGCTGAAATGGACAGGCGTACCATCGTGCATCAACCACATTCGTGGTCGAAGGATCAGTAATCCCTTGAAGTGCTGAAGTGCTCTGGAGCAATTTTCGAGATTACTAAGCACTGAGCCTTTTCGTAAAATGCTCGAAGCACTAAGCCCTGGTTCAAAAAAGTATTCGGGAGCACAGTGCTTACGAGCACAAAAGTGCTTTGGTGCTTTCACGAGCACAAAGCACAGTGATTCAAGACAGCTCTGGTTTGAAGTTATCTCCACATATTAAAACTAATTCTGCCTTATCGGCCAATGTTAACACGTTGAAGAACACAGGAAAATCCGAAATCGTTCGACCTGTGATACAGACAAATTTTTGTAACTATATAATAGCCTGGAATTTTTTTATGTTATTTGTTATAGAAACATAAAAAAAACATTAACTGTATTTTTTTAATTTTTACGCCGATTGACGTGCCATTTTCAAGACAACCAGTTTCTCAAAATGAGGACAGAAAGTCTATCGGCGTTCTGAAAGTTACGTAGTCGTCTGCAAAAAGATATGGTCAAAATTTTAAACAAAATAAAAAACCATAGAAAATTCTTTTTATAGGCAAAATTTGTCTAAAAATCAAATACTATCGTAAATATCTTGGAAAAAAATTCGAAATATTCTGAGTATCTTTGGAAAAACATTGCACTGAAATGAGCTATTCTTCCAAGTATCTTCCAAAAAAAAATTGTAACTCATAAAATAAGATATTATTCTAAGTATCTTTGGAAAAAAGTAACTCTAAAAAATTTTACATCACACTGTACATCGCATACGGCAAAAACGACGCCGTACGGCGTTACGATGAACTTGGAAGGAGCAAATTCTTGGCCGGCAGGGTGGGGATTTAAACCGATATTTCATGCAAGAAAACGACACTACACGAACCTATTGCACACAATTCGAAACAGTAATCAGGTGTTCCCTAAAGTATGCAAAATTGAACGCCGTTCCGCGTTCTGTCCAATTCAATCTGGATGTGTGGGGACGCAATGTCACCGACTTCTATGACGCCGTATGACGTTCATCAACGTGTTAACTAGCTTGGAGGAAGCATTTGAAATCGAATAAACTCAATAATCGAACAATAATTATTCAAGAATGAAAAATTAATGACATCAAATCAATTATTAAAATTAAACTATCATAATGTGTACTTTCAACCCCCTTTTTTTTTCATGGGTGTCCGCGATTATTTCAGTAGGATTTCATGTTTGTCGATGAATTTGTACATTTTTTCGATGAACATTTAAAATAAATATGTTGCACTCTAAATTGCAGTTTTTTATTATGCATATTATTATTACCACTGTCTAACCTTGTTAAAAAGAATTTTTGCAAATTCTTTAAGTTATGTTTGATATCGTTGCAAAAAACATAAATTGATAATTTCCAAAAAAAAAAAAATATGCTTGAATTTGAAGAGAGTTATGCAAAATTGATTTGATTTTGATTAATTCATTGAAGTGTTCAGGGTAAATATAAAAAAATGTGCACCCAATTTGATTATCGCATATGCACCAAGTTACAACAATATTTGTATTTTGATTTCGAAATTAATTTAAAAAATTCCCATATGTTGCACACATAAATGACCACACTGTATAACTTATGCTAAACTCACATTCAATAAATAAATGACTGCAACATACCTAGAAGTCAGACAAATAAAAATACTAGAATGGATATATTTCCAAGGGATCGGAGATATATATTTTTATATTTGTCAATTGCATTGGATCAGGAAGTGATAGAAGTCGGAATGTTTCCGTTTGGCTAGATGCTTTTACGTAATATGTTCTTTGAAGATGTCAGATTGCATCGTTTACCACAAAAGTAAAACAAATTAGGGGAGATTTTATATCGGTTGAATAGATTTATGGAATTCAGATATATAGTACACTCAATCCTTATAACAGTCAAAATAAAATTTCAGATGGACCAATGAATGTATGAACTCCGAATGAATAATAATTATTCAGATGGATAGATAGATACTCTATTCATCTCTTCGGATCTTATTACAAAAACATGAGACAAGTCAGTAAGAGGTGCATGAATGCTAAAAACTACAATTACAGGTAAAGTACATATGGACAGCCATGATGCTGGATGCTAGAGGGAGTATGTACATGGGTTTATGTAAATAGTTATATCTGGATGAGTTTGCGTGAATATGTAAAATTTAAGTAATTATGTAGGTAAGAGCATGTAATCAAAAAACGGTCATAGTTTGTACTATATATATAATCATCAAGTGAGTAGGGTGCTAGGCAAAGTTAAACATTTTTAATGCTAGATTTGAAAGTTCTGTGATTTGAGATCGACATTATACTCTCTGGCAGCAGGTTGAAGAGGTAGCTGCCATCATAAATATGCGATTTCTCATGCATCATCCTATGGCACTGTTGTAGGTGGAAGTCATTTTTCGTTATTGTGTTGTGTACATGGTACTCGTCAGCTAATGGTGCAGTAAACTAAAGCATGGAACATGTTTATCAGAAAGTGTCTGTGGAGATTTGATTTCAAAGTGTAGAACGCAAAGTATAGTCTGTTCAGCTTCTTGCAGACGGCGTCAACGGGGCTGTTGAAGGAGAGTTTATCGTTGATTTCTAGACCTAAATATCTTGTTATCTGTGATTCAGATATTTGTGTGTCGCAGATATTGAATGTGAGAGTATTTGTTTGTTCAAAGGGGCTGGTGAAATCAGGCAGTTCTGCTTTTTTCAAGTTAATGATAAGGTTGTTACTGTCACAGCAATGTTTGAAGTTTTCTGCAGCTAGCTCAATGTTGCAGTTTAGCAGCAGTATTAGCTGTAACGACAATCGTCGTGTCATCTACATAGATGAAAGTTTGCCCATGGCTGATATGATTCGGGAGATCATTCACGTAGAGTAGGGAAAGTAGGGGCCATAGAACTCCTCCCTGAGGTGTTTCTATTACTATGTCGTAGTTGTCTGACTGCTCACCACCGATCCGCATCTGTCAGAGAGATACAACTCGATCCAATTTTGTATAGGGCCGCGGATGCCCATTGCTTCTAGCTTCGTTTTCAAGTATTTTGGGTTAATTGTGTTGAAAGCACGAGTGAAGTCGCAGAATATTCCTACGAAAAGTTTATTTTGGTTGATGCTGTCATAAACATTAATCCATTCATATGTAAGCGGACAACCGTTACTACGAAGATTTAACAATATTTTACATGAACCTCTATTTTTTAGCCAATCAAATGTAGTTATTACAAATCGTGACCATGGCAACGGAAATATTTGGATTTCTTGGTCTTGAGAAAATTATTGAAAATATTCGAAAAAAAAAAGGAAATTATTCATGCACTTGTGATATAGTGAGAATATGATTCACGTGTCACATGGTAAATTTCCGATCAATATGATTGGCCGAGATGATAAACACAGAGTTGGAGAGGCTATCAAATCGATTATATTTCCATTAGCACCGCATGTTGACCGTCAACTGTTCCTAATGAAAATTGTAGACTGTCAGTTTGATGTTGACAAGTTTATTTAATCTGATGATGTTCATTATATTCTCTCACCAAATATAACTCGTGCAATGATTATTTATCGCTGATAGCACTCGTGAAAACCGTTGAAAATAGAACGACTGGGGCTTTAACTCGCTGCTATTACCGATGATAATCATTGCACTTGTAATATTACCTCCGAGAATATAATTCACGTGTCACATGGTACATTTTCGACTAATGATGATAAAACAACAGAGTAGAAGAGGCTATTAAATCGATGATATTTTTAATTTTTTCGAGAATTTCTCCATCTCATTATATGTATATTGATTAAGGCTGCAGAAGGAAATTATTTTGGAGTCTACAGGGTGGCTCCAAAAAGTGTGACATATCAAAGTTGTATTTTTTTCAAATAGGTCAGGGAAAGGTCGAATTGAATAGGTCAGGAAAAAATAATATGATTTCATATGAGGTACTATGTACCTAACTATAACCGTTCTCGAGTTATTGATTTTTTTATGAAAAAGCTAGGTACAATTGGAAACTAAATAACATCGAAATGTTCCCTTCGAATTCTGACGAAGCATAAAAGAGGTTTTGGGCTATGGATTTCGATAAAACCCGTTTCTCAACATTATACAGAATGTTCAAAAATCATTGTCACTTTTTTATAATTTCGGACAAAGATAACTTTGTTGTTTCAAATAGATGTCCCTGTATTATTTTTGGTCTTAACAATATAAAATTCAATTATCTTTCAGTTCATATTGGGGTTCCCTATACTTAACCTAAATAGTTTTTCAGATATTGGCTTTTTCAAATAGTAGTTCTTATTTCATTGCATTCTTTGAATCAAGATAGCTTTGAAACGACATTTATTTGATTTGCTCACAGAATTCTCATTGACAGTTGTCATACTTCACTTCATCGAAAATATTTACTGTTCACTGAAATGAAGTTATCATTTACATTCATATTCTGACAGTAGTTCATTAAACAGACTTTACAAATTTTTTTATCATTCAACTGAAACAACAACAAAATATGAAACACAAATGTATTCAATTCAAAGTAGGTGCTTGAAATTACGACCCTCCTGTTGAATACAAAGAGCCACTCTCTCTATGAAATACTTCTTAACATTTGAGCCGTCACTCTTCGAAAAGCAGCCCTTATTCTCTCCTTCATATTTTCAAGTGTGGTTGGGGAAGTGTCGTAAACCTCATTCTTCAAGTATCCCCATAGGACAAAATCGAGGCAAGTCAAATCTGGTGATCTCACTGGCCAATTTTGTGGTCCTCCCCTACCAATCCATTTATTCGGAAAGCACATATTCAAAAACTGTCTAACACTGAATTTGAAATGTACCGGAGCTCCATCCAAATGTAACCACATCCGTTGTCTGATATTCCAGAATCCATAGACAAAACTCGATCCGTCGATGGAAGTCTATTTCATATAATTCCTGGTGCATCTGAATACGGTACGGGTGAAGTTTGTATTTTTTATTACCCTAAAAATGCTCCGTCTGCTTATCCCTGTATCTTTCTCGATCTTACGTCGACTTGTACGTCGACTTCTATGATTGATCCCATAATAAGAAATTCATTTCCCTCATTTTCAATGATAGGTTTTGGTCCATTTGCCTTTTCATAAGCTACACTTCTAGTCCTATGAAATTGATGTAGCAATCGTTTGAAAACCAACTTGTTTGGATGATTCTGGTCTGGATATTTTGGGCATACACCCTCGACGCCAAAAGGCAATTCTCTAAACAATCTTCAATCGCTAAAATCATATCTATCCGCTCTTGAATGGGATAAGTTTTCATTTTCGACGCTAATAATTCTGTGAATGTTTTGAATAACGTAAAACACAATAACTGTCAATGAGAATTCTTTCAACAAGTTGAATAAATGTCGTTTCAAAGCTATCGTGATTCAAAGAATGCATTGAAATAAGAGCTACTATTTGAAAGAGCCAATATCTGAAAAACTATTCAGGTTAGGTATAGGGAACCCCAATATGAAATGAAAGATAATTCAATTTTATATTGTTCAGACCAAAAAATACAGGGTGTTCTATTTGAAAACAAAGTTATCTTTGTACGAAATTATAAAAAAGTGACAAAGATTTTCGAACATTTTGTATAATATTGAGAAACGGATTTTATCGAAATCAATAGCACGAAACCTCTTCAATGCTTGGCCAGAATTCTAAGGGAGGATTCCTATACATTTCGATGTTATTTGTACCTAGCATTTTCATAAAACAATCAATAACTCGAGAACGGTTATAGTAAGGTACATAGTACCTCATATGAAATCATATTATTTTTTTCTGGCCTATTCAAAAGTGTAACGAAATACAGGGTTCCATTTAAAAAAACACAACTCTGATATGTCACACTTTTTTGAGCCACCCTGTAGACTCCAAAATAATTTCCTTCTGCAGCCTTAATCAATATACATATAATGAGATGGAGAAATTCCCACAAAAGTCAGTGGATTGGTTTACAGGGACCGTGTCGTATGGGGTGCCCCACCCTGTATTCTCTCACCAAATATAACTCGTGCAATGATTATTTATCGGTGACAGCACTCGTTAAAACAGTTGAAAATAGAACGACTGGTGCTTCAACTCGCTGCTATTACCGATGATAATCATTGCACCTGTTATATTACCCCAGCGAATATAATTCACATGGTACTTGGTATATTTCCGAATAATGTAATTGGCTAAGATACTAAAACAACAGATTGGTAAGAGGCTATCAAATCGATGATATTGGTATGTTACTCGTCAATTGTTTCCTAATCAGTTTGACGTTAAGCGATGGCTCGCTAATTTATTCCTATAAATTTTATAATTGGCGTACTGACACTGAAATTTTACAAGTAATACACAAAAAAACGCCAATAATTTCCAAAATTATTAAGGAGTCACAATGGATCCAATTTATGGCATTTTGTGCATCAAATGGTATTGAACTAAACTTAATCAAAATACTGCAATTTCTAAAATTGTAACAGAATTGAGAAGTTATTATCAAGTTCAATCCATCTACTGATATTGAATTCAAGGAAGCAAGGACAGTCCGCGATTTCTACAGGACATGCCAGAAAAACAGGGTATGTGCAGTTGCCTCTAAACCAAAAGAATGTAGGATTTCAAAAGAGTTCTTCAACATTGTCGCTTAAGCATCTTCAACATCTTCCAACACCGTTTCAGTTTTCTTCGCCGATTGCAGTGACCCCCAAGAATATCAAACACTTCGTGTGAACACATGAAAGAGTTGAACTTGGACCAGAAGATCGTTTCATCACCATCGACGGGAAGAGCCTTCACACTAATGTCCCTATAAAGAAATCCCTCAGCATCATCAAAAGGAAACTCGGAGAGGATAACCAGCGTCACGAAAGGACTGACCTTCCCATCCGAGCGATATTGAAATTACTGCAGTGGTGCCTCATATTCCAGGACCGATTCTTCTCTTGAGACGTCACACTCCCGATGTGATCTTCCCTTTCCCCAATAATAGCCAACATATACAGGGTGATTCAAAAGTACTTTGACAAACTTCAGGAGGTGATTCCCCACAGTATTCTAATATGAATTGTCCAAATAAATATATGTACGGAAACGCTTCGTTTCCAAGATATAAGGTGTTATAGTTCCATTTTTCATTTTCGTTATTTTCAAATAACTTTCGGAATACTGACCTCAATCAAACGAAAAGTGGTATTGAGAGGTTTTTTGAGGTATCGAATTCGAACCTGATTCATAACTTTTCTGAGCGTACTTCTAGCACATTTTTAAGTGAAAAAATCATATCCACGTGTAAAAGCTACCCCTATTACAAGTCGCTATAAGCAACCGTTTTCTAGATATTTGGATTTGAAAATTTCAAGTCGATTATTTGCGTCGATGCGTGTTGAAGTTATCACCATTATTTTGCATTTTTCACAAGAATGCTTAGGAAATGAATTTGACGTTTGAGTAAGTAGTTTTGATAATTACATATTAAGTGACAGTTGAACATTTTGTTGTTTTGTTGAAATTTCTGTAAGTTTTGAAACACTAATTTTGAAAAAATGGATTATCTAAACAATGATACTCATTCAGCCGATATGCATTTCGTTCATGGCCTTGCGGATGATATACGCGCGAAGCAAGACGTATTTACCAGGAGTGATTTCCTAATCGAGTACTGCCTTCAGCTCCAACATTTACCAGTCTCCACCGTCGTTTGGCAGAAACAGTTTCAAGAGGGCAGCTGATATTATTGGAAGACCACGAGCAGTCCGAACCCCAGAATTGGAAGAAGCTGTTTTGAAGGCTCTCGAGGAGAATCCAGAAACAGTACAAGTACAAAAATAATTGCTGAAGCTCTCAATTCTACTCAGTCCACAGTTTGGAGAATCATCCACGATCAACAATTTTATCCATACCATATTCAAAGGGTACAAGCTCTTCTGCCACGAGGCTTTCCCCAACACATCACTATGTGTCAGTGGTTTTTGAGAAAATTGGCTGGAAATCCTCAATTTTTAAGATATGTACTCTTCACGGACGAGGCAAACTTCTCCCGAAATGCTATCACAAACTTCCATAACAACCATGTTTGGGCTCTAGAAAATCAATATTGAAGATTGTGTAAAAGTTTAACAAAAAATTGCAATGGAACACATGTTAGGGATAAAAAGGAAACAACAATGAATTGACAGTTAAGTGACACTGTTGCCAACTGAGAAAATTACAAATTATTAAGAACACCAACAAATTAGGAGTGCCAACTGAATTTATTAGAATAAATGGGAATTATTGGCTATTGTCTGAAGATTGAGAAAGGCGGATCAACCAGTATGATTGAATAATGCTGAGATTATCAATATCTGTTTTTTGAATTCATAGAATAAAGTACTTCAAAAATCATTTCATGAAATGTTATCTCTTTCAAATTGAATTAGTGGTCTGATATGGTCACATTATCATAATCACGTTTGCGATCTTTGGAAATAATGTGTTGATATTAATTTTTTTTTATTTACTCATGTCACTTTTCTGATAACATAATCTGCCCTTCAATTATGAATATATCAAATAACTTGTATATTTTCATGAGTTTTGCAAAGCGCTTTCGACTTTCGTCATCTTCAGTGCTCCAAGTCAGGTGCAGGAAGTAATACAATAGATGCTTTGAATTCCAACATGTGATACTAAGCCATTATTATTATCCTTCGAATAATAACGTATTCATAATAATGTTTATTAGAAATAATAATACATACTTACAATTATTATTACATTAAAATTGATATATAAACATCGGAATGTCCCCTTAAGGTAGTTGTTGTGGAATCCACTTCCAATCAGATTTTGGTTATATTCATACCACTTTCAAATAACATTACTACCTGTATCGTATTAAATTTTCGGAATGATGTACCACACCGAAAGCAAGATATAAGGCTTCAAAGTTGCAACGTTCAACACGTAATCCCTATAGTGACCTACCGCGGACACTAAAAACCCTCCATTCGGTTCTTTTTGAAAAACTAATAGATTATTAAAATGTAAGTGTCAAATTTTACAAAAAAAATTAAACACGCGTAGCCATATAGTTATTTAGTTATTGCCATAAGAAGTTTCTAAATTATTGTGTATGGGAAGTGCAAGAGAGGGAAGGCTGAGAATCGTGGCAACGCCTCAAGCGAGCGCTCGTGATTCAAATAAGTGAGAGCGCGAGGGTCTCGCTGTTTTGAATTGAACTGTTTTTTGGAATGTACAAATTTATGAATAATAATTGTGAATAATTGCGTTAATATATACTGATGCATTCTAAACACATTACAATAGGAATAAATATAAAATAAAATGTAGTTTTAGCGAGTAACGGCCACCAACAGTGCATAAACTTTATTTTATTTATACTTTTGTACGAATATGATTCAGATTTCTAACAGGCTTATGAAATATAACGTATAAATCTACGTGAAATGTAAACAACAATTAATGTAATATTATTTATTTTTCTAACTGATATACTAGATAATCACTTGATTGACTAAACATTTATTTTTTAATCATTAATGATTTTAGTTTATGCTTTCCTATTTTTAGTAACTCTCGGTTTTCCATTCTTCAATTTTTCAGTTAAGTGATTAATCACAGCTTCTTTTCCTTCATCGTGATACATTTGTTTCGGAAAATCGTATGTAATATTTTGTTGCGCAATTTTTTGCAATAAATCCCGTGATATAACATTTTTTAAGGCATTTGAATTAGGTAAATTACAAGATATTATTCCGTTCTCAGGTCGCTCTGAAATACATTCTTTATATTATTTCATGTATGTTGATAATTCTGGACTCTCAACCAATGAAACGAACTATTTTTTGCAAAATTTGTACATTATACATCGCTTCGTGGAAATTATCTGATGTTTCGTTTAGTATTGAATCTTTGGCTAATTTTGATAGCTCTAACGTTCCTGGCCCTTTTCGATCTGGGGACGTTTTCCTAAAACTAGTTGAGCTATCCACAAATGCTGCTATCATGGTAAAATCTTCTATAAAATTATTATTAATGAGTGCTCTTAGTAATCTAGGAACATCGAATCTCGCATTATGCGCAACGAGTAAATTTGGAGTTGTAGAAAAATTTAAAAATTCTTTGAATGCTACCAAACAATCTACTGAATTCAGTGAATTGACTTGTACATCAATCAAATATAATTGACCAAAAATTGTACTTAATCCCGTAATTTTTGTCGCCACAGGATTGATTTAGAGCTAACATATATATTAAATTCTCTATTTCCACATTTGGCGGCGATTTGCAAAATTTCATCAGTTATGCACAATCCAGATGTTTCTAAATCAAAATAAACTATGGAATAATTTATTGATATTGATTCGATGTTTTTCAATAATAGTGATGACTCTCTTGATTCGTTCATTCCAACGTTCGGTTGATAGGATGTTACACCTTCTGACTTTTCCTTCGATTTTCTTAACATTTCCCTTTTTTTGGTCAATTCAACTTTTTTTCTCTTGATGTTAGCATCAGTCTTCTTTTTTTCTTATCAGAATCGTATCTTTGAGCATATGTAGCTGTATGACTGGTTCCAAATTCAATTTTTTTCTTATTTTCAATAACGATACTCGCATCATGTTTTCGGAGCAAACTACACTGTACCTAGAAGAACTAAATGCGAGCGATCGTTGGATTGCGACGTTGCCAACAGTCCAGTCATGGCTTATTTGCTGTATCACGCATGGTAGTTGCGTTTCTGGGTGTACAGTTCCCCTTAAAAAAGATCCCTCTAATTCAGTGTTTGAACATGTATCGCGTCGCGCTACGATCGAGCCTAATTTTTGACACTGTTTGTAGCACAACTACCTTGAAACCAGTGGGTTGTAGGTGTGAACCATCATTTAGTATAATCATTCGTACAGTAATTGTGAAGGATGTTGATTGTGTACAATTTAATAAAAACATAATTTTGGAGATTATTCAGGAAGCAATCAAATGGTACAAAACTTCATCTGATAGGTCCATAAATCATTCAGCCTTCTAGTAATATGTTTATAGTATCAAGGTCTGTGTTTAGCAGGAATTTTTTATTAATTTTTTAGGGAGTGGAAGGAAATTCAGATTATATATGTTTAGTTTGTACATCTCGAGTAACCAATTGAATACTCTGCCTGTCGAGTGTGTGAAACATCTTTGGCCTACTGATTTTTTCGTTTAAGGCATTCTCACATAATCATGGCATTTTGCTCGTGTTGAGTAACAATGGCTCTATTTTTGTCAATGTATTCTTATTTTTATGATGGTGGGCAATGATACTATATACAATTTTCTTATGCTCAGAATGTTTGCGTCCTGAAAATAGGCTAACTGTAGGGTGAGTATGTTTTTTATTAAATAATATTTTCAGGTTTTTTTTTAATGATATCTAATTTTTTAAGATGGATGTGTAAAGTACCTCCCCAGCTGAGGATTGAATATTGAATTCGAAATTCGAATGTATTCATCTATTGTATTCATGCACCTAACTTGAAGCACTGAAGATAACGGAAGTCGAAAGCGCTTTGCAAAACTTATGGAAATATACACTTTATACAAAAAAACATCTCATTTAATTCTACAGAAGTGTATTCATATTCATATGTTGTAAATTCTCACATAAGATTCTACATCAGAGAAATCGAAAGAAAACTAATAATTCGATAATATTCTCATTAGGCACGACCTCAATAAATACTTGGTTGGGTGATTCGAGTGGGATCGCCAGAGAAAATTTTACACAATCATTAAATTTTGTTGTGTAATAAAATCATCGAATTCTATAAGTCATCAAATCATTTGAAAATACATGTAATCGAGATTTTTGAACCTGATATATATATTTTGAGGAACACTCTATATAAGGTTCATTACGGTCATGTTTTTTCCTTAATTTTGGAACGTGTAATATTTTTGGGTACTCTGTCTCTGCTTTATTATGGGCATGTTTTTTTTCCTTGATTATGGAAAGTTGTATAATTCTTCAACTTAGTACTTCTTCATTATATTTTTTTTATTATCGAAATTTCTGATTCACGCTTTATTTTTCTGTTGATAAGATGATCTGCATATTTTATAGTACACTATGTATATTTGATATCTAAAATTTTCCATTTCCTGATCTCCAGTGAAAGTTGCTTTGTTAGAGTACTCTTGTGGTGGCTTCCTGAGCCCTTTTGACTTCGGAAAATGCTTAATATTGATTCTTATTATCGAGACAAAAGAGAATGGTGCTCACGGTACAAATAGAGGATATGCCAGAATACGATGAATTATATAAATAGGCCTGAACACGGAAAATATGGAAAATTCAATATCTTTGGAAAATATTTCAAAATGGCGATTTCCGACAGTGATTGTTTTATTAGTCGAAATAGCTTAGGGCGGGAGAGCGATAGACTGAAGATCTGGCGGTCCCTGGTTCGATTCCCAGGTTTCAATATTTCCTTTTTGCTGCAAAATGCATGCTACACACTTAGAATTTTCATTTTCATGATGTCCAGTAAAAGTTGTCTTGTTAGAATACTCGCACGCTGCTGTATCTCCCATTGAGCCCTTTTGGATTTGGAAAATGCTCAATTGTGATTCTCGACATGGAGACGAATCCATTGACACCAAAATTTTCCTTATCGGATTTCAATCAATGGTCTCTTCCGGTTTATGCGGTTTATGATGGATATATGTAATTTAAAGCATTCAAATCGCGATTTATCGTTTTATGATAAAGTTGGAGGGTGAAATTGATGAATTTTCAATCTATGGGTGTTCTCCTTCAATTTGACACTCCACTCGCTATGCTGAGACTCGAATCAAATTTCCTATTTTTGGAATCGTGTTTTAAGTGCCAAAATGGCTCAAGTAAGTATATCGATTCACGTTAGCTTGTTGGAAATTAGCTGAATCGGTGGCGTTGACCTTTTTTTGATACACCCTGTATGCAAAATATATGTGAATTTATGTTTCTCTCCCAAAATGACGACATCAGCCTATACGTTTCAATATCCGTTTGGGACACCCTTTATATTAATTTTATGAAGAAGAAAAACTCGAAGTCGTCTCCACAATATAATATCAACAATCGATTAGATAAAAAACCATCGATTAGGTGAACATGTTTCGAACCTCTATAGGTTCATCATCAGCGGATAATAAAAGTTTTCTACAATAAAAGAAGAACAAAGACTTAATTACATAGGTAATGTAATACAATAAGTGCTACTTACATGGAGATGAAAAATATTTTGTGGTTAACGATATAATTCATTTTAAGTCAATGATCATATTAGGATCATATGGAAATTGGCGCAAGCTGTGTCCATTTTAATTTAGGGCTAAATATAGCCGATGCAAAATACTGGACGACTAGCAGTGAACAATGGAAGCAATGGCTGGTGATTGACAGACAAAGAGCATCATCTGGCAGACTGAATTGTCAAACCTAACCATGGAACGGCGACAAGAGATCATGCACGGAACAAATATGAACTAGATGTAAATCACAATCAAAGCAATATATACATGCAAAGAGCTCAGATGTCACCTATCCATATTTACAAATTATATATATATATAAGAGTAGAACATGTGTATCAATAGAACAGTGTGTATGTGACAGACTAGTTATTCAACGAACACTGAAGAGACTTGTACTAAAGAAGGAATATCACATCAGGTAACCGGAATATCTTCAACGAACAGACATTATGGCATAGAACAATTGTTTATCGGAGACGAGGCAGATTCGATGATGTAATTAAATTTCGACATCAGTCGTACATGTTATTAGGAAATGACTACTGATGTATGTATTGATCTCAATATTTCAGGAAATTGGAAGAGCTTTGGCAAACATAAAATATCTAAACAGTCTCATATCACAGCTTTGATATTGAGACGATTTAGATATTTCACATGTTGCCAAAAGGGCTCTTTACTCAATTTCTGAAATATTTGAGATCAATGCTGCATAACAACTGAGTGTCATTTCCTAAATGAACAAGTACAGTTTGATTGTCGAAAGTTTTTTAATTCCCTTACATTTCATTAGAACTTTTTCCTGCCTCGATCTCCGATAAACCAATTGTTCTATGCCATAGTGGATCTGTTCGTTTGGACAGGTGTTATTCCGGTTAGCTCTGTGGTGTGGTATTCCTTTCTTTAGTACAAGTTGCACTTCGAGGTGTTCGTTGGAATAACTAGTCTGTCACATACACACTGCTCTTTATTTTGATACACAATTGTTCTACTCTTATATATATATATAAATTTGTAAATATGGATAGGTGACATCTGAGCTCTCTGCATGGTATAGTAATTGCTTTGGTTGTGATTTACATCTAGTTCATATTTGTTCCGTGCATGGAGTTCTCTTGTCGCCGTTCCATGGTTAGGTTTGACAATTCAGTCTGCCAGATGGATGGCTCTTTGGTTGCTGTCAATCACCAGCCATTGCTTCCATTGTTTTCACTGTCCTCATGTCGTCCAGTTATTTTGCATCGGCTAATGTATTTAGCCCCCCTAAATTTAAAAATGGGACACAGCCCTTGAAGGCGAACTCCCAATTTTCCATATGATCCTAATTATGATCATTGGACTTTAAATAATTTTATATCGTTAACCTACAAAATATTTTTTCATCTCCATGTAAGTAGCACTTATTGTATCACATTACCTATGTAATTAAGTCTTTGTTCTTCTTTTATTGTAGAAAACTTTCATTATCCGCTGATGATGAACCTATAGAGGTTCGAAACATGTTCACATGGTTTTTTATCTAATCGATTGTTAATATTATATTGTGGAGACGACTTCGAGTTTTTCTTCTTCATAAAATTATACCACTCTACTTCGAGATACAATGGACTTCTACCACTGCTTTATATTAATATTTCCCGCAGAGGGATCGTTTCATGAGTCGAAATAGCTCAGTTGGAAGAGCGATAGACTGAAGATCTGGCGGTCCCTGGTTCGATCCCTTTTTTGATGAACCAAACATGCTACACACTTTGACTTCGGAAAATGCTTAATTATGATTCTTGACATCGAGACGGATACCAAAATTTCCCTTATCAGAATTAAATCAGTGCCCACTTCCGGTTTATGAGATTTTGATGGATTTGAAATCTCCTCGATGTGGGCAATCCAAATTAAGCATTAGTTTTCTCAAACTTCATTTTTACAAACCGGAAGTGCATATCTTTCGATGATTCGTACAGATCCGAAACATCATCATTTATGTTTTTTTTTTCTGCTCAATGACAAGCGACACATACAAAGGGGTCATGCTTTTTTTTCCAATGACAGGCGGCCATGTTATTTCCTTTCCAATGACGTACATATTCGGATTACCGTTTTCAGTTCTCTGTTCATAACATATTCCTTAATATGTTAATATTATTTTTATTCTGCCTGTCACCTTTCCAATTATCATAAGTTGTTAGCCCATATTCAATAGCAGTCGTTCCAGTTTTTTTATCTGAAATAATATATTTTCCAATATTTTCATTTAATACCTATGGATGCCGACTTCTGTGACTTCAATTCAATATATCTGGCGCGGTACTGAATAAATCATCTAACAACCATCTGCAGTGCTGTAATGAAAACATTCCTCACATTCGTGGTATGAATTAAACTGTCGGTATTTCATTTTAGAAGTATGGTATTACTTGCTTTGGTCAAGATAAGATATTGCATTTCCGTCTAGAGTAGTTTATGAATGGACCTTCACACATTCGAATGAAATAATTGAATACTGACATATACTGCTCGTTTATTTTTCTCCTTTTCTTAGTAATCGAGAGCTGCTTAATCCAAAAAATAAATAAAAGTAATAATAACAATAATCATAATAAAAAGCAGGGTAGGTCAAACAACACCATCAATGACGTTGGTGGAAAACGCCACCACTTATCTCAGCCAAGGATGTAAAATCGGACCGGCAGCTCAAGCGCATCCGGGAAGAAAAAGCGAACTTATCCTCCGGTGTCGACCAAGGTCCTGCTAGGCTAACCCCCTCGCAAGATCTGAACTCCGAAACCAAATTGCCTCTCCGAAATTAGACTTTATTCATCTATGAAATTTGTTAGCCTTCTCTTCACTGCCTTTTCCATTGATATTGGTCTGTAATTACACATATTCTCGTTTTGTCTTTTTCATAGATTGGTGAAGTTAGAGGTGTTATATTCCACTAGGTCATATTCCACTACGGAAAATTAAATTGATTAGAATAGCAATGGGTGGACATAATTGACTTTCCAATGTTTTAAATATTTCGGCTCTTTAATTATCTATCCCAGGTGCTTTATTCAACTTCAGTGATCTCACATAGTCTTTAATTTCTTCTACAGTCACAGGTACCCAATAAAAAGTGTGATGGTTTCTATATCGTGTTGAAAGAGGATTAGTTGGTTGTGACATCGTGCGAGCTAGGTTTAATCCCACCTGAGTGAAAGAGTTGTTGAATTTTTCTGCATTTTCTTTTTTACGCGTAATCTTATTTCCTGATTTCAATTATCTTATGGTTGGTTTTATCTATGTGATTTACTAAATTCCACATATGTTCTGCATTATTTCCATTTTTTCCTATTTCTGCTCGATAAAACTTTCGTTTAGTAATTTTACCAAGGTCGTTTATATGTTTAATGTGATTGTTGTATGTTGGTTTTTTTATTTCATCATTCAAGTTACTTTGCCATTCTTTATAAAGTTCGTTTTCATGATTTGATGACTCCCCTATAGCTGCGGTAATCCATGTTTTGCGTTTGATTTAATTTTTATTTACTTTTATGATTTTTGTATTTTTGTTAATAACTTTATTTGAAATATCTAATAATTCTTGAGTTTTCATATTTGGATCATTTATATTATAGTAGTTTTCCCAGTTATAATTATCTAAGTCGTTTTTAATTCGAACAAAATTCATGTATGTTTTGTACTTGTCAACTTCAGAGTTTCTAGTAATATTTTTTACTTGAAAACTCATAAACAGCAGCAATAGCTTCATCAACAGAAGACTGTGCCACTGCTTTAGAGAGTATATTGTCCAGGCAACTTCGGGAATCTTTTTGTACAGTTGTATATTTGTTAATCATGGATTGCAAATTATATTCATATAATAAATTTGGATAGTTTGAAGCAATGTCGTTTTCTTCTTTAATATTCATGTTTATGTCTCCAACCTGTAAATGGAATTCAGAGTAGTTTATTTGTCCCAAATAATCTTTAGACAATGTCAAAACTACTATCTACTATCAAATACGCCATTAATGCTAATAGATGTGCTATATTTGAAAAAGTGTTTGCGCTGCAAATTTGCTGGTATGTACACTTCGTTTTTTTTTTGGGAATGTAAAACTCGGTACGAAAGCGCAGAGGGGCCACCAACTTCCAAAAAAGCATTACAAATTGTCAATCAATGTGAGAATGGACTAATCGAGGAAAACAGTTATCAACTGAGAAGTCGAAGTTTTTCGTACGAATCTTCACTCCATCTCATAACCCCTATGTTTTTTTGGGAAATTTGACAGTGTTATCGAAAAAAATACAAAACTTTTTTTGGTAATATTTAGAACAGCCAAATTTTGCAGGATGGCAACTGAGTTTCATTTCATTAACCCTTTCAATGCTCGTGACGTATATATACGCTAGCCGCTTAACTGCTCTAGACGTATATATACGCATCGAAAATAAAAATTGGATAGGATAACTGTAATTGGATACACTTGCTGTTAATGTCATTTATATCTCTAATCTGCAGAATTAGTCTAGTTAAATCTTCGAAATATCCAATCTTGGGAAATTCTCCGGAGCGATTAAAAAATTGTTATACTTCATTAAAAAAAAATACAATCCCGTTTGTATACCCTTGACCAATTCTAATGGTACAATTTTTGTTTTGGAGAAATGTGTTGTTGCCAAGTTGGTTACTTCGGATTACTGAAAATCTGATATGGAGATGATTCGAAGTGATTACTATACTTCTCAATCAGGCAAATCGTGCAATGATATTGAACTTTGCGGAAATGTGCTGTTGCCCAAGTTATGGACGCCAGAAATCATTTGGTAAAGTTTTATAGAAATTTTGCTTGGAGATTATCGATATAACTCTTCTGCTCAATCAATTTTTTCGGTGTAATTTTCGTCTCCAGAAAATGCGTTGTTGCCAAGTTGGTCACTTTGGATAATTGGAAATCTGGTATGGGAATAGTTCAAAGTGGATACTATATCTATTAAATCAAGTGAATTTTGAAAAAAAATCGTCTTTGCAGAAATGCGCTGTTGCCATGTTATGGACGGTGGTTATCGTTGAGAAAAGATTTATGGAAATTTTAGATAAAAAATTAATATAAATCTTTTTTCAAATTGGTAATTATAATTTTATAATGCGTGGTTGCCAATTTTATTCGAAGAACACGAACATATTGTTACGAATCCATACTACGTCCCTGGAAAATAATTAGCCACTGGCCAGGATTCCAAGAAAACACAGCGAGTCTAGAGTGGAAACGAATCGGAAACCAGCATTACGCTGCGCGAATATTCGAAATGATCACGAATATTCCAGCAGCGGAATTTACTAGAGCCAGGAATTCAATATAAGGCCTCGACTCGCTGCGACATGTAGTACACTGTACAGATTCAAGTCAGTTCGGAGGGTAAAGACTACAGATTAGCGACTTCGGAGTGTTTACTTCCATTATTGCGGCCAATACATTTAGGCTAAACTGCAAATGATGACGTTTTTTTCTTGTGCGGATTTTCTACAGCCCAGACATGAATATCGTGGAAATTTACTACTTTATCGCGGCTAAATTCAGCCTAGTCACTAAAAAGAATGCGGGATAAAAAATTTGGATTTCTTTCGCACTTTGCAAGTACCCACCTAGTGAACTGCAAGCGTCGTGGGAAATCCCCTGGAAGCAATCCTTGAACACGTTGACCATGGTATGGATATAAACTATTTTCACTGAACCGTGAAACACAAACGTCACACTTACATGTGAATCAAATTGCTGTTACAATTTGAACGTCAAAAGCGTCAAGTTTGTTACTTCAATATTACCCTTTCATTTGCCAGCAATTTTCTCGAAAATTGTTAGCTGATTCGAAAAAATGCAAGAGACCAAAATTTTAGGTTTTTCCATGGCCAACTTAACTATGAAATTTAAATAGTTTTTTTTTTCGAAAATAGAAAATTTTTGCTATAAAAACTGAAGGCAACCCTGCACCCCTTTGAATCAGTCACTTTATTTTTGAAGCAAGAAATGAATAGATCGTCCAAAAAACCAAGAGCCTGTGAATTTTCCGAACATTCGATGCATAATTGTAGTCACAATTCAAAATTTACGATTTTTTTCGCGCAACATGCGATGTCTGTAGCTTGGAGGGGGTGAATTTTAGGACACATGTTTATGGAAAAAAAGTCTTATTTTGACCCAAGGAATGCGCCCTCAAAATATTTGTATTGAATTTTGTAACACCCTGTACATATTCAACTGACATTGGATACACTTTAACAAGCACGCATGAAGCTTTCGCGGACGTATAGTAAGGTACTAGCTGAGTCCGTAATATGAAGATGAGACCGCAAAAGCCATTTGCGTACGTGCTACATACAATATTCTTTTATACAAGTTTTTCAAAGAATGTTTCATATAAAAACATTTTATTTCTGCCATCAAAATGAAGAAATATCAACAATGAATCAAGTATGGCAACTTTAGGAACTGAAAAAAATTCTAAAATTGCAACTTTTACGGACTTGTCCGTGAAGTGTTGCCATGGCTATGGCAATAGCATTTTTGGATTTTTTTTATCATGATGTTTTGAAAACCGTGTACAAAAATAATATTTCAAAATATTATACATCGGGTTCCTCTCGCAGGATAGGCAGACGAGTACTAGATCGGAATCTAGAATTACGTTTAACTGAAAGACATTCCCTTAAATTAATTCCAAGGACTAAAAATACAACGATGTAAAGTTTGCGCGAAACAGCACAAAATACGGGAAATCAGACATATATGTCGCACATGTGAAGTACCATGGTGCCTCATTCCTTGTTTAGAAACATAACATACAAAAAACATTTAATTTTTTTTATTGGTAAAGGTATTTTGTATGTTTTTTCCAGCTAATATAAACGTCAATCCAAAATATATATAATTTGTTTTCTTTAAATACCCGATGGATTGGCCCACACTGCTCTAGACGTATATATATATACGCACAACCTAAAATATTGCGCATGTGAAGTAATATTTCAAAAATCATTTTCGCAGTAAAAGGGTTAATGAAAATTTCGACGTATGGCAAGAAAGTAGCCAAAGTAAAATAAAAAAAAATAAAAGCGAACGTTTTTCAATCCAATTTGTGTACCAAACTCGCTCCTCTTCACCAAATTTTCAGATGTATTCAACTTCTGGTTCAATTAGCTCCATCACCATTCCAAATTTCAGCTTCCTACATCGAACATTTCTTGGGGAAAGATGCTGAAGGTTTTGCTTTTCTTCCATTTTGATTGTCGATACCTAAAAATATATGTTTTCTATTGGAATTCGCCTAGTCATTTTTCTGCGTCCAATATAACTCTGATATTATTCCATTTCGTATCTCTGAATTACGATATATAAAGATATCCAGAAGAAAAATCACATGAATGCCTTTCTTCTATTAAACCTACTTTTCATTCAACGAATATGTTCTCTAGAATAATTTCATAGGTTAACGCATAGTAAAACTTCATATGAGAGAAATTCCTTTGCTTTGTATATTTTCTCTACGATATACGTTCCGTGAAATCCGTTTGACGTCTGACTTATAATCCTATTTCACGAAAGGAGTATTTTTTCACTCATTCTACTCCGTATTTATCTTGTTTCTCCAAACTCCGCATACCGTATTAAAAACCGCCCGCTTTCCCGAAGTGAAAACGCTGATACAGTTCCATCTCGAATATCTCTTGTATTCGATGACATTGTCAAATAAGATGATGGGGAAAATACCTTCTGACAATATTATCTCGATGGGTTCCGCCTCCTTATTGTGACGGCGTAGCAATTTTCATTCGGAACGGCATTTACTGCGCCGGCTTTCTCCGTAAAATAACGTAGGAAGACCCGTGTTGAAAAAAACTGTCCTGGAAATGAAGGGTCCTCTGAGAGTGTAGGAGGCAGAGTGTAGGAGGCATATAAGCTTTTTTCGCCGTTTTGAACTCATCACAAATCGGTCTCTCAATTGTGTGGGAATGAGTTTTCGTGTCATGTCCAAAAATCTGAACTCTATTATTCAAATTCATCTCAACAATCCCACAAATGAGACAAATAAAAAAGCATGTCATGATTGTGGAAACTCATCTAAGTCATCTAGCGGAGAATATTCGCTGTTCCAAAAAAGAATATTAGATTTTTCAAAAAGCTAGATTTATCGCAATAGTTTTCTGTAATCTTTGACACCTACAGATATGCTGACTGTTGACAATATCAGCTTTTGTAGTCTCGGATATAGAGGATAAAATATGTTTTGATGCACATTTTTAGCGATATTTTTAGAAACCAATAAAAAAACTCCCTTCAGATTCCATTTTAATTTTTTGTGTGACTTTTTATTTTATTTAAAACAATTTTGTGTTTTTTGTCTTGGATATCTGTTGAGTGACGTCCCATATAATTTTCGAGTTATTTTGATTTTTATAGATTTGTTCTTTATAAAGTTTGAACTTTGCTTTCAGTGGAGTGAAAATGGCTTGAAACTATGGATTATTTCGGAATCCTGGAGGACTTCATGGATTTTCCTGAAACCTCCTGACATAACTTAGGAATGACTTGCAGAAAAAAATTATAAACTTATATTTGTGCGCTGATTGTTTATTAATTGTTTAAACAATGAAAAACATTATTTCAAGCAAATTTGAAATAACTCAATTAATTTCGAAGCAATTCCACCCAAATTGATGCTTTTATGGTTTTTGAGGTCGCTGAACAAGAATATGATAATAAAAAAACGATGGCATGTCTCAAAGGTAGATTTCATGGATGATAATTTACAGCTATTTTCTATTTATGTCTTCATCTCGGAGAAAAACTTTTCGGGTAAAAGATGTGGAGCTGATGAACGACTTATAGTTTGCCGATATTAGGTATGGAAATGAAATATTGTATTTTTTTTTTCTTTCAACATCCGCCGTTTTAAAACTACTGGACCATTTTCGAAATTAGCCGAGGAACTGATGAGAAGTATTTTTGTGCCAAATTTTGTTTCATTCGGTTGAAAACTGTGGCCTCCACCTAACAAGTTTCGTTATATATATATATATATATATATATATATATATATATATATACATATAGATGTTTTGATATCACATTTCAAACTAGAGTGTTTGGTCTTTATAGCAAGGCCTAGAAATTCAAATTTATAATGTTTTTAAATTATTCAATATTTTGGGCTCTTTATTTTTCGAAATAAAATTTTTAGATTTGTTTTCAAATTGCACTCTTTTTTATTTGTCATTTTGAGAGTGATCTGTGAAAATTTCAGATGTTTATCTTGAACATAAAAAAAAGGATTCTACTTTGTCGTAATTTCATATACGTACTATTCCTATAGATATTTTTTTCGCGTTTATAAACATGACTTCTCGTTAGCTGCATTTTTCTTCTTGCAGTTAAATTTCTGTTAGCTCAATTTGAACAATTAAATGAAAAGTTATAACAAATTTATTGTGAAGCGCTCATGGCTGCGTGCTCCTCCAGCGCTGCACTTCAGAGTTACCGCCTCACATTTCCGCATGTCAATAAAAAAACTTACAGTTTTTACTTTAAAGGAAAATTTTATATACCTTTAAGATGTAACATTTTTCATTTTTGCCAGTGGCACCATCAGTTATTCATTTTTTTTAAATATTCAATAAATATAAATAGTCAAATAATTCATAAATGGAATACTACAGACACCTCCAAAATGCGTATAAAATATCTTCAAGAATTGGGATTTGCTTTAGTCAAACCCACCTTAGAAATAAGAAAAAATAATCTTCGCATACCAGTAGAAATTCCAAAAAGGATACTCCATATTCTCGGAGAAACCCTTCAACTACATGCAATGCCCATTAGAAGGGTCGGAAGATGTCAAAGCTGCCCCAGATCTCGTGAGAGAAAAAAAAAATTCTTGCCAGCATTGCAATGTGTATTTATGTTTGGAACACACGCACCGTTATTGCGAGAATTGCGCTTTCTGAATATCATGATGAGAAATTTTTTAGATAGAAGATTTCATTTTTCCCCAAGTTAGAATATGCTATTACTGATTGAATAATATAGTTCTGTGAGTTACAATGTTTTTTTCAAAATTGGGTAGGTATGTCACACCCTACCTAGGTATTCTTGTGTCATTTTTTCCGAAGTAACGAAGGGTTTACTCGACTCAGTGCCACGTGAAATTGTCCTTCCTCAAACAATTTCGATCCTTAATACACAACTGCGTGGTATACAGTGCTGTCTTGCATTTTGTTGACAGTGGAAGAGCATGACAAAATTAAATGCAACATCCTTCTTTCAGCCGTCCCATGATTGAACTTTGCTGGAAACTGTATGCCCAAGTCTCGGGGAGAAAATGCTAACGACATATCATTCTAATCCACCCTAATGCCATACAGTCATCGGCGCGCTTTAATATTTTACCTAAACTTGGGTGATGTACCGCTAACGACGTATCATTTCTAGCCACCCTGATGCCACACAGTCCTCGACCCGATACGACATCCTGACCTGGGGGGGGGGGGTTTCATGCTTGAATCACGATTCTAAATTGACAAAATCCTTTGTTCTGATTAGATACCTAGATTTCAGTTTTAATGTATCGACTGTCTCTATGATCCGCCATTTTGTTTCGGACGCCATCTTGGATTTGGAATGTTTTCATGGTGTACTGTATTCCACTAGTCAAGCCCTTTTATTTGTTATCCATAATGATCTGCCATTTTGTTTCGGACGCCATCTTGGATTTGGCGGCCTTCTTGGATTTTCAATGATACTGAATACACAAAATTGTATTGTCATCCGAACTGAAGGTATGTACCAAATTTCAGATCAATCGGTCAAATTTCAATGAGAAAAATCGATGTATTCTGGTGGGGGACTTCAACTTGAACTTCTTCAACATAGATGACAATAACGTTCAACAGTTTAAAAATTTCATAACCATCAATGGGGTTGATCAACTAGTTAATGAACCTACCCGAGTAACTAACACTAGCAGCTCATTGATCGATCATGTTTTAAGTAACAGAACTGACTGTTTTTATAAGGTACATAAAACACCAAAAATAACTGACCATAGCATTATTTCAGTCTCTATCAGAAATACATCCATATCTAATGATGATTCTATCGAAACATATGGAAATTTTAGTACAAGAAATCTAGATTTACTGAATAATCAATTGATACTTTGCAATTGGAATTTAAATTCAATAGATGTTGATGTGATTTACGACAACATTATGGAAAATATTGGGAGGCAAGTAAAGATCATCTCTCCATTAATCTCATATAAAATTAAGGGAAATAAATTGCCTTGGTATGACCATGAAGTTGTTAAACTAAGCAAATCGAGGAACAGGGCTTATAAAGCATTTAGAAATGGTGATGATGTGAACCTTAAACAAATGAACTGGATCACATATAAGAATTGTAGAAATGAAGTTGTTAATCTTCTCAAAATAAAAAAAAATGAGTATTATAAAACAAAAATTGACAATTGTTCACACAACCCAAAAAAAATGTAGGAAACACTAAAAACTCTAATAAAACCAAAAAATCCCGCTATCCCAAATCAAATAATTTTTGAAACAGGTCAAATGACAACAAAAGCTGTAACAGATCATGATAAAGCTGAAATGTTCAATTCATTTTTCATTGAAAGTATTGTATCAATTAGAGATGGAATTCCACCTTCTCTCCCGTGGTCTTATACCAATTTACCCAGAATTCAATGCAAATTCTCATCATTTAAATCACTGACTTTAAAAGAATTGAAAATCATAATAAGTAACTTAGACAATAAATGCAATTCGGATATTATCAACAAAATTTTAAAAAATGTGTTTGATGTTATTGGTCCTGTTATTTTGAACTTTGTTAATACCTCTCTGGAAACCGGAGTTTTCCCGCAACAACTCAAGAATAGCACAGTTGTCCCAGTACCCAAAATTGCAAATACTAGTGAAGCTATTAATTTTCGACCAATTAATACACTACCTTGCTTGGAAAAAGTACTTGAACTAACCGCTTACAGCCAACTTTTAGACTATATTAATGAAAATAAACTCCTAATGGAATATCAATCTGGTTTCCGATCTAGTTATTCCTGTGAAACTGCCCTATAAGTAACATTGTCAAAATGGAAAATAGATATTGATTCGAACAAATATGTAGTAGCAGTATTTCTGGATTTCAAGAGAGCCTTTGAAACCATAGATATTTCTATTCTACTTTTGAAACTTCAATATTATGGATTAACCGATTGTACCTACAGCTGGTTCAAAAGCTATTTGGAAAATAGGTCGCAATGTACCAAATTAAATAATACATTTTCAACTAATAAAGTCATCAATACCGGTGTTCCGCAAGGGAGTGTACTGGGACCACTATTGTTCATTCTATACTTGAATGATATCAATTATATTCAGGAATGTGAATTCATTAATCTTTTCGCAGATGACACCCTACTAACAGCAAGTGATGTTGATCTACCAAATGCTATTCAAAAAATGAATAGAACACTTGGCTAAGTCTCAGAATTTCTCACAATTGATAAACTGAAACTCAACATAAAGAAAACAAAATCAATGATTATAACCACTCAGCATAAAAACAATTTGTTGGATAAAAACTTGATAAAAATTGAAATCTATGGTGAAACAATTGAACTGGTGGAAGAGTTCAAATATCTTGGATTTATGATAGACAACGCACTCAACCTAAAAAAACACTTTCAATATATTAACAAAAAAATTGCAAAAAAAATATTTTTTTTCACACGAATCAGCAGATATCTGTCATTTCAAACCTCCTTAACGGTTTACAATACGATAATCAAACCTCACTTTGATTACTGTCCTTCCTTATTATTTCTTCTCAATTCAAACTGTATCTCATCATTGCAGAAACTGCAAAATAGAGGAATGAGAATATTGTTGAAATGTAACAGATACACTCCCATAATATATATGCTGCAGGTTCTTGATTGGCTATCAGTTAAGGACAGAGTGTTTTATTATTCTATGATTTTTATTTTCAAAATAATATCAGGAAAACTACCAACTTACTTCAATCAAAATCATCATCATTTATCAAAATGAAATTCATGATTACCCTACAAGAGGTAACATGAATTTTTATGTGACTAGAACAAATTACACGAGATCAATGAATTCACTATTCCACCGAGGTCTGATTGAATATAACAAGCTTCCCAAAGACATTATAAGTAGCAGTTCTATAATATATTTCAAAAAATTACTTATAGATTACCTGAAATTAAAATATATTTAAATCAGTTTAAGGTTTATTTAACATATTTACACCATTTCATTTGTTTATGACTATAAAATATGTAAAATAATATAATTTTCATTTATTTTCTTTTTTTTCAATATTATTTCATATTCTTGCTTAGCGAATATTTTACTACAATGTTATTATTGTTAAGATGTAACATTTATATTTATATTGTAACGAACCTAGGCCGGACCTGTCGCCTCCCGCATCGCCATCGACAGCGATGAGATCATCCCCGGAGATATTCGAGAACCATCCAGTCGCTGTTCCGCGTAATGCAACGGTCAATATTGGAAACAATTGGAACATGCCGTCGCCAACTGGAAGAATTCGAAACATCGAGAATGCTGTATCGGAGATAAATAGACAGCCCTCAAGAGGGAGTGAACAGTCTGAACGAGCCCATACAATCGAGCTATACAGTGGCGTAGTAATATAAATTAAGTTGTAGAATAAGTGTGAAATAAATTAGTATAAACCAAGTTAAGTTTATTTACGTTACAATTGGTGTCGGAAGTGAGATTTTGAAAATAAACAAGTGATCGTGGAGTGGATAGTCAGAAAAATAAATTGATAGTCCTTTTTGTACGCCCAAAATAGACAGTGGCCCGGTTTTTGCGAAGTGGACAATTGTGCGTGGGAATATAAACTGATACACTGTTCGCGTGAAACAGGAAATAGACAGTGGCCCGGTTTTCGCGAAGTGGACAATTGTGCGTGGGAATATAAACTGATACACTCTTCGCGTGAAACAGACAATAGACTGGTGGCCCGTGGAAAAGAATTCGCGAAGTGAATTTTTAACAAACTGATAACTTTTCGTGTAAAACAGACTGATACCTCGTCAAAGACAGAATGTGTTCAAGAAAAGTGCGCCTTGCGGATTTGAAGGTAGCGGAATTGAAACAGGAATTGGAGGAAAGGGAACTGGAAACAACAGGTAAAAAGCAAGTACTCCAGGAAAGACTTGCAGAAGGACTTATACAAGAAGGTGAGGACCCCGAAACATTTTTATTCGAAGTTCCCGGAGGTGATTTAAGTTTGGTAATGAATAAACTGGAAGAAAATTCAAGAAGCCTGGAAGAAAATGCTAAAAATCTGGAAGAGAAGCTTGAAGAAAATTCTAGAAATCTGGAAGAGAAGCTTCAAGAAAATTCTAGAAATCTGGAAGAGAAGCTTCTAGAAAGCCTGGAAGATAAGCTCCTTGAAAACACAGAAGGCCTAAAAAAGAACTCTGTGGTGTGGCGAATCGTCTAGAAAAAGAATAGGAACCGTTGAGGCAGAGATGGACAAGATGAAGGAAATAATCAGCGATGAAATCAAAGACGGAATCGAGGCAGAAATGGACAAAATAAAGGAAACGATCAGTAAGCTGGAAAAACGAATTAATAGTGCGCCCCCCACAGAGATGGTTAACGAAAATGTAATGGAGCGATTAGCGGTTCAGGCATTCTTGGATGGACTCCGTGACCAAGAAACCAGACAAGCGTTGATATTAGCTCGTCCAACACATCTCGTAGACGCACTGGCACGAGCTTTGGAATTTGAGGCAGCAAAACAATGCTGCAAAAGCCAAAGTAAAGTTCAAACGATTGAGGAAGACTCACAGGAGCCTGCTAACTTGGAAGCTGCCATAAGAAAAGTGATGAAGGAAGTGTTGCCTGAGAAAAGACATATAAGATGCCGGAATTGTCGCAAAATTGGACATGTGCGTAGCAAATGTCCAACATTCATCGACTCCGATGCAGGAAAACTAAGAAAGGTCGATGAGAAGGGGCAATCGTCGGCATGTGTCCGGCAAGCCCCGGTTAACAACGCATATGTCGCTATGCTTCAACGACAGAACAAGGGTGTCTTCGTAGACGGTCTCATCAATAACGAGCCTTGCACCATGCTGCTAGATACAGGTGCGACTAGGACAATTCTCGGGCCTTCCTTTGCCAGAACACCGGAACGGATTGAACCGACAACTTGGAAGCTACGCACAGCAACAGGGGTGCCAGCTACTGTATATGGCGAGCTACCGATTGAAATAATTTTGGGCAACACTAAAGTGAAACATCAGGCACTTGTAGCGGACATCGAAGACGATGCAATCATCGGAATGGACATCATGAATTCCAGAGGGTTTGAATTGGATTTCAAAGACGGCGTCCTACGTGTCAACGGAGAAGAGCTGGTGCTTCATGGGAGAAGCGAGGAGTTGATCCGTGTATTGTTGGCTGAAGATGTAAGCGTACCTGAGAGGGCTGAAACCATTCTGGAGGCTCGCCTGGACGGGAGTACGAGCAGTGGAAACGTGGTGATGTTCGAGCCCAAACTTCATGATGAGAAAATTGGACGAGGGATTGCACTAGGGAAGACCTTGTTGCGTGCTGACAAATTTGTGCCGGTAAGGGTCATGAACGTCAATTATTTTCCAGTGACCTTGAAGAAAGGAACAATATTGGGGCACTGCTCGTCAGTTTCCTCAGTGATCCGGAGCGTACGAGGTACAATTAGCCAACCCAACAACTTGCCCACAGAACTAGAAAAATTAGTTGCCATCTCTTCCAAAGACATAAAACCAGCTCAACAGCCCAAACTAAGAGATTTAGTCAAAAAGTACCAAGACATCTTCGATACCGGACAAGGAAAAGGGGGTCGAACTAATGTGGTCCAGCACAAGATTGATACTGGGGGTGCCCGACCGATCCGGCAATCAGCAAGAAGACTTCCTCTTGCCAAGAAGGAAGAGGCTGACAAAATAGTCAGCGATATGGGAAAAGAAGGAGTTATCGAACCATCTGACAGTCCCTGGTCCCTTCCAGTCGTACTGGTGAAGAAAAAGATGGATCGACACGCTTTGTGTAGACTATCGCCAACTTAATAATGTCACGAAGAAGGACAGTTACCCTCTCCGAGAATAGATGACACCCTAGACACGTTGGCTGGTTCCACGATTTTCTCGACCCTTGATCTGAAAAGTGGATACTGGCAAGTAGAACTGGCTCAGGAAGATCGAGAAAAGACTGCTTTTACCATCGGCTCAGGATTGTGGCAGTTCACCGTTATGCCATTCGGGCTCTGTAATGCTCCCGCCACATTCGAAAGATTGATGGAGACAGTGCTGAAGGGACTCTCATGGAACACGTGTCTAGTGTATCTCGACGACATAATTGTGGTCGGCAGATCGTTCGAGGACCACGTGAAAAATTTGGAGGAAGTATTCCTGCGACTGAGGAACCCGGATTGAAGCTGAGCCCTAAGAAATGCCATCTGTTCCAAAAGAAGTGCGATACCTCGGCCACGTTGTCTCTGGGGAAGGAGTAGCAGTGGATGACCAGAAGATCAAAGCTGTTAAGGATTGGCCCATCCCAAAAGACATTCACCAACTTCGAAGTTTCCTTGGTTTATGCACATACTATCGCCGATATGTGCTGGGATTCGCCAACATCGCTAAACCACTGACCAGGCTCACGGAGGGCCAAACAAAGTTCCAGTGGTCCGAAGAATGTCAAGACTCATTCATAGCATTTTGGATACGGACGCCAGCAACGTGGGACTTGGAGCTGTCCTATCTCAGATCCAGGAGGGACAGGAGAAGGTCATTGGTTATTTCAGCAAGACGCTTAGCAAACCAGAGCGCAATTACTGTGTCACCAGGCGAGAGCTGTTAGCTGTTGTAAAGGGAGTGGAACACTTCTACAAGTACGTGTATGGAAGAAGATTCCTGTTGAGAACTGACCATGCAGCTCTCAAATGGCTCTTACAGTTCAAAAATCCTGAGGGTCAAGTAGCACGTTGGATCGAGAGACTCCAAGAATTCGATTTCGAGATCGAACATCGAGCCGGAACTAGCCATAAGAATGCAGATGCCTTGTCGCGAAGACCATGTCCAGATGATTGCTCACATTGCCGACGAGCAGAAGAGAAAGAAGCAACACTTTGTAGAACCGCGGCAATGGATGACAACTGGAATGACAGCAAGATCCAGAAAGACCAAGAGAGAGACCCCGACCTTGGCTTAGTCGTCAGCTGGAAGAAGGGCAATCGAAGACCATCATGGCAGGAAGTCGCAGGTTACTCGCCGGCTGTTAAGTCCTATTGGGCACAATGGAACTCTCTTATTCTGGACAATGGGATCCTGAAACGTGTGTTGGAGGCCGATATTGGTGGGGAAGACAGACGCCAAATAATTGTTCCCAGGAACAGAAGAGAGGAAGTGCTGCGGAAATCCATGATGGAGTCGCCGGAGGACATCTGGGAGTGACGAAGACCCTGCAGAAAGTGAGGCAACGGTTTTACTGGGCCAATTGTCAAGTGACGTCCAGGACTGGTGCAGGAAGTGCGCTGTATGCGCTGCTAGCAATGGACCTCGAATACGACCCAAGGCCCCGATGCGTCAGTACAACGTAGGCAGCCCGTTCGAGAGAATCGCCATTGACATCGCCGGCCCGTTTCCCGTATCCGACCAAGGGAATAAATACATCCTTGTGGCAATGGACTACTTCAGTAAGTGGGCGGAAGCCTATGCCCTGCCCAACCAGGAAGCCATCACCGTCGCCGACGTCTTGGTGAAAGAGTGGATATGTCGATTCGGTATTCCAATGGAGCTGCACTCGGATCAAGGCAGAAATTTCGAATCCAACCTTTTCCAAGAAATATGTCTACTGCTGAACATCCGCAAGACAAGAACCACGGCCCTACATCCGCAGTCCGATGGAATGGTGGAACGGATGAACAGGACGATCAACCGCCACTTGTCCAAGGTTGTCTCTGACCATCAAAGAGACTGGGACCAGTATCTTCATTTGTTCCTGATGGCCTATCGATCCGCAGTACACGAGTCAACCGGTCAAACTCCTGCTAGTATTATAATGGGCCGAGAACTGCGACTGCCTTGTGACCTGAAGTTTGGGATACCGCCAGGACAAGACCCTGCGGGAGAGGACTACGTCAGCAAACTTCGGCAGAGAATGGACGACATCCACGAACGAGTCCGGTTGAACATCCAGAGTGCCAGCGATAAAATGAAGAAGACCTATGACATCAAGGCCGACGCAGGAGGATTTAAGGTTGATGACCTGGTTTGGCTGTACAACCCCAAACGTCGTCGTGGACTATCACCAAAGTTGCGGAACTCGTGGGAAGGCCCGTATAAAATCGTGAAAAGGATAAACGACCTTGTGTACCGAATCCATAAGCCACCCCGAGGGAAACCAAGGGTCGTCCATTTCAACAGGTTGGCCCCTTACGCTGGAAACCATGACCAAGTTCGCACCCTCAAGCCACCGGAGGATGATATGACGTTCGAGAAGTTTATGTCCTTGTATTCAAACGGGCAGAAAGTTCTACATGGGGTTACTAGAGAGGAGTCACGAGACCTTTTCGAGGTGCCTGCTGACTACGCACTAGCGCACTGTGTGGCAGAAGATCTTCGAATGTCCAGGGGCATCGCCGTAGTGTTCTCCAAGAAATTTGGTCAACTCCAAACACTGCGGGAGCAGAATCCAGAAGTTGGTGGGGTACTACAGTTGAAGAAAGGCCAGAGAAACATCTACTACCTAGTTACCAAGAGGCATTCCCAAGATAAACCGTCCTATGAAGATGTCTGGAAGAGTCTCACCAAACTAAGAGATACTATGGTGGACCAGAATCTGGTGGATCTAGCAATTCCAAAATTATCCTGTGGTATTGATGGGTTGGACTGGAGAGTCATAAGAAGTATGCTGGAGGCGATATTCAGATCCAGCGGCGTCAAGATTTTGGTTTGCTGTAACCCTCTTCCACGACCGATCATGAAGACCGTGGAGTGTTACTTCCATCGAACTTCACGGTGCAGATATGGGGAGTCATGCAGATATCGTCACACTCCAAGGATGAAATTTCGGGACGAAATGTCTTTAAGAAGGGGGCAATGTAACGAACCTAGGCCGGACCTGTCGCCTCCCGCGTCGCCATCGACAGCGATGAGATCATCCCCGGAGATATTCGAGAACCATCCAGTCGCTGTTCCGCGTAATGCAACGGTCAATATTGGAAACAATTGGAACATGCCGTCGCCAACTGGAAGAATTCGAAACATCGAGAATGCTGTATCGGAGATAAATAGACAGCCCTCAAGAGGGAGTGAACAGTCTGAACGAGCCCATACAATCGAGCTATACAGTGGCGTAGTAATATAAATTAAGTTGTAGAATAAGTGTGAAATAAATTCGTATAAACCAAGTTAAGTTTATTTACGTTACAATATTGTAACATTTATATTTATATATTATATATTGTATATTAATAAACTTACTTACTTACTTACTTACAATTACTAGATTTGACCCACATAAGACACAAACAATGCAAGCTAAATAAAACCGTTTAATTAAAAACTGGGTCCGGAATATATTCAATAATGGGGATATAATAAGATCTAGTTTACCTTTGGAAAAATTGTCTGAATATTTATGTTTATTGATTCCAAGAGACTCCGGCATGCTAATTACTTTTGTTTTCCGTGTAAATGATTTTCAAATCAACAGTAATATTGGCAAAACAGGCAGAATTTTCATTACATATGTATGCACCTGGAAAGCATATATTGAATTAGCATTTGCATAAAGCAAATGAATAATAATGAATCAACAATATACCCAATAACTAACCTATATAATAATTATAATCCAGAATACTATTTACAAACACATTTGCACATACAAATTAACGTAGTTTTTTTTTTCAGTAAAGTTATGATCCCCATCGACTTTATTTAATTCCTCTGTTCCAGACAAATCACTCCTATACGTCTGACCTATCACTTTCATCACTTTTTGTATCACAATAGTTTTCGCCCGAGTTAATCATAATATGTTCCCCAACTATATCTATTGTTGGTTTCTTTGAAATATATTCTTTCTCAAACCGTTCAGCTCGCCCACACCGAGATTTCCAGTTTTCGGCTGAGAATTCTTCAAAGAAGTCATCACAATATTCAACGACCTGGTTAAAATTGAAATTCATGTTTTTTCTGGGGACGCATTCTCTCATTCCAGCTCAAACAGCACAATGGAAATCAGATCTGTATGATATGGAGGCAGTCGCTTTAAAAAGTTCGTCTATTTCATATATTTTGTGCCTTTTTCTAGTTCTCGAAATTCATGTCATGATGGTTGTCGCCACTTGTGCTTTTTGATTTCCATCTGATATATGCATTAGGAACAAACCCATTTTCGTCACCTGCGTACACTATGACAAGACGCGGTCCTTTGCCTTTTGGTTTTTGTACGGCTTCTAAAGATACATGTTTATTACAGGACGATCTTCTCCTGTATGAAATTCAATTCTTAGCAGTCTAATGGGCTGACGTTCCATTTATATTCGTCGATAATACTTGAATTTTCTACATATAAAATAATTATATGGATTCTTTTATGCAAAGTTTCTGTACAATCTTGATAGCTAATATCTTCTACAATTTTTTACACGCTTTATATTAGCTTCACTTGTATGTTTGTTTGTTTGTAACCGACTCCTTTGGGCGCCATTTTGACCCACTTCCAGACGTCCGAATGATTTGAAATTTGGCAGGTGTACATAATTCCTGTGACAATGCATTAAGAAATTTATGTGTGAAAAAAAAACAAAATGGCGGTTCCAATATGGCGTACGAGTTTTGTGATTATGGTCCGATTCGCTTCAAAATTGGTATTGGGGGTTTTCGTGGGGTCGGATATTATGATTCTTCTATAAAATTGAAAAATCAGAATGGCGGCTTCAAAATGGCGGCCGAGTTTTGTGATTATGGTCTGATTCGCTTCAAAATTTGGTATGTAAGGGTTTTTGGGGTCGGAGATTATGATTCTTTTATAAAAATTGAAAAATTCAAGATGGCGGCTTTAAAATGGTGGACGAGTTTTGTGATTATGGTCTGAGTCTATTCAAAATTGGTATGTGGGAGTTTTTGGGGTCGAATATTATGATTTTTTTATAAAAATTGAAAAATTCAAGATGGCGGCTTTAAAATGGCGGCCGAGTTTTGTGATTGGCTGATTCATTCAAAATTGGTATGTGGGGTTTTGGGGTCGAATATTATGATTCTTTTGTAAAAATTGGAAAATTCAAGATGGCGGCCGAGTTTTGTGATTATGGTCTGATTCTATTCGAAATTGATATGTGGGAGTTTTTGGGGTCGAATATTATGGTTTTTTTGTAAAAATTAAAATTCAAAATGGCGGCCGTTCAAAATTTATGGTCCGATTCTATCCAAAATTGGTATGTGGGGGTTTTTGTGGTCAAATATTATGATAACCTAATTTGATAATTTTATTCAATTTTTCAATTTGCAAAAAATAATAGAAAAAAAAACTAAAAAAACACGCTTTTATAAATAAACCACGCTAAAAAGTAGGAAATAAATAATAGTTTAAAAAAACTAAAAAACACGCTTTTATAGAAAACCAGACTAAAAAAATAGAAAATAAGAAAAAAAAATTATTTAAAAAAAAGCGTGGGGTGCATGGTATCAATAATTATATAGTACATTATACACCGAGGCGATACCATGCACCCCACGCTTTTTTTTTTAATTAAATAATTTTTTTTCTTATTTTCTATTTTTTTAGTCTGGTTTTCTATAAAAGCGTGTTTTTTAGTTTTTTTCAACTATTATTTTTTATAAATTGTCTTCAATGTAGAAACCACTTATTCTGTTATATGATGATTACCAATCGCTCAACGCAAAGTTACTGAATCTCTGTCGTCAAGAAGAGTTCAAACTTTCCTGTTTTTATTAGGGGTTGAAAATTTTGTTGAATGGTCCGTTTTAACTTATTTTGATTCCCTTTGAATTCGTCGAAAAAATTGTATATGTTTTATATAAATATAGCACAGAAACATAATAATTGATACATTGAGAAATCAACTTAACTTCGCGAGAGAAATAGTAACTTCTTCAGGTATTGCTTCTGCTTACATAAAATTTAATATGTTGCTAATTATCTCACGACTTTGTCCAGCCAATACTTCAGTTGTAAACGGCATTTCAAAATTAAGAATTTCAAAAAACGCACAATATCCCAACATTTAAATTTTTCTCATGGAATGTACTTAGGTAATGTAAACACCACAAATGCACCGCTTAAACTGAGCTCTCGAGCGTTATGATCATATATTTATCAACTACGAATATTGATAACTTGCCATAAGAGCAATGTAATGAAATTGTTTATATATGTATGTCCTTGTCATATTGGCAGCATGTAGGCGGAGCAATAAATATATGGGCATGCAAGAAATAAAAAATTTGTGAATGACAGTGATTTAAAGGTTAAATTAAATTCATATTTACTGTGGTTAGAGAAACGGGAAAATAATTACGTACACAACTTGGCGGCGAGTTCATTGAGTAAAGCAGAGCATGAGCAATTTATTCACACGAACAAAATGCCATGTTTTTTCCATTTTTCAGACTGAACAGTACATCTCAAAACCATTTCCAGAGAAGCAGCCTCATTTCAATGGACGAGATCAATAAAAAAATTCAGCAAATGTTTCCACTATTTCATCTCTACCAAGATTCAACAAACCAAGCATATCCATATACAAAAATTTAAAAAATATTTGCTTCGTGTTTATTGAGTAATATATCGAGGCCTTGTTTGAGGATGCTTCTTGTATGCAAATATAACACCAGGGCAAATCATCAAGACTATATTCGTATTAGATTACAAAAATAAATGTTATTGGTGTATCTTGGAATATTAATCAGCAACGAGATACTTACAATGTTAAAGAAAATCCCAGAACTTGTTTACGCAGTACATCATGTCATTGAAATTAATAACAAAATGTTTTTTATGAGTTTTTCAAATATATGTTTCGAATGAAAACAGAACTCATAGACAGGTAAATTGTAAAGCTGAAAGGAAGAATTAAAGAGTAAAGCATTACGCTTTCCAGCTTCATACATCTTCATTCATATCCTTGATTTGTTACCGATGAAGAAAACAAAAATTTTGTGGGTTTTTCGCGGACATAAGAAAAAGTCTATAAACGGAACCAAAAAACTACGAACACTACTAACTAGAACCAACTATAAACTAATGAAAATGATACACAACCAAAATTATGACAATAGTATGAAATTGATAATAAAATAGAAACGATTCAAACAAGAAAATTCACACATCTGAAGACAATACACAATAAATATCCACTACGGATATTTTTATTTAAAAAATTTCACGTCAAAAATGCTACGTCTACGCTTTCAGTTCAATCAAGATGAAAAAAAAAGTGAGAAACAACACTAATAGATCAACTTTTGACTAGCACGTGTCACGCCTTCATTTTCGCGCATGCGCATCAATTCAACGTTGCCGATTAGAGAGAATCCGAGCGATCGTCATGCTTCATTCGTTTTGGCTTCCCATTTGTTATCTTTATTATCAATATCAATATTTTTAATACATATATGATTATGCTACTGCTCCTCCGAACCCCAGAGGCAAAACTAGAATTGTCGTCCTGTACGGATAAATGGGATGCGCTCTAGTCAATTGTTTATATGTTCTATATATTGTTCTATATATCATTCTATATTGTTTTGGTAACGCACAATACATATAACCACAAACTCTGGTAACTTATGGAAGCTGATACGCTGATGACGTATTCTATTCTGACTGGCTGTTGATAGAACTTTTGTGTCATTTAGTGACCTTTCAGAAAACAACTGGAGCTCCAACCAAGGGCTGTCTAGAAACTCAGCAAAATTATTTAGCCAGGAGGAACCTACTTGCAATTTATGAAATTTCCAATTAATAATCTCCGCTATTTTGTATTCTGTATATATTTATATATGCAATCGAAATAATTATAAAGGGGCAATTACTAATAAGTTGATGTTTTTTTTTTGTAGAGCTGATTTCTGATTGGAATATTGGTATATTTTCAGTTTCCATAAATAAATCAAATCCACCCCCATGGTATATATTGTGGCCGGCTTTTCCGCAAAGGAACGAACAATTTCTTCTAGAAATACTGTGGCAGTGGGATCTTGAGATGATTGCCGAGGATATTATTAACAAAATTGCATTGCATTCCAGCTCTTTCAACTACTCCGAACTGCCCACAAATCGAACTGCAAATCCACTGCAGGAAATGGAGCAAATGTACCTGCTGTGTACTCATCAGTCAATTGGGACCCAATAGCCTATTATTTCAAGTTATAGTGGAAAACCGTGGCGACTAGAACAGTTTGACAGGGTACATGTTTGCGTTGGTTTACAGCGGAGCTTCAATTGGACGATGCGGAATGTTTTATATTATCCTTGGCAGTCTCTCTGACAGATCTATTTTTAATTAGGGATTATCACGAAAAGTTTCCATGCAGTGAAATGACGTATTTTATTTCTACACAATTGGGAAAATATTCGTTTTTATTACTTTTCACATACATAATTTCGAAATACATATTGGAATACTTTGTTTTGTATAACTTTTTTCATGTTAAAATAAATGTGACCGTTTCGTTATCTCAATCATTTCAGTTTGTGTTAGCGACACAGTGATATTTTAGTTTTATGTGAGTTGAAAATCTACCATATTTTCGTAACTACGGGTCTTCTATTTTTAGTTCCACCTAGTAGAGAAACTCAAAAAAATTGTTTGGCTTATACTCCAGTCAATGGGGACTGCCCTACAAAAGGTGGGCTTGTAACAATTTTTTCATATGTTATTTAGTAATATAATAATAATAATATTTATTTTCATTAAAGTTACAGGCATGGACATGAATGATGAAAAAAATATTAAAATAAAACGGAGATATCCCACGAAGAAAACTTGTTGTGGGCAACCTAACCTATATATTAATATCTTGCCAATAAATCGAAGCAAATGAATGAATACATGCTGAATGAATGAAGTGAGTATAAAATATACAAATATATGAATTAAAAAATGTAAAATAAGTAAATTCAAACATGTAAAATGAGTAAATGTAAAGATGTTGAATGTTAAAGATGTGAAAATATAAAAATATGAATTAGAAAATGTACAAATGCAAAAATGTAGAAGAGTTAAGGTGTAAAAATATAAAAATGTTAAATTGTTAAAATGTAAAAATTTAAAAATTTAAAATGTAAAAATTTAAAAATTCAAAAATGTAAGAATGTAATATTGAAAAATTTCAAAATTGTGTAAATGTAAAAATGTGTAGATACAAAATGCCACTACTATAAATAAATATAAAGTAATCCAATAATAAATGAAAATCGATAAATATACAATAAAATACAATAACAAAGGAAAATACAGAAAATACAATGAACTATGTGAAAGAGAAATCATAAAAAATAATTAACAAAAATTTTGATTAGTACCAACATAATTGACTAGAAAAATCTTGCAACCAAACTTTAATTTTTTTTTTTTGTGAAGAGAAGTATTATTTATATCTCTGATGGACTGTGGAACCTGACAAAACAGTTTTGGGGCTGTGTAGTAGGATGACTTCTGACCAATCGTTTTTGTTGTCTTTTCTATAAAAAACTCCTTCTTTTGTTTGTGTCTTGTGTTATGTTCATGTTTAAGTATTTTAATTCTTTTCTATTTTTATATTGTAAGCAGAGAATCTTATAAAAATAAAGTTTTTTCAGTTCGAGAATAGGTATCTCTTTGAATAGTTTTTCTGTAGGATATGTACGTTCTTTATTGTAGATAATCTCCAAAAAGTATTTCTGCATTACTTGCAATTGTTCTATATGACAGTTGTACACTCCTCCCTAGGCAGATATTCCATATTGAATATGAGATTCTACAAGTAAATGGTATACAATTTTAAGTTCATGTATTTTGAGAAATTTTTTAAGATGCTTGAATGTGTACAGTATTGATCTTAGATTTTTCAAAAGTTTATTCATGTGGATGTCCCATTTGAGGTGGTTATCAATTTCGATTCCAAGGTATGTAGCATACTTCACACATTAGATTGAATAAGTTGAATTTTCATCTTTTAATGTAATCTGATCAATATCGGGTTGGTTAGATTTATTGCAAGAAAGCGTTATACACTTTGTTTTTTCCAAGTTCAGTGTTAGATCCATTTCGCTAAACCAATTTTTAGTTTTTTTTATGTTATGTTCCGCTTTGTTCTTAGCTTCCTCCCAAGTAGCAGCAGTAAAGAGAACTACGGTATCGTCTGCAAAAGATGATGTATATTAAAGAAAGCACTGGGCCTAAAACTGTTCCTTGCGGTACACCAGTTAATAGTTTTTGAGGGTTCACTTATTTCGTTTTCAATTTTTACATACTGTGTTCTATTATTAAGGTATGATCTAAGTAACTCATGTACGATTCCTCTGATACCGAGGTCTTCCATAACATCCATTAATTTTTCATGGTTAACGGTGTCGAAGGCCTTTGCTATATCTAGAAAAACACCTATTGAACATGTTCCTTCGTCCAGTGATCGGTATATATTATTTGTTAAATGAACAATAGCATCTTCGGTTGATTTTTGCGATCTGAAACCGAATTGCTAAGGTGAAAGTATATTGTTATTCTCCACGAATTCCAAAAGATGTTTTTTAATTACCTTTTCGATGATCTTGGCAGCTGAACTCAATAACGAGATTGGTCTATAATTCGATACATTCCTTCGATCACCTTTCTTGAATAATGGTTTAACTATAGCTACTTTAAAGTTTTCTGGAAATTCGCCGTTCTCAAGGATTCTAGTGATTAAGTAAGTTGAAGGTTTTTCAATGAATTCGCCTATTAGTTTGAGGTTTTCCGAAGTTATGCCATCAATACCTGGACATTTATTATTTTTGAGTTCTTTCATGTAGCTAAGTACTTCGGTTTCATTTGTAGGTGTCATAAATATGGAAATATTCAGTATGTTTCTCTCAAGAGCGGTGTTCCTAGGTTTTATAATTTGCTCAGCCATTTTTTTGCTTACATTGATATAATGAGAATTAAAAATATTAGCAATTTCTTTCCTGCTTTAGACTTCAGTGTCATTATATATGATATTACTTATATTGGTCTGAGATTTTTTTTTCCTGTTAGCTTTTCAATGTGTTCCCATAAGGACTTTGAATTATTTTTGTTTTTTTCTATTTGTTGCATGTAGTAGTTTTGTTTAGTTATTTTGAGTAAATTGGACAATTCATTTTTGTAATTTTTGTAGCGATTCGATAAATCTGTATCGTTTGGGTTTCTTCTTAGGAGTTCATACATATTTTGTTTATCATCTGAAGATATCATCAAAGCTTTGGTGATCCAAGGATTCCTTTTCTTCTCCGAGTATTTGATTTTCTTCTCTACAGAGGAACGTTCCAGAGCATTTTTTATCTTCGTAACGAAGTGATCAGTAATGGTATTCACATCGGTCATTTCGTACAATTCATTCCATTTTTCATTCTCCATTATTGTCAGAAATTTATTTTCGTACAAGATTTTTATTTTTGATTCAGGTTTATCTTGTCTCCCTACGATTTCTGTTGTATACGTCGCTACTATTGGTGAGTGGTCGGTCATATCGTAACGAAGAACATATGATCTACAATGCGAGTACTGGTTTGTGTATTTGATGAAGATATGATCTATTAATGATTTGGATGAGTTTTGAGTCCTAGTATATTTATTTATCAGCGATAAGTAACCAAATTCACCTAATCAAAAAATCAAATTAAAATTTATTCAATATAAATAATACAATATTTGTCATTAGTACCATTCTCAAATTGGTTTACAATTCTTATATCTATAATGGCTCTTTTTATTTAACAAATGGAATTCTATATTTAGATGCATTACTGGAGTAGACTCACGCTAGGCTTTGAAGCCTGTGTTGTGATATCTAATTCAGTAAGGCATTTACCATGTATGTTTTTATGAATGGCATTCGCATGTAGGGTAAAGATTTAGATTCGGTTACAGATTAGGATTCGAATGAGATTGGACAATTCAAGACGTGTTGATTTTGCTTAAACAACCTTCACAATTTGGTATGTAATTATTGTGAAAGAAGGTGCAAAACTTATTTATTTGCACGAAACACATTTACTAATATGTAATTCCGTAAAAAAAGTGGAAATTTGTCAGGGTGATTCTGTACATACTTTTGTGTGATTTTCCTTATCCAATCTCATTCGAAAATAATCATGAAAATTATCACATATTTCAGACTTGATAGTTTGGTTATCCAATTCGTTGATGAATTCAAGCATTACTCTAAATTACAAACTGGAGAGGAGACGTGATAGATTTAGGTAATCGTTGCTGTAGTCTGTGTCAGATTTTATATCAATATTGATGTCATCCGCAAAGAAGTAAGTATATTCTTCATTGTTACAGTTATTTCCCAAGTAAATGGATAAGGTTTTCATCAAATTCTTGTTGACAAGATGATGGTGAGCGGTACAGAGCATCGATTATGATATTTTTTTCTTTTCCTTCAACAATCGCTCGTAATACTTTTAGATTACCTAAATTTTTATGTAGAGCTTTGAAATACTAAATTTTTTTTCAGGTACATAACCACTCCATCATTTTGATTATAATCACCCGAGTTATATATAACTTCATATCCTGGTATTTTAAAGGAATTTATGTCGGGTATAAACCATGTTTCTGTAAATATAATTATACTGAACCGGTATTGGAATTTTTTTAGTAATAAAGACATTTCATCAAAGTTTTTATTGATACTTCTTATATTGGCGTGAAAAATTGAAAAGTTTGGTTTTCTAACAGTTTCTAGGACAGTTTCGATTCCTTCATCATCATTTATTTCCAAAGTTTCATATTCTGCGAGCTCAAAATCTCTTATATATTGGTCCATATTAAGGTGACAATTCTAACATATACATATTAATATTCAGGGATGGAATAATGCTTCATTAAACTATATTCAAAATCTAACTAACAATTTAATAATTTAACCTGGTAGAATTTTTGCGTGTATGTGGTTTCTCTCTTGGTATATCCTTGTTGATGATTTTTTTATAGCGCCCGTTTTTGGAGTTACCTGGATGCTTGGGTTCGCTCCGGGTTCCCGATAAAACATCCAAGTTTTCGACCTTGAGGAAGGGGGCGGGATTGGCGCAGTCCATCATCTTGGATTTAAGGTACCAAAACACTTTTTTTAAATACCTACTCAGTGGTTGACCCCATGACAAAAATGTTTAACAAATTTGAAGAAGGCTGAATTCCCTACATTTTTTCTATCTGTCTATAACACCTATAGGTACGCCGGATAAGAAAACTTTTAACTGGCGGTACCTAGTGCTTTTTTCTGTCACTAAGTACCGCCAGTTGAAAGTTTTCTTTTCCGGCGTACCTATAGACTCGATGATGGTTTGTTTATGTTGTGTCTCGCTTCAGCCAGAGCTCTTCGACCTTTGGCTGGTGACTACTCCGTACTAATGAGGGCCAAAAAAGCCTGGAACCGGTATGCGGATTGTTAGGCGAACACGACATAAATTAAACATAATCGAGCTTATCAGAAAGAAACATTTGCATTCAATGTCCATTTATATGGAGGTATGCATGGATTTTCAGGTGAATATCATTCAACGTTCTGCGTGGTATTAGCTAGGGAAGTAGTTGTTTTTCCCTGTGATCTACCATTTTCTGGTTCAATTTATATTGAATCTATTATGTGAAGAAGACTGTCTACTTCGATTTTCTATCCCTCGTTTATGTGTTTCTAAAATCGCAATTTCTTGATTTTCGGATAAGTAACATTCAAAAATCTCCAGGCATTTATTTTATTCATCTAGGCGAATTAATAAGTTCCGTGGATATAGTACATGGTCCACAAGACACGAACTGAGGTTTTGTTTTTCAGGAAAGATTCCAAATTCACATGGTTGAATATCTTTGAATATCAAACTTATTCTTTGTTTATGATTAACTAATTTAAATGGTATTCATTTCAGCATTTATGTATCTCATATTTTGTTCGGATTATTGAGGGTTATTACCAGATTACCAATCATTTATTGCTTTTATTGCAAGACAAATTATCTATTGAGTGTTTCTCAACGAGTACTCGATGGATCACCAATTTTGAATCATGAAAATCGTCAACTAGTAATTATGCTTTTAATGAGTTTCTAAGTGCGGAAGACGCATACAAAAGTGGGCAATTTTGGAAGACAGGGGAGCCGAACGAAGAACCAGGTGTCTGCGGAAGTTTTTTTCGATGACAATGACGGTTCAAGTTTTACATAAACGATTTTTGGCCAATGAAAAGAATAAAGCCCTTTTGATTTCGATGCTGACAAAAAAATTAAACAGGCTGCTTTTACTGTTAAGCAGGCTGGAGAAAATACCAATGTCTTAATTGTCAACACAGCTATTTTCTTCTTCTCATCATTCGACAGTGTTATCGGTGGCGAAGACGATATTTCAGTTCTGCTCACAGCATAAGGATCATCAAAAACCAGTTTTCCAATTCAAGTTGGCCACTTCAGGATGGATATGAGAGTTTTTGGGGTCGGAGATCATGATTTTTTTCAGCCCAAAACTTACAGGGAAGAGACCTTGTGATAACGATGCTCTATTAGGAATGAACTGATTGAGGCAAACTAACTGAAAAGCAAAGAATTGAATACTAAAAAAACTTTTTGAAGACAAGCTTTTATACGAACCGTGTACTAAAACGTATGAAATGAGTTTAAGTCATCGCTGACAATGATTTAATTATTTTTTGTAGAATTATTCAGTTTCAAGAAGCTTGTCGCGCAAATTGTGATGAAATTAATACTTCGACAAGTTGTTACTTATCAACCGATCATAGTCCAATGAAATTAATTGTTACCTACTTTAATGAATACTCGGTAAAAATTAAATACTTTGACTTCACAAGCTTTTCAAAACCAAATAATTCAACAAAAAATCATTAAATCATTGTCAGCGATGACCTAAACTTATTTCATACGTGTTAGTCACGGCTTAAATAGAAGCTTGTCTTCCAGAAGTTTTTTATTAGTCATTTTTTTACATAAAGCGAACAGCTGTAAATGAAATTGGATGGTGATGGTAGAATTTTTTCCTTTTTAAAAACGGGTCTGCATGAATATGTGTGATGAAGACCATATAACATTTTAATAATTTGCTTCTGAACTGTAAAAGCTCGACTTGTTATTTATATTTCCACATAGAAGTATATTGTAAGAGAGAACTGAATTCACCATCACTTCATCTGAAGTTTTCAATGCAATAAATGAGCTAAGAAACTCCAATTGCCTTGATGTGTACAACCTTAATGAAAAATAATTGAGGAAACATATACATATTTGGTAGAACCACTTACGCTTTTATTTAATACATCTATTAGGGTAGGATTTTTTTCTGACGAACTTAAAATTAGTAAAGTAATTCTAGTTTTCAAAAAAGGTGACCAAAATCTCATCGAAAACTACCGTCCCATTTTTGGCAAAATATTTGAGATTATACTTAAAAAAAGGCTATATCGATATTCAGAAGCGAATAATCTACTGAACTCGGACCAATATGGTTTTAGAAAGTCCTGCTCAACTGTTCAAGCACTAGCTCGAGTTGTGAGGTATATATATATATATATATATATATATATATATATATATATATATATATGGCTTTGAAAAGGGTCAGCAAAGTGCTGCGACACTGTGCGACCTAAGTAAAGCATTCGACTGTGTCTCTCATACCATTATTTTACATACACTGGAAGAATATGGAGTCAGAGGCGTGGCACTTTCACTTTTTTCATCCTATTTGATGAATAGGAAACAGTGTGTTGATCTAGGCAATAACAGAACATCTGATCTAGAGTCGATTGAATTAGGAGTTTCCCAAGGATCTGTTCTGGGTCCGCTTATGTTTATAGTTCACATAAATGATCTTTTCTATGATCTACTACCATACAAATGCGTCATCTATGCTGATGACACATCTATCCTGTGCTCAGACGACAACTTGTCAGAATTTATTCGCCTGCATGACACTTGCAGAAAGTCAAGCTGAATCGTGGTTCAACTCGAATCTTCTCAAACTGAATAAAGAAAAAACACCAAAAATAATTTTCTCAACTGATCATAATATTTTTGCGGAAAAACAGTCAATTTATTGGGCATCACACTTAATGACGCTCTGAACTGGTCATCTCATATACAAGCATTAAGCCAGAAGCTCTCTAAATATCTTTTTTTACTCCGGCAATTGAAAAACTCTGCTGGTGTAGAAATTCTCCTCTCAACTCACCATGCATTCTTTCATTCTCATCTTAGCTTCAGAACACTGCTCTGGGGAAACTCCTCCCACGTTTCAAAAACTTTCGTGCTTCAAGAACGCGCAGTTAGAATTATATGAAATGCAGGTTACCGTGATTCCTGCAGGCCCGTCTTTAAAAGTCTGGGCATCATGACGTTACCTTCTACCTTCATATATCAAACTCTCCTGGAAATACATAAGCATGAAGATGAGTTTCCGACCAACTCATAATTTCACGGGTATAATACTCGTGGGGTTCCGGTTCAATTTACAAAAATCCTCAATGAACTCAATCGATGTCAATCTATACAATATTTTACCGTCTACCATCAGACTCCTACCATCTCCAATTCTCAAAAAGCACATCAAGGAATACCTAATTAAACAATGTTTCTATAGTACAGAGGAAAATGTTGCCACAACCTCAGTGCAAACAATTTTTTAACTGTTCCTATGTATTTGACATGCTATAGAATGTATTGTTTATAGATTTCATGTATTGTATATAGATCTCAATCTATTTATATTTTTAGATCTTTGGTTGTTCATTGTTTACTTTTTTTTTCATTATCTTTGTTCAGATTTACCTTACGTCTACATTTGTACCACTTACTTGCTACTAATGTATCCTTATATACCGTAGTCAACATTCTTCTTCTTCTTCATTACGTAGCTCATTAAAGACTTTCTTGAGTTATACCAGGGCATAATAACTGCTACTGATACTCCAACAAACGAGATCAATGTGAAATTTCCAACTTGAATCAGAATCAATGTAAATTCCTAAAAAAAATTTTTTCGAAAAATTGAACTAAACCGTTTTATCGGCATTCAGAATTAGCAACTAGATCGACACTATTTTGAGAAATTCTAACCTATCGGGTTGAGTTTGGCTTGAAGTCCAACAAGACTGTTATCTTCTGCTGAAATGGAGGTATCATCGGCGGAAAAAGATAATCAGGTTGGGCCTATATGTTGTGACATGCCATTGATATGAATTGAAAAGAGCGAAGGTCCCAATACAGAGCCCTGTGGAACACCAATGTCCATATTAAATAAGTCTGAGTCAGTATCATCACATTTCACATAATTTCTCCTAAAATTCATGAAGGACATGATCCGTGCAAGAAATAAGTCTGAGTCAGTATCATCACATTTCACATAATTTCTCCTAAAATTCATGAAGGACATAACCCGTGCAAGAAACTTTCCTCGCACACCTATTTCATACAATGTATCAGCAAGTATATCAACATTCATATAGTCAAATGCCTTGGAAAAAAGTGCAGCTATATATTTTTCTCTGTCAATACCATCATAAATGTATCTTAAAAAGTTGCCGTCACACCTGGGCAAAAATCATTTCTATGTTTGCCTACGCAAAAAAGTATAATTTATTATAAACACATTTTTCTATTATTTTACTGATCACACTGGGAATGGTTGCTGGTCTATTGTTTTCAATCAAATTGGGATAATTTTTCTTGATTATTAGAATGATTTTCCCTATTTCGAGTAGATCTGGAAAAGTTTCCTGCTCAACAGATTTGTTGATTATATATTACAGAGGTTCGCAAATATACTCAGATATTGTTTTGATTATGCTTGTAGAAAGACAATCCATTCCTGTGGAATTTTTGTTTTTTATTTCACCAATAACAATGAAAATCTCCGTATGGGCTGTGACAGGATTAATCTAAAAAGTATGCATGTTGCTTGTTGGAATTTAATTTTCAAAATGATGTTCTATATTATTTTGAAGTTGAAAGATGCTGGTTGGTCATATATAGAGGAAAGGAGACTGAATCAGACAGCGGATCTATTTCCCAATCATCATTTATATGAAAATTGTATTTCTGAAAGCTTTTCACAACTTGATATTAGATTGATATCAGATACGTTGGCATCATTTTCTTTCAAAATTGGGTTTTTTCCGAAGATGCTTCAGCAACCAGATTTGCCATGTTTACAACACTGTTTCTCATCAACCTGATTTTTGATAGTCTCGAAAATTGAATTTGAATATGCATTGATTCTCATTTGATTCCAATCACTAATTCATTCAGGCTTATTATCAAGTTAACATTTGTTTTTTGTCTCTGTATTTGTCTCTCATCAACATTCATTTGTGACAGTTTTTTTTAATTCGCACCTTCTGTAGTGTAGAAGTATTTTCGAGAGTTCCGTGGTAAAGTTATCCAGTGGAAGTATTCACCTAGCTGGTTGCTTATATATGGACAATTGAACTTCGCACTTCGCATTTGGAAACATTACTATTCATCCCTAGTTGGTATTATTTCATTCAAAAGTAATATAGAAGTTTCTTAGTATTAAAACACCGTTTCAGTCAATTTCCATGTGGAAGAATGTCGCAAAAGTTGGTTATATTTCTGTACTTTGTCATTCATCTTTATTCCAAGTACATAGACTCGAGCTGTGTAATATAGAGAACTGTAATCCCCCAAGACAAAGTCTGGGACTGAAATCATGATGAAAATTTGCGAACCAAACTTTGATATGTGAATTGCCGCTATTCGCCAAACGTTTATATTTTGTTTCATTATATATTGAAATATATTGCGAAGTGTCTTCTTCATACACGCTCATGAACTCATTTCTCCCAGAAAACCACTGAAATAGAACGAAAGTATCAGATTGACGGAGGAATGATGGACAGAACCCCTTTGCTACTCTCCATTAATTAATCGAAGAAAAAAATATATATTTAGGCTCCTTTCCGGTCACTGTGCTACTGGTCAGCGCATGCCGAAACTCAAGCTAGAACTATTTAAAATTCAACCTAATCAGAAAAATGAGTTTCGTCTTGGAAAGTGAGTTGGGCCGAAGCGTAATCTCAGAATTACAACTCATGCTAATGTGTTGCATGAAATTGATAAATAATTCATTACATAATTTATGCATGAACTTCGCGTATAACGCAAACACATGGAATGATAATGGCGTACTATCATATTGTCAGTGGCGAAGTGTATTGCAGATTCAGGGGATTTATGAAAGAACGCTAGACAGAACAGTTCAATGGGTTGAATGGTAATAGTTTTGGAAATGGTTATGGTAATGCTGATAGTAACTGTTAGTTGTGACAGATGCCCTGCGACCTGATCAGATCTCTTTTTTCTGCTACATCAGCCTCTCGAGCCTCAATCCATAGAGAATTTTGATATACAGCATCGCTCCTCACCAGAATCAGTAGCAGTATTTCCGGTTCATTCACAGATCTGCATGTGCGGATTTCCTCTGAGCCTAATTTCTCAAGGTGTTATCTGAGTTCGTTATTGCTAAGGCTGCCCAATGCTTTCGATATTTTTCGGTTGGAGTCTCTGAGAAACTCTTCAGCCTGCCGTATGCCTGAAAGTCTTTGCCGTTGTTCTTCCTCTTCACCGAGCTCCGCGGCAGCAGAATGATTTTGACCCGATCAGTGGCATTGATACTCTCTTCCGTACCAGTGCATCCGCTTGTTCGCTGCTCTCAACTCATCTTTGCGTGGATATCGAAGAACACAACGCTCCAATGACTGCTCGAGAAACGAACAGAATTACATCGTCTTTTTTCCTGTAGTTTCTGTTGAATTGGAATTACTCAGATAGCTTGTATTCCGCTTGAAATATCCTTTGGGATTTGCCCATAGGTTCGAATTATCAATGCCAAGTGTGAGGCCCAGAAACGCCTATCCCTGTTGCCGTCGGTGAAGTATAATTAGAGTTTTTCCTTTCACTGTGTCGATAGATTCAATGCTCCACTTTCTTTCACTTATTCTTTACTTAACTTGTGACTTTCCAAATTTCTCAAAGGGTCACAGGCTCACCTGTTCTAATCTGTCTATTAAACTGGTGGGTATTTGCCCTACGCTAACAGTGGAGATGAGAGTGCTTTGTTCTCGAATAGCTTTAGTATCAATATGTCCAATGGGCGCCAGATTTACCAAAAATGTATGCCCAAATACCCAATAGATCCTATGCAATAAAAATAATATATCAATTAATGTTGGAAAAATAACGATAACATTTAATCGACTATTTTTTTTATCTAAGGAAAGCATTATACAAAAGGTAGATAGAACATTTTGTGAAAAATAATAGACACACAAAACTAGAAACACAAAATTCACGACTGATATACAAATATAGGCGTTGGATACGACCACCATTCACAGAAATTACACCAATTTTATGAGCATACAACCCGTAGGTAATGAAATTTGGTATTTGATGTCTTTGTAAGGGATAAAGAAATCCATATTTCAGTGTTTTTATAAATGCATTCACTGGGGGGCTGAATGTTTTTGTGAGAATTGTCATGCCCCCATAAGTACAGAAAAACTTTCAAGCATAAGAAACAACAAGATATTAATGAATATGAACTCTACATAATACAGTAGGGAAGAAAATAAATTCTGAAAGCAAATACGCCACCAAAATAATAAACAAAGGCATGTTAAAAATGACTTCACAAGTAAACAGTATTTTCCATAATTAAACATCATTTTATCAATGCTTCAAGATCGAGATAAGACAACGAGAACCTCTAACCGATAGTTCGTGACCTCATAGAAAAACATTATCCATATAACTATAGTCTAACATACACTGGGATTCAAAAAGTAACTGAATTACTTTCGCAGAAATAACTAAAATATCAATACAATTGAACTAATATCGTATAAACCCAATATCGAGTGAAGAAGTGTTGAAACCTGGTGGTATGGAGTAAGTTCATATGTTTTTTTTTGGATTTATGGTTGGGCAAATTGGATCAATTATAATTTTTGAGTGTTTTGAAATGTATCTCCCTATTTTATGTTCCCTTATTTTTCTTATAATAAATATCAATAGTCGTTTTAACAATTGATGTCATTCTCCCTTATATTCAGTCTACTTGACTTTGAGACAAAAACTGACTTAATGTAAACTCTCCACTGTTCTTTGACTATTGTATCATTTTATCAGTATAAAGAACGGATGGAAATGCTTGTAACTATTATGAAATATATATGTATATTTCTAATGCTTTTCACAATCTTCCTGAGAGTACGTGCCTCACATTCCCAAGTAAAGAGAGGAACGGATATTTCTTGAAGCCGCTCTCGAGAAATAATCTCGGTTCAATTATTACCAAGTAATTGATGCTCCCTATACGTCAAAGTAATCACTTTGGCGAGCAATTTTACAAGCAAGGAGTATTCAAATATAGGAACACTATATTTGAGATTTCCTTAGCGTTTATTGGTCTCTTCTTTGAAGGAGTGATCTCACATAGAAGGCCAGTGGCGTATCATTTGGTTGGTAAGATGTGGGTTATTTACTTTCCCAACTCTCCCCAGTCTTAGCATTTGGTGTTGCAGGTGTGATGTGTTGATTCATAACACCCTGTATATAGCCGGACATACCACTGGTGTTTTCTTTGAGGGATTGTACCCCGATATAATAGACTAGTGGCGTAACAGAATTCCGTTAGTTTTGAAGGAGGGGCCAAAAAAAATTTTATTTGGGGTCTTTGTCACAAATAAAGAAATGCGTATTTCAGTATGAGTGAATTTGTGATAAGCGTCACAAAAAATAGAAAGTTCATCGCGTTACCGAATAATTATAGTATATAACATTTAATAGTTGAGGTAAGGTTGGTAAGTATTTTGAGAGTAATCCAAATCAAATAGTAGAGTTTAGCCACAAAAAATTATAAAATAAAAACAAAAATTAAACCGTCGAAAACAGAAACTAAAAAGCAAAAATAAAATGAACCTTTTTAGTCTTGATACCTAACCCCTTAACTGATGTGAGTAACGAATTTTGAGTCGTCGAGGTCAACATAGATCATGAAATTATTTGAAAGAAATGGTCAAAACAAAATAAAATAAAAATGCAACGTGAAATCTCCAGCGATAAACAATAACATTCCAAAAATGCGCTATCTGCAGGACCACTCGCAACGACGTGTGCCCTCATGTGTGTGTTCGTTCGGTTAGCTGCCTCGCTGATATTGGCTCTGAGAACGCTCTGCAATTTCAGGCGAAGGATCGCATCCCGCTGCCATCATTTTACGCTTTAGGTTATCAATTTGCTTGTTTGTTTGGCGCCGACTCAAAATAAGTTACTCACATTAGTTTAGGAGCTCAGTTATTAAGACTAAAAAAGTTCATTTTATTTTATACTTTTCAGTTTCATTTTTTGTCGGTTTAATTTTTTGTTAAAAAGTTTTTATATTCCTCAGCTACCTACAGACAGTCGCCAAACTGAATCTTTTTACGTCACTCAATATATTTTGCCACTGAGAGCTTTCAGACCGGGGATATTGCAATATACAGGATAAAATTAACGAAATATCTGAGCAAAGATCAGATTACGAGAATTTAGTAACTACAAATGCATTTGGACTTATCATCAAATTTACCACGTATCAAACTCGGAGCATTTTTGTATATTGGTAGGTCAGATAGCAGTTTTAGGAGGGATGAGTCCTTCACACACGGTCCTTTTGAGTCCTACTGCTACCAACCTATAGATCACGATTTGAAGAAGCGTGCGTTCTAGTATGACCTCTAGTGCTGTTGTAAGAGTCAATGAAGTGATAGGTATATGTAATAATAATGATAATAATAGCTTTTATTGATTGTTAGTAAGACATAAAACTTTCAATGGGTAGAGTTAGCGTTTAGCCATGTGTGAGATGGGTAAGTACTTTCTCACACTCAACCAATATTCGAATATGCTCATAGAGAATAGCAATATACCTATATGATAATAGTATGTACGATCACATAGAATGGGGATAGACTGTTCATGGATAATTATTTTATTTAAAATTGTAGATATACAACGGAATTACCTATAAATGTATATGTACAGAAGTTTTTTAATTTTTTTCTTGAAAAGTACAATAGAAGTGTTTTTTAGATCATCTGATACCTCATTGTATAGTCGTGATATCATATAGGGAAATGAAGATTGATAGAGAGAGGATATAGGCATAGGTGGTGTCAATTCAGGCTCAAATCTATTATTAATGTCCTGCATATCTGTTCTGAACGATATTTTTTCAAATAAGTATGGTGGCTTCTTGTCGAGGATGATTTTATGATACAAATACAGATGCATGCAGAAAGGTGCGTTCTTGAACATTTAGCCAACCCAGTTCTCTCAAAGGGGTTGATATATTATTTCGTTTCCTTAAACCACAGATGAGACGGACACATGAATTTTGTATTCATTTTAGTCTGTTTATATTCAGTTCGAGTAAGACTGGACCGAAGACAACATTTGCGTAAGGAGAGATCTGTTGGAGTAGATGAGTTTTAGATTACAAAATGCTCTTCTGATGACACTATTAACATATTTCGTGAACCTCAGAGTTTTATCCATAAATATGCCTAGATGTTGTGAGCACCTAATTTGGACGTCTCTGTTGCTGCTGAACAGTATGGCATTCGATCTTGAAGGATTGTACTACGGGCCTAAAATTGATCTTTGTGTTACCCTATGTTTTATGTGTACGAAATCAGACTATTGATTATCGAGTTTGGCTGTTTGGAAACTATAGTATAGGTAACTTTTGAAAAACAACACAAGAATCACTGAAACCAATATAGTGTAAAACGGCTAGTAATAGGTCATGTTTGATCCTAGCCAATGCTTTATAGTCTAGAAATGTGAGTAGCACTACCTTTTTATCGACTAAATGTTTGAGAATGTCGTCTGTCACCTTCAGAAGTGCTGTATTACAACTGTGATGAGTCCTGATATAGACTCCATTATTTACATTTCTGACTACGTTCAACATCGAGTACACTGTTTATAGTCATTTGCTTGTCTTAACACGGTTGCCAGTTAATCGAAAAGTCGGAAAATCTGAGTTTCTGCTAACTTTGAAAGATTAACCTAGTGGAGACTAGGCGGTGTGAGCCTCAAGAGTATACACAGTGTATACAAATTGAAGAAATGATAATTTATTTTCCGATCCCTAATTTATTGTTATGACCTCCTGATTATCACGTACTTCAAACACCCGTCAATAGTGGTGTTTTGCCGCATCATTCATTGGAAAGTAATAGTTTGGATGCTTTCCGTTTCTTTTCCGTTATTTGACAATAATCCTATTGAAGTCCCCACGAGACTTATTCTAATGCATTGTGTTTCTGAGTTGAAGAGGACATATTCATGTTGGTAATGTTTTGAGGCTATATTATTATTTCTCAACTGCGTGTACGCAAAAAAACTGACTCTCTATCTATTGGTGTCCTACTTGCTAGCCGCATCGGTGTTACTTGTTGGAATCACAACATTCATCGAATTATCAATGGCTCGCTTTATCTGTTTGTTTTATAATCTGAGATTGGAGTCGATCTCATTGCTCCTGTTATGCATACGCATAAAAAACAACTACTTTCCTGGCCAATGCACCGACGAATAGGTTACTTTGCAAAGGTTTGTTGCGAAATGGAAAAATATCAACCAATTCATTTGGGCTGTAGATCGGTTTTGGAGTATTTGCCCTTATCAGTACGAAGTAGGTTCATCAGACAATGATAAAAGGTTCCGTTATTTTTTACGTTAGGGGGTAAAGGGGTGGAATGGAGGGTAAGGATCATAATAATTGGTATTTGAGGTCTTTGTTACAAATAATAGAATACGTGTTCCAGTGTTTTCAGAAATTCAGCTATCTGTTATGAATTGATAAATCGTGTAGGACTTTATTTGAAAATTCCATCCCTAACGGGGTGAAAAAGGATAAGTGAATTTGAAATGGTCCTCACAATAGTGAGATGACGGGATAGCGGGAAAAGGGATAACGGTTTAACAGGATAACGGGAAACGGTATAACGGAATGAGGGCAAAGCCACAGGCATAGGCTAGATGGATCAACTCAAAAAAAAACTTAGGAAAACATACAAATTCCACGCGGACGAAGTTGAGGGTACCAGCTAGTATTTACATAAGAATACTGAGAAAAGGTCACTTTCAATCATCAGTATATTTTTTATCTTTTTATTTTGTATTCCGAAGGAGCTGTATCTCTTCGTAAACTATGAACATATATTCTTATTATTTTTTCGGAACCGAACATTTTTTTTTAAGGTTTACTGGAGCTTTATTGAAACATTTTTGGCAGAGGTATGTATGGTTTCTCTGGCCAATGTTTTTTTTTGGGAGCTTATTGTAGATCATTGAAGCTATATTTTACGTGACTCTGATAATTTTTTGTAGATTGTTAATTTTTTTATAGAAATTCGAGGAATCCTGCGATTTTGTCAGTTTTCTCGATTCTCCAACTCAATCGTTGCACTTATAACAATCCAATCTTGTAGCTATTCTCATTACGAACAACTGCCTCGGAAACGGTTCAACTGTTAATAATTTTTTTGCTGTCACCACGTTTCAGGTTGCAAACATATGTTATTGTACAAGCAATTCTGGGCAGGCTCGCATAAAGAAAGAGCTGTTGACGGGGAACCAACATATACTTTTGATTCCTGCCGACTGGAGTAAAAATATCATGAATGATATGAGGTCACTGGGGAGGTGAACACAATAAAGATACTGCAAAGAGAGTCCATTAAGATAATGAGAATTTGACAAGAAGGAGAGCTTGAAGATTGAGAAAGGCGACTCTCCATTTCGTGTTTGAAATAATAGCTTTTTGCTTAAAACCGAATATCTTGTAATCTCTAAAGTTCGATTTTTCCAAATTATCTGTGTACTGGCTGATAGCCTCAAGAAGCGGAATCATATTCCAAAAGAAAAAATTTATAAATTTATTACCACAATCACTAATTTGGGAGTAAAATAATTTTTTTTATAATAACTGCAGAATAAGCCTCTTGTCCGATTTTTAACCGACGAAACCAAAAAGGAGGAGGTTCTCTAGTCGACGCGTATATTTTTTTTTATATGACCCCAGCTGGTCGCAGTGTCAAGGGAAGCTAAGTGCCAACCCTGTAACTGGCTCGTCAGCTTTCAACCAACCAACCAACCATGTATGATCACGCATAATTTTTTACCGAGACGTCAGATTCCGATAATTCTTTTTTCAGTGGATAGGGTGTACTTCGAAGTTGGTCCCATTTGAATTTAAAAGATGAAACCCATACCTAAGGGTAGCAAAATGAAGGATATTGATCACTCCCCCTCTGAATTCTGGTCCGTTAACCGATTCTATCAGGCATAACTTTGTACTGGGTTCTTCGATTTGGATGGTTCTTTTCTTATTAGATAGGGTATTCCTCACAATTGATCATATTTGGATTCCGAATGAAATTATCCACGCTTACGGGTAGAAAAATAGGGGATAATTGATTTTTCACTTGTGAACATTGGCACACATATGTAGTTGACACTGACACATCGCTATTGTCAATATTTTTGTTCTCCTACATCCGTCACAATCATTATATCCCATGAGAGGATGGGATGATATACAAAGTAATGAAATAAACTAACCAGAACAACAAAAATAATTTGTATTACAACAAATAGTAAAAGTAGATAATCATAATATTTAACTGGTAATAGTTGAAGTGAGGTGGGTAAGTAAGTATTTTGGAGGTTATCAAAAAACGAGTAGGTGGTAATTAGAAGATTGAAGCCACAAAAAATTGAAAAATAAAAACTTTCCAACAAAAAAATTAAACCGACGAAATACGGAACTGAAGAGTAAAAAATAAAATGAATCTTCTTGGTATCATCAACTAAGCTCCTAAACTGATGTAAGTAACTAATTTTGAGTCGGCGCCAAACGAACAATCAACGAAGATCGTTAAATTACTTCAAAAAAATTATCAGAATGTCACCGCGCAACTCCATGCCATCATTTCACGCCTTACCTAATTCATTTGCTTGTTTGTTTGGCGCCGACTCAAAATTATTTACTCACATTAGTTTAGGAGCTTAGTTATTGAAACTGAGAAGATTTATTTTATTTTTTACTTTTCAGTTCCGTATTTTGTCGGTTTTATTTTTTGATTAAAAAGTTTTCTTATGAGTCACAAACTCCTACAATCTTAAAAACATGAAATCCATCTTTACGAGTGTTGAAAGATGTTTTCTATTCTGCCCCTAACCTAACCAAATCATTTCATCTCAATAGAAAAAATATCATTGGTCAGTAACTTGGGTATTCCCCTTTGAAAAACTGTTGAGTGGGGATGAGAGATACTCAGAACAGTGCATAGTTGAAGTTTCGGGTACTATGTCTATCCCTGCAATTGAAACCTGAGAAAAAGATCAAAATGAGCTGTTTTTTCGTAGATATTTTCATCACAAGGAGATGATACACGATAATTAATCAGTGATAAGAAATTATATTCAAAAACAACTAGAGAAGCCATTTAAATTGAGAAACGACCATAATCTATATAGAAGAGGTGACAGCGAAAAACTATCAACAACCTGAAAATATATCTCAGCCCACCATTTCGGAAGTCTTTGATTTGAAGTTGATTATATACATTCCATAGATAATAACATACGTAGAGGTGTTCAAGACAACTTGGGTTGGCATCTGGTGCCAATGTGTTGATTGGATCTATCAACACGTTCAAGGAGCAGTCGATCCGAACTTGGAACCCCATCAGCCTCAGAGAGGTTGTAGTCAGAAGGCTTGACACTTGAGACTGCTTTTCTCACGGTAAATTTTTGGTGTACTGAGGATGGGGATGAAGCGGGTTATAAAAATATATTTAGCTGCCGATGATTACTGGAACACTGCACCGTTGTTTGTCGAAGTATAATGATTTCCTATCAGTCTAGTGGCCTGAATGGAGGAAATTAAAAACCCACAAATTTAAAGTAGGCCTTAGATCCCAAATAATGCTGCTCGAAAAATAACCAATTTTCAGTTCTAATAATGATAAAATCAGGCAAAGATATAAGGGGGTTTGTAGGCTGAAATTTCAATATGTAACACCTCAAGTATAGTAGATTGATTCTACGCGACCACGTTGATGCAGGGTGTAATAGAAACTTCAATTTTTTTCATGTAATAAGCGATTTCAAAATAATAACTTGTAATGCGTTTATCAAGATCATGATGCAAACTTGACATCTATGAAGGAATGCCTTCATGCCACCATATTAGAAATGGCAATCCACCTCCATTTAGGGGTAGTTTGTACTTGTGATTTTTCTAATAAATCTGCTGAAATATAGACTGCACAAAACATATTTCTTGTGTCATCTTAAAGAAATTCGAATCAGTCTCTTCATAAGGGTAGTTTATTCATGCGATTTCTCGAGGAACTTTGTTGACCGGTCAGCAGACGCGGGTTTTCTGCTTTCCGATAACCAGCGCCGGTGCGCGCATATAAGTTTCTAAAACAATGCATGCATTCAAATGAGCTTTGACAAAGTTAAAGCAGACTGAGACGTGTCAGCGCCGGACATCGGCGGCGGCGCCGTGAGTTTACTTGGTTGTGGAAGCAGGTTGATGCAATTTCTTAATATAATTGGTAGTTTTTAATTTGTTGTGTATTAACAATATCATAATCAGAAAAAAATATGGATACTGACATGTACATTACACCAATTTTCAGCTAAACGGTGTTCCACTTTTTGTAAAATGTAGTCAAATGTCTCTTCACTCATTCTAGTGTATTGAAAAAATCGTTCACTTTCCTTCCTTAAATTTCAAAATAGGTGATGATACTCTCCACAATCTGCTCTTTCGCAATTTAAAGGATGCACTACCACTCTTTTCCTTATTAATTTAGTTACCACAGAATCTAAAGCTAACACGTCATCATCAGATGAAGATGACATCTCTCTACTGATCATTTCTAACTTATTAATTCGACGACAAATTTTCCGGAAAGCTGTTTTCATAGGTTTTTAATGTGTGTACCCAAGGCGCTGGAAATCGGCACATATTTGGCGCCGGCAATCGGAAAGCAGAAAACCCACGTTTACTGTGTTTGTACACTTACAAAGTTTATGCTGGCTCCGGTATCGACCAAAGTCGAGATCATGAAACCTCAAAACGACACGAGGACGAGAGGCAGCCTTCCTCCTCCAAGCGACCTTAATATCTCTCTACTTTCAGTAATTTCGAAGTTCGGTTTTCCTATATCGTCGATATTCACATCGATTATGCCTTCAGGGATGTGAAAATTCCGTTCTCCAGAAAACGTAACATTTTCTGACATAGATTTTGTTTCAATATTTACCAAACTCCCATTTGATAACAGATGGTATACAAAATTTTCTGAAAGGATTTCCCCCTCGATTTCTGCAATTTTATTTACCTCATTTTTCGTTCACAACGATGCTACCCAACGTTTCACGTATTTTTTTTTCTGGGCGCCGCTTGCTGGCTGGCATTTTTGTTACCCGACTACAGCAAATCCAATAGGAGGGCTATGAATTAAGCATGCTATGTATGTATATTCATCTGTTCCCGCATATCTTCTATGAACTACTCATCATAACTTGACAAATGAGGTATCGTTAGAAGCGTCTTGATTGTCCGCTGGTTATAGGCTATGTGACGTCACACTTAGTTCAATATGGCTCCCTATAGAGGACATTAAGTACAGTTATAAAAAAAATGGGCCGTGTTGCGCATCAAATGAAAGGGCATAATTAGCAATATATATATATATATATATATATATATATATATATATATATATATATATATATATATATATATATATATATATATATATATATATATATATATATATATATATATATATATATATATATATATATATATATATATATATATATATATATATATATATATATATATATATATATATATATATATATATATATATATATATATATATATATATAATATATATATATATATTATATATATATATATATCTCTATATATATATATATATATATACATTACTAGCTGTTGTTCTCTGCTTTGTTTGCATTAACTCGATAATCGCGTATAATTTATCTATAAAATCACGTCTCAGATGTTCGTTTAGGCTATAAATGTGAAGGATGGTCGGTATCTTTATATTCTTTATTTTATTTATATAACTTATGTCGTTGAACAGACGACGTCGAAAAATCAAAATGGAGGATATTGAGCGAAATACTTTTTCTTTCCAAAATCTACCAAATGAAGTATTACACGAGGTTTAAAAGGTTATTACAAAAATGTATGAAAGTTATTGGATTTAGAAATTGGAATGAGAAAATACAGGCCAAACAATTCCGAAACATATTATTACAGTTTATTTCACCTTGTTTTGTGTTCTCGATGCTCTGAATCACACTTGAACAAAATAAATTTGAATATTATCACTGAGCAAAAAAAAATTATATATAATAATTAAAACAAAATTAAACCTAAAACAAAAATATATTGTTTGGCGGCACTGCTCACTTTCTCGCGAAAATAAAACCTCAAAATAATGTAAATAAAAAAATCAGTTCAAAAACAAAAGCGCGACTACGGAACAAAATTGCGCTCTGAAAAGTACGAAACAAGAAAATATTCTGTCCGAAATTCTAATCTACCAAAGTATTCAATTATTTATCGTCTAATAAGTAGGCAATTTATATTTTTCAATTTAACATATATAGTCTGATCAACAAGTTCGAAGTGGTGTTAATTATTGATAAAGCTCCTAAAAATATGAGCGATAGCTCATTGGATTCGGAGTGACGTGTAGAAAAATTTATTTCGATAATTTTACAGCATATAAAAAATTGCAATTGTTATCAACAAATTCAGAGGGAAATAAAAGGGCATTTTGTTTTCCGCTAATAATTCGAAATCTATTGATAAATAAGAAATTTCTCAAAGAGGAGGAAATTTCCAATAGAAAAATCCGACGTCCGGAACTCTATCTCTATTACTTATAATTTTAATTTAACGCCGATAATTGGACGTTACGGCATGGGCGCACCGCCGCTGAAAACAGTATACCACATGAAATACATTTTTTATAGTATCAAATATCAATTTAAACATTTGAAAAAATTATGCTGTCATCTCAACACTTGAAAGAATAAAGTTCTGTTGGAAATAAATTCTCATGTATGGCGGCATAATAGTTTGAATAGTTGACTTTTAAATTTCTTGTTGCTTGGAGCCTTTCTTATACATTTACTCGAGAAGATCACGTAATAAAAGTTTTTATTTTGTTTATTATAATTGTTTGAAGTTGAAAATTGATGAAATATTAAAAAAAAAAAAATTCCTACAAATGTTATGTTATTCCTTTTTCAAATAATATAAAACTGAAATTTCAATTTAAATTTTTTATAATTGTTTTGTATATTTCTATTGTTTAAATAATTAGTTGAGAAATTATTTTTTCTTTAAAAATCATAATTGGGATTTCTCAATAGGGTAACAGAAGAGTCATTTTTTCAAAAATAATTTCATTGTTTAGTGATTTAACAATTTATTAAAAACAAATTCTGACTAACATTATATTTTTTTCTAAAATCAATTGAAATTACAAACTTCGGTATCGTGTAATATTGAAAAGTGCTATAAATTTTTTTTTTTTAAATTAAGTATTTTGTTGCATATGGCTGTTTCTGTTATTCTAATTTCTTTTAGAAAAAAAAAAGTTAGTCAGAATTTGTTTGTAACAAATTGTTAAATAAATAAACAATGGAATTATTGATAAAAAAATATTTTTTTTATCCTAACAAAAAAGCCAAAAAAATTAAAAAAAAAATTTTTTCAAGATTTTTTTTAAATCATTATTTTGTCATAACAACAAAATGGTAAAAAACTTTTTTTTATATAGCAAACTTGTCTATTTGTTCATAAATAATTTATTAACAATTGACGTAGAAAAAAGTTACCCAGCGTTACTTGATGCCATTGTTAGATGCGAAAACGACATTTCTTTAAAAAAATGATTTCAGCATCATTTTTTGAATATTTCTTTAATTTTTAACTTCAAACCATTATAATAAACAAAATAAAAAACATTCAAGAACTTTTATCACGTGATTTGTTGGTCAGGTGTAAAATTGAAAATTGTGGGAGAGTAGCAATGAGATGGTATCAGAAGCAATCATTATTGAAATTTGTAAATAATGATGAGAGTGGAAAAATTATTGTATATATAAATTATGCAATATAAATATAAACAGTGAAAAGTGACGATTTAGTGCACCAATTCAAAAATTCAAATGAAAAATCAAGGAGTGAAAGATGTAGCTAGGCGATAGAAAAACAAAGCTTCGAGGGAGATCGAAAATAAATTTCCAAGCGGATGCCACGCAAAAATTTTATTGACAGAAAATTGGAATAATCCCATCATTTGGTAAACAAAACCAATATTACCTTAATGATAACATATCCACGGATCCAAATGCTGATTTCCGCATCTATATAGTTCCTGATTCATGATATTGCAGTCCTGACAGCAATTGGAGAGAGGAGACATCCTGTTTCATGGTATAATTAGAACACCAACAGTTCCAACCAGGTATAAAACTTTAATAGTGCTCTTCCGGTCCTGAACTATTTCACAAATAACATATTTCACATTCGAAGAACTTTATGTCACCCTATTTTGAACAATAACAGAAAACGTCACTCTCATGGAAAAAGTGAGGTTCTGTTTATCTATCCATGATCTCATTTATTAATATTATCCGTGAATATTTGTTTGATTCACCCTAGTATAAGTTATTTCTCGTAGGCCAGGTATTTTAAGTCTTCCTGAATAAAGGAGATAATTGCTTTATGATATTTTGTTGTTTGTTTTCTCACAATGATCAATAACCTACCAAAGACCATTCAATAAACTGAAGTTAGCCAGCAGTGGCAAGTGGCTCTATTGCTTTGAACCGGGCACCTTGAGATAAGGGCGTACCAACTGTAGTTTAGCCGTGGTGAGGAAAATAATAATTGTTGGTAGCGTGACGAGAGAACAGTGACGTTCGCTGGCAATTATTATTACAGCATATTACAGGGGCAGAAATATCTATTTATATCATATCAATTTGGCTCACAAAGAATAGCAAAAATTATTAGCTATCTTACTACATAAAAACAATCAATTTTTTTAAATTATCATAACATAATAATTTGGCACCCAAAACGTGGGGCGAAATAATAACAAAATAATTTGTTATATCTATCATTACATAATAATAATATATATATATATATATATATATAAGAAAGGCTCCAAAAAGCAAACAATTTATAAGTCGAATATTTGAAGTCAGAAAAAAACTTGTTAGTTAACAATTGTATAACATTTTGAAAAATCATCATATTTTTTTTTTCTAATGAAACTTTTTTCTTTCAAGTGTTGAGATGACAAAATAATTTTTTCAAATGTTTAAATTGATATAATATATAATACTATAAAAAAATTATCTCATGTGGTCAGCGGCGGTGCGCCCATGACGTATCTGCTGCGCGGAGCCCTTTTCGGCAATAAATTAAAATTATAAATCATTTTTTTTTATTTATAATTATTTAAAAAAAACTTTTTTATTGGAAATTTCCTCCTCTTCAACAATCTTCAAATTCAAATTTCTCAATTATCAATAGTTTTTTAATTATTACGGAAAAATGAAATGCCTTTTTATTTTCCTCTTAATTTGTTAATAACAATTGCAATTTTTTTTGTGGTGTAAAATCATCGGAATGTATTATTAAGTAAGCATACCTTAGGGCAAGGTGGCATGCGACCACGGCTATCCTCTGAACATCACTATATCTATATTGAAATATACAGTGCGTTCATAAAGTATGGAAACACTCCTTTATCTTACGAAATACTCCTTTATTTTCGGAGGTGAAGCTGGGGCAGGTCGATATTGTATTTTAGTTTTCCACCTTTTTTTCCAAAAAAATGATTATTTCTTCAACCATCTGACAGAATATGACGTCATCGATATTTTTTAAAGGGAAAGGGTATATTTTTATATTACAAATTGAAAGCTCATATTTTTTCGAGTTCAACCGTACCACATACGTCATATGTAACACTTCAGGTTACAGTATAATGAGTAAAATGGAAACCAGTGTTTATATTTCTTGACATTCATTCAATTATTTATTTTACAATGAAAACATCATGAGTAAGTAGTCGAAATAAACAAATAACAAATTTACAACGAATGCTCGAACTGAGCTACTTGGGTTAGTTGACAATATCCAAGACGTCTGATGAATTCTTGGGTTACATTTGACAACATCTCTGGTGTAATTCGTTAAATTTCAGTTCGAATTCTCCCTTCAAGGTCTTCCAAATTGGTGGGTCGATTTATGTACACTTCACTCTTCAAGTAACCTTCGAAAAAAAGTCCATGGTAGTTAAATCTGGGGACCTAGCAGGCCATTCAATCTGACTGCGTCGTCCAATCCAGCGATTGGGAAAGGTTTCATTGAGAAAATATCTAACCACTCGAGCATAATGTGGACCTGCTCCATCCTGATGGAACCAAATAGTAGAAACTATTCGACCAGGTTGATTGATGTCTGGAAATGTTACAGTTAAATATGGAACTACATATGTTTGTAACATTACCAAATAATTTTCGCCCGTCACAGTAACGTCAAGAAAATATGGTCCTACAATGGTATTGCTAAGAATCCCAGCCCACACAGTTACTTTTTGTGGATATAACAACAATTTTGCGTATTTACGATACCGTTTATACAAAAAGTTGATTCGTCGGAAAATAAGACATTAAATTCAAAGCCATTATTTTGATTACACACTTCTTGTATAATTTCACCAAACTCTATGAGTATATCGAAGTCGTCTTCATCAAGTTCATGTATAAGTTTAACTTTATATGACTGTATTTTGGCTTTTCCTAGAATTTTCTGCACAGTACCACGATAGATCTCATTGTTGTCAGATAAACTTGTAATTGAACATTGAGGATTTTCTTCAATTCCAAGTAATACATTCAATTGAGAGTCTTCGGCAACGGTAGGCATGCCACTCTTAGGCTCATCCCTAACATTGCCAATCTCATTAAATTGATGTAATATTTTGCTTACCGTCGATTTGCTTATTGGTTCTCGATCAGGATATTTTTCATTAAAGATGTCGCATACTTCTCCATACTTTTTTACGATCGCCGTAACCTGAGATCATCAAAACTTTCATTCGCTGTTTTTCTGACAGCACCATCGTAATTTCAAATAATCTCATTTAGGCCCAGTATTTTCACCTCCAGTTATACTAGGAATGAATTAACCAATGGTTAGAATGTGCTTTTGCCTTATCAATAAATGTTAAACAAAAGCATATTTTAACCGTTGGTTAGTTTATTCCTGATATAACCGGAGGTGAAAATACCAGGCCTTAGGGTAATATTTTTCAGAAAGATATTATTAAAGGCTTATAAATCTATATGCTACACAACAAATCAATTCATTACTGACATATGCAATGGTAACTAAGAACTTATTGTCTGGTTGCTAAAAACTTCCAGATGTTTTCATAGCCTACTCAATATACTCGTACTAACTACTGACTAATTCTCAGGTTTTCATTGCAAAATAAATAATGAAAAAAATGTTAAGAAATATGAACACTGATTCCCTTCATACTCAGTATACTGTAACTTGAAGTGTTACATATGACGTATGTGGTATGGATGAACTTAGAAAAATATGGGCTTTCAAATTCTGATATAAAAATACACCCTTTCAAAAAAACACGATGACGTCATATCTTGTAAAGATGGTGCGGGAAAAATCATTTTTTTTAAAGGTGGAAAACTAAAATACAAAATCGACCTGTCCAAGCTTTACATCCGAAAATGATTAACCCGTAAGATAATAGAGCGTTTCCACACTTTATGAACGCACTGTATAAGTTATCTCTCATTAGACGATAAATAATTGAAGAGTTGGTAGATGAGAATTTCTTGCTTCGTACTTTTCAGAGTGCGATTTTTTCCGTAGTCGGGTTTTAGTTTTGAACTGATTTTTTTTAGTTTCCCGAAAGCACACCTTGCAAATTATCACCGTTTCTGTTAATAGGGCGATTTTTGAAAAATATAAATTATTCAACGAATCCCAGTTTGGTTTTCGTAAGGACCGCTCTACGGCAGAGGCAGTTCTCAATGTGGTGAGTGAAGTAGTCGACAATCTCGAGCAAGGTAATCACACAGCTATTACGCTCTGCGACCTCTCCAAGGCGTTTGACTGCGTCTCTCACGACATATTATTGGAGAAACTATATTATCATGGCATCAGGGGAGTATCTCTATCCCTCATAAAATCATATTTGTCGAATAGATATCAAGCAGCCAGTAGCAATAATTGCATTTCGAATTTTAAACTTGTTGAACATGGTGTTCCCCAAGGATCAGTATTGGGACCACTTCTGTTCATAATTTACGTGAATGACATCAGTAACTTTATGCATCCATATAAATCTGTTTTGTTTGCCGATGACACTACATTTATTTACTCTGACAAAAATGCGATTAAATCATCTAGAATATCAAATGAAGTCGATGAGAAGGCAGAAAGTTGGTTCGTGACAAATCGACTCAAACTGAATACAGACAAAACGCAACAGTTATAGTTTTCAACAAGCTCTGCCGCTACATCGAGCGCAGACAGCGTTAAATTACTTGGGATTGTTGTAGATAGTACTCTCACTTGAATCTGTCATATTAACCAATTGAGCAAAAAACGATCTAGAACACTTTTTTTATTGCGTCAGCTGAAAAATGTAACTAGTTTCGATACATTGGAAATAAGATTTCTTCCTCTTCCATTCTTACATTAGCTATGGTGTTATACTTTGGGGCAACTCAACTGGGGCTTTAAATTTTTTTAAATTGCATAACAAAGCTATCAGAATAATAATTAATCCTGGTTATAGAGATCATTGTCAACCTCTGTTTTTGGAATTGAGGATAATGACGTTACCCACATTATTTTTGTACAACGTTCTCATAGAAATTCATAAAAAATCAACTTCATTAATTAAGCAATCAGACATTCATGACTATGATACCAGACATTGTAACAAAATTCGAACAAACTGCTATCGTTTTGAGTAAATCACAAAAAAATACTCTGGATTTCAACCTCTACAACTATCTTCCCGATAATTTAAAAAATTTTGGTATGTCCAAATTCAAAAAACCAATAAAAAAAATATCTTTTGAGTTTTTGCTTCTATTCTGTCAAAGAATACGTGAATCATTTTAAATGTTTATATTGTCATCTTTGTTTTTATATTTTTGTATTTGTGGTTCTTGCTTGTTTTTATACTATTTCAATTGTTTAATCTGATCATTACTTTTATGCTATTTTTTATACTATTTCAATTGTTCAATCTGATCATTACTTTTATGCTATTACTTTTATGCTATTTTTTTACTTGCTACAAACATTTTATTATGTAACGTGGTGAAATAAACTATCTATCTATCTATCTATCGCCAACTGTTCACAACATTCGAGCGATTTTGATTATTTTGATTATTTTGATTATTATCGATTATCGACACGATATCTGTATGTTAGTATTAATGCTTAAATTCCACTTTTTTTTAATAATATACATTGTTTCTTCCGTTTCGAATCTCGGGGATATTTCTAATTCATCGACTCGGATGGTGAAGGATCTGGTGGAAGCCTCCAGTATCATTGCATAGACGGATAAATGTTTCGATGTCAGTGATATAAATACTTTGTGGGGAGAGAAGCTCAATAATAAATTAGGACCCCTGTCGTCCTAATGTGGGATCATGCGGTTTGCCAATGCAATATTCCCCCCCAATAAAAAGATCTACTTTTTCATTTCTGGTTTGGCTTTGGCTACAAAGCTTTGAGATTAGCTTTGACCTAAATCCGGAATTGTCAACACGGCTGAAGAAGTGGTTCTGAAAAAAATCCCACTTCGTGTAAAGACCCGTATACAGGGTGATTCAAAAGTACTCAGACAAACTTCAGGAGGTGATTCCTCACAATATTCTAATATGAATTGTTCGAATGAATATATGTCCGGAAACGCTTCGTTTCCAAGATACAGGGTGTTGAAGTTTTATTTTTAATTTCGTTTTTTCAAATAACTTTCGAAATACTGAGCTTAATTGAACGAAAATTGGTATTCAGAGGTTTTTTGAGGTGTCAAATTCGAACCTGATGTTATTATTGCTCTTACTGGTAGGGGGCGCCACCAACACGTCTTTTTATTTTTTGAAGATTCATAATTTTTTTGAGCGTACTTCTAGCAAATTTTTCAGTAAAAAAAACAATGTCTCTATCATATCTACGTGAAAAAACTACCCTATAAGCCACCGTTTTCTAGATATTTGCACTTGAAAATTTGATAATCGATGCGTGTTGAAGTTATCACCATTATTTTGCATTTTTCACAAGAATGCTTGGGAAATGAATTTGACGTTTAAGTAGGTAGTTTTGTTTTTTGTAGGAGGCGCCACCTATTCTATCAATTTTTACTCGTTCAAAATAGTTATTTTTGTATCAAGGGTGCAAAATCTGTATTTGTTTTAATAAAATTTGCAAGAAATATCAACATTATATTCCAAGAAATTTTGAATATGTAGAATAAAATAAAATAAAGGAAACTAAATTGTTTTCAAATGAATTGTTCAAAGTGTCCACCTTCAGCGAAGATACAGGCATTCAGTCTTCTTGTCATTGAATCTCGTACGCGCTCAAAAATTATTGGTGTGTTTCTTATTGTTTCACAGGCGTCTACTATTCGGTCTCTTAGATCTTCTTCGTTCGCTACTGGAGTTTTATAAACTAGTGACTTCAAATGTCCCCAAAAATGAAATGTCTTTCACTAACTGCGTGCGGATTTTCCAGAACCCAAACATGGTTGTTATGGAAGTTTGTGATAGCATTTCGCGAGAAGTTTGCCTCTTCCGTGAAGAGTACATATCTTGAGAATTAAGGATTTCCAGCAAATTTTCTCAAAAACCACTGACGCATAGCAATGCGTTGGGGAAAGTCTCGTGGCGAAAGAGTTTGTACCCTTTGAATATGGTATGGATAAAATTGTTGATCGTGGATAATTCTCCAAACTGTGGACTGAGTAGAATTGAGAGCTTCAGCAATTATTCTTGTACTCGTTTCTGGATTCTCCTCGGGAGCGTTCAAAATAGCTTCTTCCAATTCTGGGGTTCGGACTACTCGTGGTCTTCCAATAATATCAGCTGCCCTCTTAAAGCTACCTGTTTCTGCCAAACGACGGTGAAGACTGGTGAATGTTGGAGCTGAAGGCAGTACTCGATTAGGAAATCGCTCCTGGTGAATACGTCTTGCTTCGCGCGTATTGCCATTCGCAAGGCCATAAACGAAATGCATATCGGCTAAATAAGCAATATTTTTTTAATAATAAATTTTTTCAAAATTAGTGTTTCAAAACTTAAAACAGAAACTTCAACAAAACAATAAAACGTCACATAATATGTAATTACCAAAACTACTTACTTGAACGTCAAATTCATTTCCTAAGCATTCTTGTGAAAAATGCAAAATAATGGTGATAACTTCAACACGCATCGACTATCGAATAATCGACTTGAAATTTTCAAGTCGAAATATCTAGGAAACGGTTACTTATAGCGACTTGTGATAGGGGTAGCTTTTATACGTAGATATGATAGAGGAATTGATTTTTCTACTGAAAAATGTGCTAGAAATACGCTCAAGAAAGATATGGATCTTCAAAAAATATAAAGACGTGTAGGTGGAGCCACCTACGAGTAAGAGCAATAATAACATCAGGTTCGAGTTCAACACCTGAAAAATCCCTTCAATACCCATTTTCGTTCAATTAAGGTCAGTATTTCGAAAGTTATTGAAAAAAAACGAAAATAAAAATTAAACTTTATCACCCTGTATCTTGGAAACGAAGCGTTTCCGGACATATATTTATTTGGACAATTCATATTAGAATATTGTGAGGAATTGCCTCCTGAAGTTTGTCAAAGTACTTTTGAATCACCCTGTATATATATATTGGATCACTTTGAAACTTGTTCTTTTTTCTTAAAATTAGTTTTTATTAAAAATATTCTTTTTTCTTTTTCTGGTTTGGCTCCGGGTGGGGTTGCATTGATATTTTTATCAAAATTATGTTTGTTTCTTCTATAGTTAATTAAAAAAAAAGAAAGTTGAGATTTGGAGCATGGGTTGGACCTCTACCCAACACCAATAAAATATTTATTTTTCAGTATTATTGGCCAATATCTCCGGAACTATTGGTCTTTAGCGCAACTTTTAATCAGGAAGTCTTCCTCTAAACAATATACCAAATTCAGGCACTTTTCCATAATTTTTTAGCAGGATCCTTCTCGGGTGAACTATTATTGGAAAATTTTATTCTCAGAAGATATATGATATCTGGAAGGAGCCGCGGATGAGAAACGCAATTCCGAAACTAGAATAACTTCCCATACCGTGTACGCGGTGAGAAATTAGCGTTCCTACAGCCGTCAAGAGTCCGTGCAATGAAGCACCTCAGATGAGGTGTTCGAAAACAAAAAGACATCTTGGGTTGGCATCTAGTTCCAATTGGTTGATTGAATGTATCAACTCAATTCAACCCCCCTTTCCCAGCCTTAGACGGGTTGAAGTACGAAAAAAGTTTGGCATTCATTTCACAACAAATTTTCGATGGATGGGGGTGAAAATGGTTATAAAAATATATAAAAACACAAAAAACATTTTTTGATTAACTTATTTGATATAATTAAACCAAATTCACCAAATATAAATGCATTTTTGTTCATTAAAAACATCTAATTCGGTGCCTAATGAATACATTTCAAGACATTCCGTCGGCGTTGACCAAAGTTAAGAAATTTTAAATTTTCATAAAGTTACATGTAATTCAAAATACATACGCATTTTTGAGTTCATTCATGAACAACATATTCGTGATGATTGTTTTATCGTATTTTCGTATATGACACTGATGTTGGCTTTAACGGAAAGTGCTTTGCTTGAAGAAATTGAATTAATTTTCACGGAATACAAACTTTCCTTCCAATCTACTTGATACCCTTGGTACATAAATTACTATTGTAAATATATCAGTCGAGTTCAAAAATGGATCATTATTGTGGAGTTTTTTCAGAATGGCGACATTATTGGCAAACTATATGTGATATCATAGAGGTTCCTGAGCTCCAGAACTTTGATACCTGAAGTTTTTCTCTAAGATGTACACATAAACAGAAAATCGTTGTAAATTACCATTGATGTTTTTTAGTGACTTGATAATTCATGTTTACCCTGTTTATTCCTTTCATGAAAGATTATTTCGTGTAAATTATATACTATTCGACAATAGTTATTTTTTTTTGACGAACATAAATCATCATTGTTTCTCTTTTTTAAATTGAATATTATAAAAGAACTAATCTGTGAAATACGAACAATCTCTAATTATCAGTTATAATTTTTCGAAGTGAGTTAATATAGAGATGGAAACCCATGTAAGTACTTTATACATCAATGTGTTCTTTTATGTAATAGATAAATGTACTTTTGTATTTTCAGAAGCAATGTACATTTGAATCAAACTGAAAGTTTATTAGATTTTTTAGAAATATTACTCAGTTTTAGAGAGACTTGAACGGTACAACTTCTAATCGTAGAGTTTCAGATTCACACAGAAATATGCTATTGATGTTATCCGATGAAAACTAAGATGCCTAAAAACCCTGGTGTATTCACTGATTCGATTTTGTTTAGAATTTTTGGGGGACAACAAACGAAAAACGTTAAATTCTGCTTAGAACTTCATTAGTAGATGGCGCGGTTAAGGAATTTTTGTTGTTTGTGTCACGCAAAATGTCAAACTCCAAACCTATGAAATTTTCTTTTTCTGTCAACATTACTCCATGCAAAAAATTGTGAATTGATCATTTACAAAGATTATAGTGCTACGAACAAAATCCCGCTCAGAACCGTTGGCGCGAAAATGAGATGAAATCCTCGAAACTTACTACAATGTGTACATCTGTCTGTCAAAAATCAGATTTTCTCCTCAAATGGCCTTTTTGGGATCATGGAAACTTCCACGAAGTAATAAAAAAAGGTAGGAGAGTGGACCGATGTCTCTAGATGATGAATTAACTTGAAAATTGAACATCCGATACGAAAATTATTACCAAGCCATTCACTGCCCATCTCTGCCGGACTATTACCGCTCTAACAACCTTCTGATATGAACAAAGTCAGAGAGTTCATTGTAGATATCATAAAATCTGTTGATGAAGTTGAGAAATCGATGAATCCTGGTGTGCGACAGTCTAGGCTGCTTCCGGCTATCTTAGGATGACTTCTCCGAAAAAGGTGAGCCTACTAACAAAGGTGAGGGGAGAAAACAATAATCTAAATGCTTCTCTTTTATTTTTCAGTAACACCCCACATGAGATAATCGGAGGAGGAGGGCGATCTGAACCAAGCAGTTGTTCGGAAGAACAAGGCCCACTGCCAAGATCGATAAGGCTAATGACTATGATTAGGATAATTATCACTTTTCAATAAACACATGAATTTCACAAGTAAGCGTGGACTTTTCATTCTATGAAGGTATCTTGATTTTGGCTAGTGAATTCCCAACCGTCACAGAGGGTCCCATTGCTCTTTGGAAGAAAATATCCACTATATTTGGTCATCTCATGGGAAAAATTGTATACAAAATATATATAATATAAAAAATAAATATAAAATCATTTGACTTGCTAGTTACTAGATACATTACAATCACAAGTTGAAAAAAATTATTACAATGGGAAAAGGTAGTTCAGAGAAGATTCAAATTAATTTATACATATACGAGTCATCTTACTAGTATATAGCTTCAGAAAATTAGGGGACTGTGAGAACTTTTTACTGTACATTAGTGATGATGTAAGGAACAACATATAAAGAGTTACCAACCGTAAAGTGTGTGCTCAATTTATTATTCAACAAATAAGTTGCGAAATTACATTGTTCATTGAATATCTTTAAAAAATATATAAAATTTGAAAAATGATAGTGCCATTCAAAGAATGGAAGATTTTATATAAAAAATTATATAATTTTTTTTTTTTTAATAAAAACAAAGCTGCAATTATTTTTTTTTTAATTTATCTAATTGATAAAATTAAGATAACAAAAATTTGAATGAAAGAAGGAAAAAGTAGCTAAAGAGATGTCTTGTTTTCAAATGTTAAAAAATTAATAGGAATAGTACATATATGAAGTTACGTCAAAGTTGAATTTTCTATAAAATCAATTAAAGATCTGCCAGTCTTTAGTGTGGAAATTAAAAAGAATCATAAAATTGTATTTCAAAAAATACAGTCGTCAATATATAAAGGCGACAAAAGCACAATCACAGAACGGATCAGAGGCACAAATCACAAAAACACCCTGTGTGGTCTGTAATTGCAGTTTACTGAATTATGACGAGAAACGACATCAGCGCCATCTGAAACTCTAGATAACTCTCTTCATGAAGTGGGCTGGTGTCCCCCAGTTTGTCCCAATATTTCACAGGTATAAGTGAATACACCATGGTTTTTAGACATCTTAATGAAAACTATGTCCCATCATAATATGTCAACTTGATCGATGACAATTTCAAAATCAATAAATAAATTGTGAAATGTACCTTTTCTATTTGGCCGCGAGAATTATCATTCATTCACCAGGTGAATAAACGTTTGAAATATACTCAATTAACATTAGTTAATACCGACTCCTTCGTAAAATAGGAAGAGGTATCTCCCCAGAAAGAAAATAAAACAAGTTTATTTCCTGAAACTTAGAAAATAATTTTGGTGGAGGAATGAAAGTAAATATTTTCCATATATTTTCATTTGGATCCCATTCCATCATCATCACTTCTTGACAACTTTTTTTCAATAATTTATGTTAACTATAATAACTTGGCTTCTTTCCAGTGCATAATGATCGATAAAACGTGATCAGTTGAATGACTCCACAGTTCTGTCTATTCAGATTCCTCCCTTTCTTCACTTTCCTCGAGTTTTCCAACGAATCAATTATCTCTCCCCCGAAATACTTCAATTCCATTGAAAAATTCTACTAATTCAGTAATTGACATTGTTAATGAAAACGAACCCATTTATCTTTCGTGAAAACTTCTTTGAACAATGAACATCTTTTTCCACGTTGGTTTTTCGAAGGCTAGCATGTAGAACCGATCCTGTTGCTCGTATTGCTACAGAAAAATGAAAGTCACGCTCTATCCGGAAAGCGTTCTGGTTCACCGAAAACTTGGTCGATGAAATATTCACAGTTTATATATCCAGATCCAGAAAAACCATCACTATTATAGTTGAATTTTCGTTCAGACCAAATAATTCAGAATTCGAAATTCGAGATCGTTCACGGGAAAACAATTAAAATGGCGTAATGAACTTCTGAAGAGAACGGTAATTGATTCAAATCGTCTTCTTATATTGTAGTAGTGATGTAGTCAAGTCAAGTGTTAGTTTCTATCAAGTAATTTTTTTTTAATGTATTTTAATGAGATTCATATCACATTAAGTGGATCTGATATATATATATATATATATATATATATATATATATATATGAAAGGGTAGTCTTTGCTGACTAGTTAGGATATAAACCACACTAGTTGGTACCACTGTCGCAGTTGGCACCCTGGGTGACATAAATATTACTAGACATGTGTCAATGTCACATACAGCTGTCTAATGTGAATTTAATTTCTGACCTGTCAGTTTTGATCCAACCCCATGGTTGAAGAGATTTTAACATGTGTTATTTATAATTTTTAACATATGAGTGTGGTAATTGAACATTAGTTCATTTCTCTGTTTTACATTTCTCATTATTTATTAACCATAATGTCAAAAGACAAAAAATATTTTTTACTGAACATCGTGTCATCCATTCTCACCTTAGTTGTAAGTATTATCAATTCACTTAATGATAATCTCTCATATGTAATATTTTTTAATAAATTGTAGTTCCCTGATGATGGAATAAACCAATTCCGAAAGCTTGGACAAACTTACAAGAGTTTTCTTTTGACATTGCTGCATTCCCACTATAATAGTTTATATATATATATATATATATATATATATATATATATATATATATATATAAATATATATATATATATATATACATGTTATGTTAGGAAGGACCAGTAATATATTTTAAAGATGAAAAAGAAATAATTTCTTAAAAAAAAAACACAAAAATAATAATTACTTAATAGTTAGTAGTTCATGAGAAATTGTTTTACATTTTTTGAGATTCTATTTCTTTATGAAGCCTCTGTATAATATTATAGGTAAAAATATGCAAATATAAATAATTTTCATACATTGTCAAAATGATTACAACCTATAATTGTTCAAAATACAACAAAAAAGTCTAGATTTTCAAAATCATTCTGAATTAAATGTGATCAACAAAATTATAAGCTTGAATATGAAATTGTATCTAACTAAAAATAGCCAATGGGAGAACAAGAAACTTCTTGATGACAATAGCCAATCAGGGAACAGGATGGTCAGATAAAAGATTTGAAATTGTGGAAAAGTAAGAACTGAGAAACGTCAAAAATAATTATCATCAAATATTGTATTTAGTTTATAAGAAATGTAAAATATATTAGTTCATAAGTTCTCTCAAATAACACCAAAATAGTGAAAGTTTGACAAGAAAGTGCGCGATTCTGAAAATTCAAATAAAAATGACAAAACAGGAATGGTATCCAGGGGAGGAAAAAACAAAGCCAGGGAGGGAGGTTGAGAAAAAAATTTGAAGAGAAGCCAGGTACAAAAATTGGAAAAAGAGAAATTTAGGATTTTATTAATGAGAAGGTAGTTTTTCAACAATAAAAAACCAATTCAACCTCTGAATAATCTCGACACAAAATGAACAAGGATAAACCTTTTTGGTTCTACACATGACAACTTGTCCAAGCTGATTTCGTAGATTTTGGATGGTTCCTTTTGAAATGGTGAAATCCTGAGAGGAGTGAATGAAACAGGAATTCAGATCATGCCAGGTATTGCATCAGCGACATTCCAGTTCCAGGTATAAACTCTTTTAGTGCACATCACAAACTGAATCACTTCACAAAATAACTCGTATATCAGAAAACTCTATGATTTGGTATTGAACTATAAAATAATTCTTCCAATTCAAAAGAAAAAAGTGAGGTTATATTCACATATCCATCACTGTTTTCCATTATTGTATGGAAATTTGTCAATTGCTCATAGTTATAAGTTATCTATCTCAGACCAGGTTAATATAAGTTTTCCTGAATAAAGGAAATAATTGTTTTTTGATCATTTCTGGTTTATTTTCCACAATGATATGCTAAAATCTCACTTATAAACACTGAACTGAAATAGTTCGAGTGACATCTAGACAGGCAGTGGCTCTATTGCCAGTACCGACTCCTGAGGCGAAGGCGTACCAACTGAGATTGGTCGTGGTAAGAAAAAGAATAATAATTGGCAACAACGTGGCGAGAAAACAGTAACGTTAGCTGGCAATTATTATTTCATAACAATTAGCTATTATCATATCACAATATAACAATTGGCTTTCCATCGCGGAGCTGAATTGCCTACATGAGTATTAGAGGTATATCAAAATAGAAATCAAAATATTTATACAGGGAGAAAATATTTGTGGGGACATAAAATAACGCGGGGTAAAAACACCTATCAGTATTTCATAACAATATATATATATATATATATATATATATATATATATACAGTGTGTCTAACTTCTCATGGAAACACCTCTGTATATTCTGTTATTTTCACGATCTGTAGATATACTGGGGCTGAGTCTAAATTCCCACACAAGGTTGACCTGAGTGACAAACACTGCGCGCCAGGAGCGATGGATATACCGATTTTAGCAAAAAATAATATCATGAGGCAAAATAGGCTCAACATTCTTACGGATTCGTGATCAGGATCAGGATCATTCGTGATCAGTACCAATCCATATTTTCGCTGAGAAATGTTCAGTTATGAAAAATCCGAATTTGTCTCACTTCCCATGGAAACAGCCGCGTAACTTCCGTAATGATTGGAGTCGAATTCTGTAAATTTCACCGTCGTTAGATATACCGAGTTTGAGTCTGAATCTCTTTTGGGATTGACCTGTGTGATAGACACTGCGCGCCAGGGGCGATGAATAGAACGAGTTTTGCAGAGTTTATAACTGTATAACGTGATATCGAGGGATAATTATCACTGATAATGCAGTATTATTGAGAAATATTTCCACATTGAGTTTCTCCAGCCGTTGTTTCTTCAATGAATATAAATGAACAGAAAAATAAAGGATTTTTTATTAACACGCTTTTTAGCTTCAGTTGTAACTAACAAGTCAATTTTAACCTACTTCTAATTGTCGTTTCGAAATGAAACTTGCTGTGTCTCTGTATAATACTATAATTTGGTATATTAGAGCTGATCTGATGATGGAGTCAGGAGATGAATAGTTCTCAGCATAATTTACAATTCAAAAGTATGGCGAATGCACTGGTTCTCAGCATTCTCACCAAAATTTAGTTATGAATAACTTCCATCTTATGTGGATGAATCAATAGAAGAACTTTTCTCTGGTAGTCTTTTTTAGTCTGCCCTAGCAATATGGACTGAAAAGTTGAAATTATTATTGATATAACAAAAAACTGAACCGACGAAAAAATCAACTGAAAAGCAAAAAATAAAATAAATCCTCTGAGTCTAAATGATAATTGAGCTCCTAAACTAATGTAAGTAACTGATTTTGAGTCGGCGCCAAACAAACAATTATCGAAGATCATTATCTATGAAAGAAGTCATCAAAACGCAGCCTTGCATCTCGCTGCCATCATTTTACTCTTCACCAAATTCAATTGCTAGTTTGTTTGGCGCCGACTCAAAATCAGTTACTTACATTAGTTTAGGAGCTCAATTATCATTTAGACTAAAAAGATTTATTTTATTTTTTGCTTTTCAGTTGATTTTTTCGTCGGTTTAATTTTTTGTTAAAAAGTTTTTATTTTTTACTTTTCAGTTCCGTATTTCGTCGGTTCAATTTTTTGTTAAAAAGTTTTTATTTTTCAATTTTTTGTGGCTAAAATCTACCAATTACTACCTATTTGTTTTTTGATTACTTCCAAAATACTTACTTACCCACCTTACTTCAACTATTACCAGTTAAATAATATGATTATCTACTTTTACTATTTGGTGTAATATAAATTATTTTCGTTGTTCTGGTTAGTTTATTTCATTACTTTGTATATCATTCCATCCTCTCATGAAATATACTGATTTTGACGGAACAAGAATAATGTCAGTAGCGATCTGTCATTGTCAACTACGTATGTGTGTGCTAATGTTCACTAGTGAAAAATCAATTATCCCCTATTTTTCTACCCGTAAGGGTGGCTAATTCTTTCCGAAATCCAAATATAAGGTATACCCTTTCTATTAAAAAAAGAATCATCCAAATCGAAGAACCCAGTACAAAGTTATGCCTGATAGAATCGGTTATCGGACCAGAATTCAGAGGGTGAATGATCAATATCCTTCATTTCGCTACCCTTAGGGGTGGGTTTCATCTTTCAGATTCAAATGGGACCAAAATCGAAGTACACCCTATCCACTGAAAAAATAATTATCGGAATCGGACGCCTCAGTAAAAAGTTATGCGTGATCATACATATGATGGAAAAACATAAAATATACGGGTCGAATAGAGAACCTCCTCCTTTTTGGTTTTGTCGGTTAAAAAGGAGAGTGGAGAGCACCCAACGCAACGCTTTTTTACATAAAAAAATGACTTTATTCTGACATTAAAACCTGTCAGAAAACACTAATTTCAAAGTGTCTCTCCAAAAGAAATGATTCTAACTTTTTCCATCTTTGCAAAGTGAGATTGCTTCTTGAAAATGTGTTTCCCATTTCTTCCGGTCTTCCTGATGATCGTGGAAGCGTGAAATAGATTTTCGTCGACAAAAATGTATTGAAGACCTAGTGAATGTTACGAATGATTTCTGGTGAGTACTCTCTTTTGGAAAACATTCTTCTTTGCCTCATTCATCTTTATGAGTTCTTAATTAAGACTGGAATAGAAAATCAAATAACTATCTGAATGAAAATGCAAATTTTCAAATTCAGATTTTTTCTTTTGAGTTAGGGCCTTTTCAGAATATCTATCAGATGTAGTTCAATGTCCAGCGTGGCTTTAGCCGGGGAAGTAGTTGTTTTCTGTTAGACATTCACAAAAAATAATTTCATTTTAATCGTGGATTTTTCAATTCACAGAAAAATCTTTCTATCAATATTCAATTGAGAATGTTTCCCTTTTCAACATGAATACCCCACAAGAGGTTATCTTGACGATGGAAGATAGTGACAAAAGTTTATCTTTCAGTCGCAGATGATTCCACATCTGATTTTATGAACATCCTGTTTATATTTTCAACAAATCAATCTATCATACCCCATGACAGGTTTTAATGTCAGAAAACACTAATTTCAAAGTGTCTCTCCAAAAGAAATGATTCTAACTTTTCCATCTTTGCAAAGTGAGATTGCTTCTTGAAAATGTGTTTCCCATTTCTTCCGGTCTTCCTGATGATCGTGGAAGCGTGAAATAGATTTTCGTCGACAAAAATGTATTGAAGACCTAGTGAATGCGATGTCTCTCCTGCGTCAATGTTACGAATGATTTCTGGTGAGTACTCTCTTTTGGAAAACATTCTTCTTTGCCTCATTCATCTTTATGAGTTCTTAATTAAGACTGGAATAGAAAATCAAATAACTATCTGAATGAAAATGCAAATTTTCAAATTCAGATTTTTTCTTTTGATTTAGGGCCTTTTCAGAATATCTATCAGATGTAGTTCAATGTCCAGCGTGGCTTTAGCCAGGGAAGTAGTTGTTTTCTGTTAGACATTCACAAAAAATAATTAGGGCCCCACAAGAGGTTATCTTGACGATGGAAGATAGTCAAAAGTTTATCTTTCAGTCGCAGATGATTCCACATCTGATTTTATGAACATCCTGTTTATATTTTCAACAAATCAATCTATCATACCCCATGACAGGTTTTAATGTCAGAAAACACTAATTTCAAAGTGTCTCTCCAAAAGAAATGATTCTAACTTTTTCCATCTTTGCAAAGTGAGATTGCTTCTTGAAAATGTGTTTCCCATTTCTTCCGGTCTTCCTGATGATCGTGGAAGCGTGAAATAGATTTTCGTCGACAAAAATGTATTGAAGACCTAGTGAATGCGATGTCTCTCCTGCGTCAATGTTACGAATGATTTCTGGTGAGTACTCTCTTTGGAAAACATTCTTCTTTGCCTCATTCATCTTTATGAGTTCTTAATTAAGACTGGAATAGAAAATCAAATAACTATCTGAATGAAAATGCAAATTTTCAAATTCAGATTTTTTCTTTTGAGTTAGGGCCTTTTCAGAATATCTATCAGATGTAGTTCAATGTCCAGCGTGGATTTAGCCGGGTAAGTCGTTGTTTTCTGTTAGACATTCACAAAAAATAATTTCATTTTAATCGTGGATTTTTCAATTCACAGAAAAATCTTTCTATCAATATTCAATTGAGAATGTTTCCCTTTTCAACATGAATATCCCACAAGAGGTTATCTTGACGATGGAAGATAGTGACAAAAGTTTATCTTTCAGTCGCAGATGATTCCACATCTGATTTTATGAACATCCTGTTTATATTTTCAACAAATCAATTTTGAGAAAGTTGTAGAATCTTCTTCAAATTATATGGTTGGAATGGGTTCATGGAGAAGTTACATACTAATTTGACTTATCATAATTCAAAAATTATTCCTGTGCCGTTTATAAAAAATCCACCGAGTGATTATGATACCATTTTTACATCGTTGGTAGAAGCGGCTAAACAATGCCAAAAACAAGAGCATAAGAGTGTGTTCGTTACGTTTGACCAACCGCTATACCATAAAGCTCGTGAAATCTTAGCCAGTATTGATTTAGATAATGATCCCTACAATTTGTCGTCAATCCAAGTAAGACTTGGGGGATTTCATTTATCGATGTCGTTCCTCGGAGCGATTGGATTCATCATGGATGGTAGTGGACTTAAGGAGGCTTTTTGTGAAATATATGCAGAAAATTCGTCCGATAAAGCTCTTTCCGGGCACGCATATGCACGAGCTATCAGCGGACATTTTTTAGTGCAGTTCGCCTTGTCTGAATTAATTTCTCCATCGATGGAGTTGTCGGACACAGAAAAGGGGCTAATGGATACATTTTTGCTGGATTTAGGAACAGAAAATTTTGAAGACAATTTGCATCACGAAGATTTTAAGATCATAAAGGAAAAATTTATCGAGCATCTGAAATTAGTTCAAGAAAGAGGTCCTACCGCAAAACTTTGGATGCAGTACTAGCAAATGATCTCATTGGTTAAAGATTTCATACGGGCTGAACGTGCAGGTAATTGGGTATTACATTTAAAATGCGTGGAAAGAATGCTTCCCTATTTTCATGCAAGTGGGCACTTTTTATACGCAAAATTTGCTAATCTTCATCTCCAAGATATGCGTAAGCTTAAAGACACAATAAATGATTATTATGAATTTACGCGATTCACCGAAGAATTCTTTACGATTAGACGTACTTCCAAGTTTTGGTGGGGAGTTTGGACGGATATGTCGATCGAGCGAATTTTCGTTTCTTTGCATTTTCTTAGAACATTTACCATAGTAATTTAAATTTTTTCACACCATCAGAAAGTAGAGATTTCAACAAACAAAAAGCCTACCGACTTTTTCAAAAAAGCTGATATTTTGACGAGGTAATTTTTTATTGAAAATTAGGGTGCTTTTTCGAAATTGAGTCAAAATAAGGTGAAAAAATAAATATTTTAAATAAAAAAAATCACAGTGAGTTTGGGACATGAAATGGTAAGTTTTCATCAAATTTCGTGGTTTTTTTTTTGTAAAAGATAAAAATAAAAACCAAAAACTTGGTTATTTGAATTTTTTACATAAATTTTGGGATTATGTGAAAAAAGTGTAGATACCAAAGTTCAACTTTTTTCCATAGGAGATAAACCCTTAAAAACTCACCCCCTTCCACTTCCCGACCTCAGATCGCCCGTAAATTATTTTTCCTTTTATTTTTGTTATATTCTCTTCCTTTTCCAATGAGTTTCATCCTAATATTTTTTTTTGGTTTCAAAAATTATCGACCCTGGTCTATTAGACTGATCCTTGGTATATCTAACGATCCTGAAAATTACAGAATTCTACTACAATAATTACGGAAGATAAGGTTGCGTTTCCATGGGAAATGAGACAAATTCGGATTTTTCAGAACTGAAAATTTTTCAGCGAAAATATGGATTGGTACTAATTAATAATAATTGATACATAATGAAAACAGTAAGAAAGCAAAATGAGTGACAGTGATAGTGGCAATCCAGCTGAAATTTATGAAGCCGCCAATGCAGCGACTTCAAATTTATTACCAGAAAAATCTCGGCAAAGAACCCCGCACCAAATACATGGAAAAATGGCTCTCAGCCCAATTATGTTTTCTTTATATATTGTGATACAGGTCACTAGAAGTTGAACGTGCAAGTTTGAATTTGTTCCTATGTCTAGTTTCGGAGATATGAATTTTGTAATATCATAAAAATGGCTGTTTCACTAAAACATAGTAAGGTTCACTTATCCAAAAGTATTACTTTTCAGATTATTATTAACTAAATAATAACATTGCTGGTTTGGAGGAAGTCAAATGACATGTCAGTCGGTCGGTCGTTGAGACAAATGAAGCCGCCTATTATACAGGGGGGTTAATAATAGCGACAATTTAGCATCATTGGTCCCATTAGTGGGCATTTCTCATTGAAAATATCTTTATTGGGGGTCTTTACTTATGACAAGAATATTTCCTTCAAAAGTCTTAACTTTCTTCCAAAACAATAATTGTTTTGAAAAATATTTGTTTTTTATACTTCTAGTTTTTAACATTAGTCACTTAAAACAGTCTTTTTGAGACAATAACTCCGTTTTGAAGCCACAACTACTTGAGGAAGACTTATAATAATAGCTTGATATGATTAGCTACAAAAACAACAATAACATTTTATTCAAAATTAAAAATTTCAAGTTGAAATAGGCTTTGCACCTTATATATGTTTGTTCTTGAACCTGTCCATTTGGATCATATTTTTCAGATATACTTCAAAGTAAATTACCCTACACTCGTATAAATTTCATTAATTTCCTTTATCTGGTTTTTCAAATAAAAATATTGAAAATTGGTATTTTATAGAAAATATTATTCAATCTTATTTCTGGATGAAATGAATATGATCTTGCTGCGCAAAAAACAGACATAGGAAATGAATGAAACTTACACCAGTGTAGGATAATTTACTTTAAAGTATAACTGAAAAATATGATTCAAATTGACATGTCCATTCAAGAATAATTGACAAACATATATATTAGGTGAAAAACCTATTTGAACTTATATTCGTAAACACCATCGTATAAAATGTGATTGTAGTTTTTGTAGCTAATCATATTAAGCAATTATCATAAGTTTTGCTCCAAAGCGGTTTTATTGTCTCAAAAATGCAAGAAGTATAAAAACAAACATTTTTTAAAACAATTAGTGTTTTGGAAGAAAGTTAACACTTTTAGAGAAAACATTCTTGTCATGAAAAAAGACTTCCAATAAGAATATTTTTAATGAAAATGCTCAATCCCACTAAGGGAACCAATGATAAAGATTGGTGAAATATGCTGAATTGTCACAATCTTTTACCCACCCTGTATAAAAGGCGGCTTCATTTGTCTTAACGACCGACTGACTGACATGTCATTTGACTTTTTTTGAACCAGCAATACTTTCATTTAGTTACTAATCATCTAAAAAGTAATACTTTTGGATAAGTGAACCTTACTATGTTTTAGTAAAACAGCCAATTTTATGATTTTCTAAAATTCATATCTCCGAAACTAGACGTAGGAACTAATTCATACTTGCATAAGTAACTTCTAGTGACTTGTACAACAATAATCCAAAAAAATTTCAAAATTGGCTGTGGGCCATTTTTTCGTGTATTTGGTGCGGGTTTCTTCATCTAAAACAGTATGAGATTTTTATAGAATGGTGCAACATACATATTATTAAGAATTTTTTCTGGACAAAGTTTCAAAATCATCAACATTATAGTCCACATACTCGATGTTAAAATCTACAAGTATGGTAAAAAATAACATTGATATTAGCAAGTTTCTAAACTAAATGCTTTTATAAAGAAGCAAAATGTGGGTTACGAAGTGAAAAAATCGGCAGTTTTTACAAGAAATGTTTTAAATGAACTCTTAACAGAAGCTCCAGACGCAAACTATTCAATATAGGAAGTAATAAATCGTAATATTTTCAAAGTTCATTTTTTTTATAACTAAAGTGTGGTATCATAATTGGATTGACTGGTGCTTGTAGGCGAAATGAACCAAGAAAAATGTTTAAAAATTATATTCGAAACGCGTTAGTAATCACAATTCCGGCGAGAAAAACTGGTTAGAAAGGGTATTCACAATAACTGATGAAATAAGTAAGTGCCCTACAGCTCATTCTAAAATTCTTGAATTTACGACCTTTCAATGTACGTCATCAAACGTTTTTTATCAATTATCGTTATGGAAAATGTTCATCAGAAGTTGTTGGTGTTCATACTTTTGAAAAAATACCATCACTTATTGAACATTATTTACCATTATCAAAAGCTAATAGGTCATTCATGTGATTGATATTTCAATGTTGAAAAGCCACGGAGGTTGAATGTCTAACTCTGTAGCATAAAGGCTACATTGAAAATTCCATTTCAAGAAAAAAGGAAAAAATTATTAATAAAAAAACTTTTCAAAGACAAGCTTTTATTCAAAGGCACTAAAAAGTAAAGAATAATTTCTTCGAATGTGTGACGTAGGTTGTTCTGTGAGTTATAGATTCAAAAGCTTGTCGCTTTTGTATTCGAACTGAAAACTTTGCGCGACAAGCTTCAGAATCTATAACTCACGGAATAACCTAAGACACACATCCAAACCAATTATTTTAAACTTTCTAGTGCATTTGAATAAAAGCTTGTCTTTAAAATGCTGTTTTATTAATTATTTCATTTCTTGCTTTTTAGTACTTTAGTACGTCTTGATCTATGCATTTTTGTTGAAGCATCGTTACGATGAGGCCTTCTTTTCCCTGTAAGTTCTGAGCTATCTAGCCCTTCAATGAGGAGACCATCTCAAGACTAACTCATCCGCCATCTTGGAGTTTCCATCTTCAATTTATGAATTTTAACTAAAAATCAATAATCTTCGACTAAATTCATAATCTCCGACCCCAAAATCCCCGACATACCAATTTTGTATCGAATCGGACCATAAACCTAAATCTCGTCCGCCATCTTAAAGCGCCATTTTGATTTTTCTCTAACAAAAATTCCATAAGCCGCCATTTAATTTCATAAATTTTGACAAACAATTCATAATCTCCGACTCCAAAAACCCCCACACACAAATTTTGAATAGAATCGGACCATAATCACAAAACTCCTTCGCCATTTTGTGGCCGACATCTTGAATTTATATATTTTGAGAATGAATTCATAATCTCCGACACCGAAAACCCCCACGTACCTTTCCACATACCAATTTTGAATCCAATCGAAGTATAATAAAAAAACTCCAATTTGTTTTTTTCTCTAACAAAAAATTCATATGCATTGTCACGGGAATGGATTACAAATTTTGAACCTGAAAGAAGGACAGAATGACATACGAACGAAGCAAGTCAGATAAAAGCTTGTGAAATAGTATATTCTTCAATGAGCGTATAATGATAGCTATTATCTAGCTATCCGAGATCTAGCTTGGTTTGGTACCGAAATTTGTTGTGTACCAGACTATAATACTGAGTTGACTAAGATGGTGTAAACAGTATGATAAGTTGCTAAGCGTTCTGTGGTGGTGTGGTTATTGCACTGGCTGAATACACCGAATGGAAGCAATAGCCATAAAAAAGAAAGCGAGAGAGTTAGTGAAAAATATGTTTTGTGATTCCTAACCTTAGTTTCCGCATCATTACCTCGGAAATTGTTTTATTTATTTTTGTTAGTATTTTTTATATGAAATGAGTTGTTGCAGTTCAGAACCTCCTAAAAAAAAGTCCAAAGGTATTAATTGGACAGATGAAGAAACCAGTGCGTTTCTCCAAATATTTTTGGACAAGAAAATTATATCAATTTTGGATGGCAAAAAATTCAAACACCTAGACATTTACAAGAGCCTTGAAGAAGACATGTTGAGTAGGGCCTTTACAAAAACTGCTGAACAAATGAAATTAGAAATGACTGAGCCTGACTGACTGACTGACATCCAGATATTGTCTCAGTTCCCGTGGATCCTGAAAATTCTGAATCTGTGATTGGTCGAGTGAAGTTGGATAATGAGTTAGGATCCACGGTGTCTTGGAATCATCTTTATTCATCAATTGGTAACCAATATGTAATCAATGTAGAATACGATAGTCGTAGAGAAATAAGTAGAATTATCGCAGGAGGGGAAGATACTTCAGGTTTGCGTTCTCCTGTCCAAAATTATTACAAAGAATTTGGATTAGATGGTACTTTAGTAAACAGCTTTCCAGCAAAAACTATTATTGATGAAAATTATGAAAAGAAGATCATAATAACCCAACTAAAATTGTGAGAGAAATATACCAAACCAAGGCTATTAATTATTTCATGTCTAAAAATGGTATAACATTTTCAAAATGTAATAAATGTACATTTAATATAACAATTGATAATTATGAGCACAAGTTCTGTTTATCAACTTACTGCCAGTAATTCTATACTTATCTTTGTTACTTAATAATACATTTTTCATTTGGTTGATAAAGATTTGAAACTACTCTTTCATTTTCGTCTTTTTTCAGGAACAAAAATGTAGAATGTACACTTAATATAACAATTAATAATTATGAGCACAAGTTCTGTTTATCATATTTACTGTTAGTAATTCTGTAATATCTTTGTCACTCAATAATACATGGTTGATAAGGATTTGAAACTACTCTTGCATTTTCGTCTCTTTTCAGGAACAAAAATGTAAAAAAATATGTTATCACCTACTAGTTGAGACAGTCGCCTAAAAAGATTTGTGTGCACCACGACCGAATGATCTCATTTGGCCTCACCTGAAATTTGCTTGGCCTCGGCCGCAAATTTCTGAATCGGCCTCGATACACAAATAACTATTTTCAACCGATTGGATTTTTCATCAAGAAAAAGACTAATAGATGAATACGTTTCAATTTTCAGGGCCAAATATAATTATTTTTCAATGTTAAAAATCAAAAAAATATATTAGCAATTTTTAATGATACATTTAGATTGAGTTCACATCCACTGCAGGATAAACTGCTGGTTTTTTGTTATTCTTTGAGGATCACCAAAGTTGTGAAACAGGTGAAATAACTTTGATCTTTACTTATATTCAAGTTATTAAATTCAGGAAGCCTTTAAATGAAATGAACATTTTATTACCAATTTGTACACAAATTGTCATTTTGTATTCTACCATCAGCAAACAGTTTTTCTCAGAAAAGAAGATGATAATTGCTCAGTTATCAATTCAAGAAAAAATCATGATTATGGCTTGTTGGAGGTAATTACCGGAGTGGGAGATAACCAAGAATATTTAACGAAAATAGTCCCAAATCACCCAGTAATCAATTATAGCACGGTTCATAAAATAAAAGAAGTAATCAATCGTAGTGGAGCAGTAACCATACACATTTTGAAAACTGATGTACGGAAATGGAATGGAAAAATCAAATTTTATAATCAGAGATAAACCAAATGCGAGTTATAGGGTGGCCATCTCATATTTAAACATATTTAGAGGGAGTCATTGCTATCATAACAATATAATATAATATAATAATATAACTTTATTCAGAGTAACTAAATCTACTATGAGTACAACGTGAATGGCTTGAACCTAAAAGTGAATAAAGTAGTTTTAGGGATGAGTGCAGAGTACTTGTTTACCGTGCAAGGCAGATAAAATAGTCAATGTAATGATGTAAAAATGTTATAAGTTTAAAAATGTATAGATGCAACAATTGACAATGTAAAGAATGTGTAACTGTGAAATATAATTGTAAATAAAATGTGAAATGTAAAATCGAATAGAATACCACAATTAATACAGGTGTCCACTATAGATGAAAGAGATGAGAGAGATGAAATATAATCGAAGTAAAATTAAAATGTTTCCTAAGCTAGTCAGAGATTCTGAAAAAGTATATTTTGCGAGTATATATACATAACATGTAACAAAATGTGTTAGAAGTATTACAACGACTGGCGCGGAACAAAGAGTATTTTTAGTCAACGAAGTCAGCAATTGCTTTCTTGGTTGACTGAATATGAATGTTTTCAGTGCCTTTTTAAAAATGTGGAGTATATGAATACTTCTAATTGTATGAGGGATAGTGTTGAACAATTTAGGAGCTAAGTACGTATAAGAATGTTGGGCGAGTTATTTTTGCGTTAGTGGGATGACGTGGTGATCTTTTTTCCGTGTATTATAACTATGAGATGGTAAGTTATGAGTCTTCTTTTTATAATAAGTTATGATGGTGTTATAGTAGAAGAGTTGTCGAATATCGAAGATATTTGCTTCAGCAAACAGTTTTTTTGTTGGGTAGCGTTTGGGTTTCGATCAAATTAATTTCAGAAATCTGTTTTGTATCATCGTAAGTGGATGAAGGTGCGTACTGAAGGTACCTCCCCAGCAAGCTAGACCATAGCGTAAGTGGCTTTCTACAAGGGCGCAGTACAGAATTTTTAAATGATAGGGGCTCAATTGGTTTTCTTCATGGTTTCGATCATGTATCGAAGTTTATTGCAGATATTTTTGATATGGGCATCCCATTTTAGGTGTGAATCTATAAACACTCCAAGGTATTTTACTATCCTTTCGGGGAGAATTACTTGTTCGTTACCCACGTGTAGGTGTGAGAATATAGGTTCGTTTGCGGCATTACAATTTTTCCTTTAGTTTCAAGTGAAAATAACCTGTTTATATATATATGTTGAATAAAATTGGTGCGAGGACTGTATCTTGTGGGAACCAATTTCAATATTTTGCCTGCTGCTGAAGACTTCATCTATCTTTACACTTTGGTGTCTGTTGGTGAGATAACTTCTGAATAAATTTAGTGGGATACCCCTTATACCAATATATTCCATTGTTTGTAGTAGTATTTCGTGGTCCACTGTGTCAAATGCCTCTGATAAATCTATGAATACGCATAGGCTCGTCTTGTTTTTGTTAAGAGCAGATGACACTTCCGATGTTAGTGCTAGTATTGCGTCTTGTGTTGACAATTTTTCGCGAAATCCAAACTGACGCAGAGATTAAATTAAACAACTATGTTGCAAGTTTTTTTTCAATGATTTTCTCAAAAATTTTGGTTAGATGTGTAATTAGGGATATTGGGCAGTAGTTTGTGTCATCGCCCTTTTCATGAGGTGGTACTACAATTGTTTGTTTAAAAGCTGCTGGCCAGTAACCTGACTCCATACACCTATTGAATAGATATACTAGAGGCTCCTCGATATACTGAGAGATTGGTTTCAATATATCTGAGTTAATACCATCAATGCCACTAGTTTTTCTGGATTTTATATCAATAATTGCGTTTTTAACCTCATTCCTATCAGTTGAAGATGAGACAAATGAGTTCAGGACAGTTGATTTTTGATGCGTATAATTAGGATTTCTGTTTATTTTTTCAGCCATTTCTTTTCATATTTTGATATATTCAGAGTTGAAGTGTTAGCAATTTCTTGTTTGTTCATGAGAGAGTCCCCTTCTACATTTTTTATTGGAGTGATAGGTCGCTTGGTCTTATTCGTATTGCTATATCTTTGATTACTTTCCATAGTCTCTTGCTGTCTGAAGATTTTAATGTTAATTGATTTTGATAATATTCGTATTTTGTTTTTCTTATTAGATTTGTCAGTTTATTTTGATAAGTCCTCAGTTCATGTTTCAACTCTAGGTTTGTAGGATCCATTCTTGTTCGTTTAAAAAGTTTATTTTTTATGTCTATTGATTTCACCAAGCCTATTGTTATCCATGGAGTGATTTCAGTGTTTTTTCTCTTATGTTTCACGTGTATTGAGCACTGTTCTATAGCAGTTATTAGAGTATTTATGAATGTATTCATCACATAATCAAGGGTAGGTGCGTTGAGAATACCGTAAAAAGACAGTTGGGACATGTGTTTTTTAAGTTTAGTGATATCAGTATGGGTTTTAAATTTTTTACCGGCGAGTTCATTGTTACGTTGTTGATCAAAAATGATTTGTAGAGCCGTGGTAAAGTGATCAGTGATATTTGTTTGAATTATGAGTGATTTATTTTGTCCATTGCGTTTGTTTCTGCTTTGATGAAAATATGATCTATACAGGATCCGTGTTGTCCTTGTATCCGAGTTTCATTGTTTATTGTTGACGCGTAACCAAATATTCGTTGGATATGTCATCATTTTTCAATATATCAATGTTTATGTCTCCCAAGAAAATGGAGTATGAGGTTGAGATTAGATGATTCGATTCGGAATAATATTGTAAATGTCTGTTGAAGTCGTCTAGGTCAGTGGAAGGGGATCTATATATAGCAGCTATGACTCTGTTGGTGTTCCCGAGTGAAACTATCAATTCAATGGCTTTGATGTCGTTTATTGTAACAATTTTGTATGTATATTTATAGTTTGACCCAATATAGATCACCACGCCATCATTCTGATTCAAGTTCATCCAGCTATACAACATGTCATATCCCGGAATACAATAAAGTTGTGGAGTGTGTAAAATCCATGTTTCTGTCAAAGCGATACTATCAATTTCTGAATCTAGGTTATTGAGAAGCACTTTGAATACATCAATATTCTTATTGAGACTACGATTATTTTATGGATAATTGTGAAGTTGTGACAATTTTTGTTGATACTAAAATATTTTTGCATTCTAGATAGACTTGGAGATTGAACGTTTCTATTGTTTCAGCGTCAAAATTACGGATGTATTCATCCATTTTGAGTTATGAATTAGTGAACTGTGAATTGTTTTGTAAATATTTAGCCAGTGGAATGTACGGAGGTTGTGTAAATTAGCATAATATTTTTCGTATATTGCATCGGGAAATCAGTCGCGTCCGCTTGGACCCGTACCCGAACGTAAGCTCTTGGTCCTCTCTTTGTGTGGAGGAGCAACAGCTGTCTTGGATGACTTTTTTTTGAAGACTATCCTTTATTGGGGTGTTGTCGTTCTCCGCTGTTTCTGCCTCACTAAGTTCTTCTGTGGTTAGGTCGTGACTGACGGATTTATCTTCTAGCAGATTTTCTTTTTCTTCAGATAATTCGAGTAGCACTTTTCCGATGTTCCGTATGGAAGGTGTCGATGGGGCACTGTTTATAACATGGCAACATTTCAAACTGAGTTAAAAGACAAGCTTTTGGACGAATGCACTAAAAACGAAAATATTGCTTCAATTGTTTGACTTAGGTTATTCTGTGAGAAGCAGATTCGAAAGCTTGCCGAAAATATAAAATAGATATTCTTGGGCGGCAAGATTTTTAATAGGCTACTCACAGAATAACCTAGGTCAAACAATTAAAGAAATTATGTCTTCCTTCCCAGTGCATTTGTATGAAAGCTTGCCTTGAAAATATGTTTAAATCATTTTCATTTGAATTAGAACTTATTATCAGGCATCATATGCCTGTTTGTTTCTAGAATGAATAAATATCAAGCGATATGTGAAGAAAAAAAACAAACTGGATCCATTCAAATCGATATTTTTACTCACTTTAGAACGAAGTGATGAAGAAAAACTCTTGAGTTTTTGTTTACGGGCCCATGGGGAGTAATAAAGAATAATTTATTGAGTAATAAAGCTACGATCAAAACAATTTGTGTAGCTTCTCCACAAAATTTTTGCCTTTGGAGCACTGAAAACACCAACTGGGTGATCAGCTGTGAAAATCAGAATTCATAAAAAAATTTGTTTTGGTGCGAAACACTGAATTAAAGGATAAATATACCGTCCTTTCTTGATGACAACATCAACTCAGCCATTTTACTGCAATTTTCAAGGATTGAATCGAATGCAATCGATAAAGTTCCCCTTGTAGAATTTTTTTTTTCTGTTAGGGGAAAAAGTTTGACATTTCATCTCTGTTGACAGGTAACAAAATATCACTTTTTATTAAATTATTTTTCCCAGGGAAAAAAGTGAGTACTTTTTTCCCAGATATATATAGAGGTGGATATTTAATTTTAGAATATTTTTTTATACAAAAGTTACATTTCCTTTATAAGAAAAATGCAATTATTAAATGTGCATTGCATGAATGACATGTTCTTTGAACTTTCGGTACAACAGTCGAATTTTCTTGTGTTGAAATTATATTTTTTTCTGCCATGGACACAACTGCCGTTGATGTACCTGGTCGCAAATCGGGTGTTATTTCAGTACTACTGTGTGCTACCGATTCATCAACATACATCATGGCGACCGTTGATGACTTCTAAGCGCCAGGTTTCTTTAGTGTCATCAAGTCTCCCCCAGATTCAACTAAAAGTGTAGCAGACGATCTTCGAAATGAATGACCGGTATAGGAGCATTTTCAAGCTAGTGTTTCAGGTACCTTATGAAACTGATAATTTTTACCCACAACCTGATTGATACATTTTCCATTGCGATATGCATAAAACAGGCGGCGATCCTTTGCTGCTGCTGGACGAAGGGCTATGTACATTCGGTAAAATTTAATATATTCTTCATTAACTCCAAATCTCCTGTTTGCATCATTCTTTGTTTGCTTAAGTTTCACAATTAATAACGTTCCCGAATTTTCCATATCATCTAATGTTACCTGGCTGATTTCACAAATACGACAAGCTCCTGCAATCCCAAATACATCACTAATTTGTGTACTCGTAAAAATTGCAGCTTTCTTGAGAGTGTAACCTCTTCCATTTTGTTTCAGAAATGTAATTAGTTTGAAATATTTTGAAAGGTCTACATTATTATTGGATTGTAACATACTTTTAATCATTGAATAAATAATAATACAATAAGCCAATAATACCGTCTCCGAGAAAGAACTACATGTCTTTTTCATCTTTCATTCCATATATCTTGAATACGCGGTTTCGTAAATTTTCCGCGATTTAGCTGGAAATAATTTTTGTAACGCTACTTTCGCTATATCTACCAACTCCGGTGGAGTCAGAGAAAACTCGGAATCAGACATTTTTTAACTTTATATCATTCAAAATAACTACTGAATAACCACTAAGTTCGCAATTTTTAAATCAAATCACAAAATTAAATTGGCAGATATTTGATTACTTTGAAGGTTTCCTCAGCAACGCAGGTCTAATTGTCGCTATAAGTACAACAGCCTATCAGTTTAAAAATTCCTGTGCAAAAATAAACGATATCAATAATAGTAATAAGGTTCATAATTTTTCTACAAAAAAGTCGATATAATGACAAAATATCCATTGAGGTGATGAATGGAAATAGCACAAGCGGTGATTTGTGTATGGGGAAATTATTCTTATTCCATTCTGATAACAATTTTTCACATATTCACATTCATACCATTAAAATTGGTAAATTGAAATTTAACGAGAAGAAATATATTATATTCAAAAATGTACAGTTATATAAACAACAATATTCTGAAAATAACATTTTTACTGATTTATTTATATTATTTTTTTATCATTCCAGGAATCCAATGAGAGCAGTGTGATATTTGGCAGTCTTGGTAAGTTAAAAACATCATGAATAATTCTGATTAAAAGTCCATCAATTTGTGTATTAAGTCAAGAATATTGATTTCTAATATTATTTATCAGTTTCCTTCTTTACTTCTATAACGCGTAACTCATATAAGGACATTTTTGAAGAACCTATTATAAGCAAGATCTTTTCATTTACTTTTCTAGAATATTTTCAGCATGACTCCTTGTGACTTCAGGGGACTTTTATATATTCCACAATTGCAGTGCATGCTGTCTTTTCATATTGCAGGAACAAACTCAAAAGGTTCGTATCTGTGGTTTTTAACATTGATAAGTGACTTAAAACCACTTTTTCCTTACTTTCTATTTCAACTTTTATCGGTTTTTTACGCCAAATTGTTTAATTCATTTTCAAATTCCAGGCTTCAGAGGATCTGTTATTTATCCAAATGTCAATCACTTTAAATTTTACATTGTATACAAGTTCAATGACGCATCCTCATAATCCAAAACCCAAATATTAATGACCAGGTATTCTGTACCGCTAATTATGCGTTTCCATGGAATATCCCCGGTAAGCAGAGTTATTAAGTTATTTAATTGTGACTGTTCATTTTTGTTTTGTGTTGTGGAGTGTAAATGAACGGACAAAAATAAGAACTGAAACTTTGGGAATACAAAAATCCGTAAAATGCTACTTTTACGGACTTGTCCATAAAGTGTCGTCATGGCAACTGAACTGAACTGAATTTTATTCATTCATAAAACATAACTGAACATTAACGAGTGTTTATAAATACTATAGAAACTATGAACCGATAACATTTTACCGCAGAAAAACTAGAAATTTTGATTTTTTCAGAATAAAATTGTCGATGGTTATTGTTGCGGTAGGTACAGACATGATGACTTTCACACTTTCTTTCTTAGAACAATCGCAAACAAAATGATAGTAAATTCAAACAAGATATAATCCGCTTTTGAGAATATACGGATAATGGTTTAGTTTGGGTTAAACATTTTTTTCACACCTAAACCTACATTCATTTATTGGATGATAACAATTTATATTTCATTTATTCCAAATGTCACTTACTATTCAGGATTACCACGAAGTGGGCTACATCTAGCATTCACGATTCAAATGTCAAACTGGGGGAAAACAGGATTTTGCTGCATACTGAATACATTTACAATTTTCTTTCAAATTTTGAGTATATTTCTGAATAGATGACATATTTACTCACAAATGTATGATATTCAACTGTATATATCCCCATAATACATTAGTATAGTTGGATCCTGGAAAAAATTACTGAAAACACAATTGGAGAACATAACAACAAACGCAAATGTTATTGACATATTTGACATTTGACACGTCGGTAATAAAAAATCTGATTCGATATTTCACACGCTCTTCTGCCGGTGCTGCCTACAAATATATCAGCGTATTGATAGCAGAAATAAAATAATAGTTCCTACGTTAAACATCCTTTGGAAAGATTATACAAAAAATATTGTACGGAAAACGTACGCAAATGGCTTTCGCGATTCGTCCGCAAAAGCCTCATTTTGCGTACTTGTTACAAAATAGTAATTTACGTAACAAGTCCGGAAAATAGGTTTTTTTTGGACGAATAGACAAAATTCTGTGAGTCCAAAAAAACTATTTTCGGGCGTGTTGCGTACAATATTGCGATAAAAAAACATGCAAACTTTTGATAACTAATTTCATATGAACTGTCAGCCGTTATTTCGTTGCTATGATAATGATCAACTGCATTTATCAAAACCATACCTACCAAGATTTTCATATTTACAATGACAACAACGACGTGATTCTTCCCGGCCTAGCCCGGGAAGTACGTACTTCCCGGACTAGGCCGGAAAATGCTACTTTCTCAAAGAAAAAGCGTCCGGGAAGTGGGTACATCCCGGACGGTTGCCGAAAAACTACTATTTTATCACTGTGCCTGACTAATGCTGGGTTTATTTGACAGCTTTCCATCGTATTTTTTCCAGATGACCTAAATTTCTTCGAAAATTTTCCGTTCAATCAAAAAAAGTTTGTGTTACAGATCTCCAATGTCTGCTTTCGAAAATACAGTGAGAGTAATGGAATTCCATGAACTGCTACGTTATCACGATATGGTCTTTGTGTTTTTTATATTCCACAACCTGAAAATAAAAAAATACATACAGTGTGTTTCACTTCTCATGGAAACACCCTCGTATCTTCCGTAATTATTGGAGTGGAATTCTATAATTTTCACGATCGGTAGGTATACTGGGAGTGAGTCTAAATTATCTCAAGGGGTTGACCTGAGTGACATACACTGCGCGCCAGGAGCGATGAATATACCGATTTTTGCGAAATTTAATATTAGGGCTAAAAAAACGGACTCGTGATCAGGACATCAACTTTAGTACCAATCCATATTTTCGATGAAAAATTTTCAGTTCTGTGAAATCCGAATTCGTCTCACTTTCCATGGAAACGCCGCCGTATCTTCCGTTAATATTGGAGTAGAATTCTGTAATTATTTTCACGATCGTTAGATATACCGAGGATGAGTCTAAATCTCTCCTGGGGCCAATCTAAGTGACATACACTGCGAGCCAGGGGCGGTGGATATCGTTATTTTTGCGAAAAATAATATAATGAGGCAAGATATGCTATAAATTCTTACGGATTCGTGATAAGGACATCAAATTTAGTACAAATCCATATTTTCGCTGGAAAATTGCAAGTTCTGAAATATATAACTGATAGGCATATTTGCTGAAGAATATTTCAGTTCAGAAAAATTCGAATTTTCCCACTTTTCATGGAAACATCCCCGTATATATCGTAATTAGTGGACTTGAGCTCTGAAATGTCCACGATAGGTAGATATTCAGGGGATGAGTCTCAATGATATATGGAGTCAAATTAGCTGAGCTTCCAGAGGGGAGTACAAAAATATGGATTTTCTAAGGGAAGTATTGAACTTCATTTCCGCAAACATCACAAAATCGAAAAAAGTGTTCAAAATGAAAAAACAAGTCAGACTATGTTATTAAAGCATATCTCAAAAAAAAAACTTTTTCTTTTTATTGATATTCATTAAAGAAACAACGGCTAGGGAAACTCAATGTAGAAATATTCCTCAATAATACTGCATTATCAATGATAATTATCACTCGATATCACGTTCTACAGTTATAAACTATGCAAAAATCGTTCTATCCATCGCTACTGACGCGCAGTGTATGTCCCACAGGTCAACCCCAGAAAAGATTCACACTCAAACTTGGTATATCCAACGATCGAGAAAATTACAAAATTATCCTCCAATAATTACGGAAGTTACGGAGGCGTTTCCATGGGAAGTGAGACAAATTCGGATTTTTCAAAACTGAAAATTTTTCAGCGAAAATATGGATTGGTACTAAAGTTGATGTCCTGATCACGAATACGTAAGAATTCTGAGCCAATCTTGCCCAACAATAATCGTTGTATCCAATAATTCTGGCGCGCAGTGTATGTCACTCAGGTCAACCTCATGAGACAATTTAGACTCACCCCCAGTATATCTACCGATCGTGAAAATTACAGAATTCTACTCCAATAATCACGGGGTGTTTCCATGAGAAGTGAGACACGCTGTACATCAGGTTTGCCCCCTTAAGTTACTGCGTTCAAAGCGTTAATGATTAATTTTCTCAGTATTCTGTATTGACCTATTCAACAAAGGAAATCGAAATTAATTGAATGATACTTTTTTATTCGAAAATATATTTCGGGGACTATATCAAACAATGCTCTGTTTTCACTTCCATTCTGAGGCAGAAATTACCTCATAGTCAAGGAAAGCCGCGCAAATTCCAGGAATTATAAAGCGGTATTTTCGGTAAACTTCCTGGGGATGTCTTAATCAAAATACATTGCGAATACAGCACGTTTCAACGCTTAAACCCACTTAACCTTGCGTGTTTGTTGGTAATTGACTATAAATTTTTAATAAGCCACAGGTACCTTTTTGATTAACAGATCGAGGGTCCGAATGAGTAGAATTAATTTAAAAAAATCATTTGAAAGAACTAAATTATGTTACTTCCTAGGAAATATCCTTCAATTGAAGGTTTTTTGTTGAACTTTCAAATTCACTGAATTGAAACTTCTTATTATGATGATTTAGTGTAGTCGAAAAAGCTCTGAAAAATTCATGATTTTGGAACCCAGTTTTGCCGTATAGATTTTCACGGAATCTTGAGTTTCTTACTCAAAGAATAAAAATGTGTCTTTCAGATTTTTCTGCCGAATCCAAAAATGATCGTTATTATTTTTATGACATTGTGAGTGATGAGTCCAACAAACCACGTGAGTCGGTTCCTTTCGAAACAAAACAGAATGTTCCAATGAATATTGGCCCAATTATCAGATTATCAGTGAGTTCCAATAATTTTTCAACTGCTTCTTCAATTGATATACAGTATCGGAAACATTTATCTGGGGTACGGACAGAAATCTACACGAGCAACAAGGAACGCAATTATATGATAATACCACATAAACAAGAGAGACGCACTGCTGTGCGCTCCTCCTGTTACCCCACCCGACACATTAACTGACCACGTGGCAATGCTACCCAGCGCACAGCGAATCGACTCATTTCTTGCCGAGCCTTGGTTGCGAAAACAAAAGACCGTGACAATTTATTACCTTTTGAAACATGCCGCCTATTTACACAACCGCAGAGAAAGTACAGATCGTTAAGTGGTACTTTGGGGGTAATTCTGTACAAGATACTAGAAATCTATTCATAGTGGCTTTTGCAGATAGACCTGTACCTACGGAAGCGACTGTCCTTCAATTATTAATAAATTTCAGAATTTTGGGTGTGTGGCAGCACATTGCAAAAAATGTTGTCCCACAAATCCACCACCGCATCCTAGACAAATACCCGAGGAACGGGAAATAAGAGAAACACAAGTGTGTGCATTGGCAGAAACGACACCTTGTTCGAGTAGACAGATCGCCGACGAAGTGAATTTGAATGAAAGAACTGTAAGGAATATTCTGAAGAGAAACGGTTATCATTGTTTCAAAGTCAAGACCACACAAGAACTTTTGCCTGGAGACCATTTCTGACGTATGGAGTTTTGTGAAACTATAGTAAAAAAATGCAATAGGGCATTTCGTGTAAATGATGACTTTCTGAAAAAGGTGTTATTTACCGATGAATCGTCCTTCTCAATTCATCGAGAACACAACCCATCCGTAGTACGTTATTGGTCTCGTAAAAATAAACATTTGAGTATTGCTGTGCGGACACAGTACCCAAGAAAATTAAGTGTGGACGAGACTTCTAGGCGATCACGTCATAGGCCCATTTTTTATTGAAGGAAATTTAAATGCACCAAAATATTTGCAACTTTTGCAAAATCAAATTATTCCTGCAGTTCGCGCTCTCCCGATTGACTTCAACGACGTGTGGTTTCAACAAGATGGTTGTCCTGCCCACAATGCAGGCACGGTGGTTACATTTTTGAATCAATTATTTCCCGATCGGTTTATTTGTACAATCAACTGGCCACCTAGATCACCAGATGTAGCACCTCTTGATTTTTATTTCTGGGGCATGCTAAAATCGGAGGTATATCGGCATACCAATTTAGATGAACTGACGGCAAAAATTATTCAGTTGTGGGCTCAGGTAACACCAGTTACCCTTGCGGCTACCAGAACAGAATTGTACCCTAGATTCGGCTATTGTTTGGCCCAAAATGGTGGTTTGTTCGAACATTTAATAAAATAATTCCATACACAAAATATTTAATTCGGTTTGTCTTTTCTTGTAAATATTCTTTTTCTTTCCATTCAAGAAATAATTGTTTTTCTGTTAGAAATAAGTTTTTTGTTTTTATTCTCACAGAAATATCGTTTGCTTTTGCTTATGTTTGGGAATTTTTTCTTGTTTTCGCGGCCACCACGGCACCAAAGATATTTTGATCTACCTGTCGTCCGACAGATTAAAGTGAATCAATGATTCAGTTTAATTTGTTCAAATTATCTGATGTGAAATTATCGTAAAAAATCCTTCTTCATTGCAGCGCACACATACTCCCGACTGCTGCTGGTATGATACTGACGTCCTGAGCTTACCGCTCTGACTCTCCTATCTCTGTGTTGTGACGTCGATATCCCTTCCTCAAGCGAGTTGAGGAGAAATTGTAATGCTCTCTCAACATATAGCAAGCTATTCTTTACGCTCTCATGAAACCACCATACCCAAGATAAATACTTTCTGATACTGTATGATGTACGTTTGTGCGCTGTAACATATATATATATAATTCGGAAGAGTTCTCCCGGCAGAAAGCTGAAGTATTGTCTAAATGTTTCTTGGGGAAGTGGCTATACATTACTATGCATTTTTGTTGGCTTTTTCTCCTATGGAAACGTGAATGATCGAATAATTTAAAGAAATCATTATAAAATCGAATACATCTCTTAGATACCAGGCAAAATTCCAACTGAAAAGGCCTCTTCTAGAGTTCCTATCGATACAAGGGCAACACTGGTAATTCGGGTTTTATGGATTTTTTGTTCAACCAACATGATGCAAAAAATCCCATTTTTTTCTTTATTTTCTAAAAGTTTACTTTCATTTTCATTCAGTTTATATCCATACGATGTGATATAAACAATAACTAACTTATGATATCACGTTACAAATAACTTTGACCTAGTTATGATGATTTGATACACGTTTGTAGCGTACAATGATGTCACGTTCTGTTCATTGATCTAAAATATATACGGGGGTGACAATGGGACTAGAGCCATGCCTATATCTCCTTCGCTTATCAACCGATTTGAATGAAATTTTGTACATAGATAAGAGACACAATTTTGGATTGACAGATAGATCGAAACAAAATGGCCGACTTCCGGTTTCGCCAGAATAGCCACCACCTTCGATTTTTCAAATGGAACATCCTTTATGTTGATGTTTTTCGCATTCTACGGATCAAATTACATACGACAGTGTGGCCAAATTTTTATTTTACAATTGAAAAAAAAACGTTTCCTTTTTTTTTAACCCAGTGGACATTGATCAGGTTAAAATCTATACTAATTTACACCAGTAACTCATAGTAATAAACATTCCATCGATAAAATCAATAACAAATCCTACAGCAGGAATTGAAATTTTCTGAACACATTTTCAACGAAAAAATCGTTTTTTTCAAATGGTACCAACCGAAGGCCATCTTGCCATCCGTTAGATAATTTAATTACCAATTCAACGATATACATTATGTACCACTTTCTTTTTGTTCAAAACTAAAAACAATCAATTATTGAATTTGTACAATATTTCTAAGATGCCTAAAAACCCTGGTGTATTCACTGATTCGATTTTGTTTAGAATTTTTGGGGGACAACAAATGAAAAACGTTAAATTCTGCTTAGAACTTCATTAGTAGATGGCGCGGTTAAGGAATGTTTGTTGTTTGTGTCACGCAAAATGTCAAACTTCAAACCTATGAAATTTTCTTTTTCTGTCAACATTACTTCATGCAAAAAATTGTGAATTGATCGTTTACAAAGATTATAGTGCTACGAACAAGATCCCGCTCAGAACAGTTGGCGCGTAAATGAGATGAAATCCTCGAAACTTACTACAATGTTTACATCTGTCTGTCAAAAATAAGATTTTTCTTGGGGTCTCCCTGTCGATTTTTTCAAAGTTATTCTTTCTCAAATGGCCTTTTTCGGATCATGGAAACTTCCACGAAGGAATGAGAAAAGGTAGGAGAGTGGACTGATGTCTCTAGATGATGAATTAACTTGAAAATTGAGGGGATTGGAAAATGTCCCCGATGACATTGTTCCATTAAACTTTCCGATACAAACTATTACCAAGCCATTCACTGCCCATCTCTGCCGGACTATTACCTCTCTAACAACCTTCTGACAGGAACAAAATCAGAGAGTTCATTGTAGATATCATAAAATCTGTTGATGAAGTTGAGAAATCGATGAATCTTAGAATGACTTCGCCGGAAAAGGTGAGCCCTACTAACAAAGATTAGGGGTGAAAAAAATAATCTAAATGCTTTTCTTTTATTTTCAGTAACACCCCGCATGAGATAATCGGAGAAGGATCTAAACCAAGCAGTTGTTCGGAAGAACAAGGCCCACTCCCAAGATCGATAAGGCTAATGACTATGATTGGGATGATTATCCCTTTTTAATAAACACATGAATTTCAAAAGTAAGCGTGGACTTTTAATTCTATGAAGATATATTGATTTTGGCTAGTGAATTCCGAACCGTCCCATAGGGTCCCATAGCTCTTTGGAAGAAAATATCCACTATATTTATAATTTACCAATACTTTTAGTCAGAAGACTGTCAACTCATGGGAAAAAATTTATACAAAATATATATAATATAAAAAATAAATATAAAAGTAATAATACAATTATTTGACTTGCTAGTTACTAGATACATTACAATCACAAGCTGAAAAAAATTATTCCAATGGGCAAAGGTTCAGAGAAGATTCAAATTAATTCATACATATACGAGTCATTTTACTAGTAGTGGAATAATATTAGATTTTAGCTTCAGAAAGTTAGGGGACTGCGGGAACTTTTTACTGTACATTAGTTTTGATGTGAGGAACAACATATAAAAAGTTACCAACCATAAAGTATGTGCTTAATTAATTATTTAACAAATAAGTTGCCAAATTACATTGTATATTGATTATAAAAAAAAATTAATAAATAATGGTGCCACTCGCAAAAATGGAGAAATTGACATAAAAAAGGTAGATAAAAGTTTTCTTTAAAATAAAAACTGTAAGCTGCAGAATTTTTTCGCTAACGTGCGAAAAAAATGTGAGGCGGGCACTCTGAAGTCCTAAATTTCGTCCATTTCAAATCATGTCACTTCAAATATCAAAGTGAGAACTATATTTTCTGCCTTTGACTGTTTTATCTATGTTAGATCCTATTAAAAAAATTAATATTTTCGGTACTCGTTATGGTACGTTTCCACTCTGACATATCCCAGGCACATGTTGCGCGTTTTTCTTCAAACTCGTACTGTTTCCAATTCCTTGCAACATATGCATATGCAACATTCGTAAAACACGAAAGTTAGAGTGCCAGTTCAGTTGTAATCCTACAGTAAATCAGATGCAGTATTTGTCAGTGTTTCTCGAGTGATTTGTCGTTTAAAAGCGATTATGGACAACTTAGCTACTCTTGCTCTTGTGGTAATGGCTGGGGCATAATATGAACTACAAAAAAAATGCGAAAATGACCGAGATGGTGGATAAGAAGTTCTTTAGTCAAAAGGCATTCGGAACGAGTATATAACTCGTTGATGAGAAACTTACGCCTCCAAACTGGATACAATAATTTCGTTAGAATGACTGCAATTGATTTTGAATCTTTACCAAACATTGTGAGAAATTGCGAAAACCAGGAAATATCGAGATTAATTTTCATTGTGAAATGTTAGCGACAACCCTCCGAGCACATATATCGCGGGACAAATTTGTAATAATGGAAACGAAAATAACTAGTGAGGAAATTTGAATGGTTTATGTGATCCATGAGGTTTTTTAGTATACCATCGAGGATACAAAAATTCTTTGTATTACTTCTATTTCATTTTTCATACTTGTCAATTAGCGGTATCAAATAGCAGAATCTGGAGTTGAAACAGATTACTACACGAATAATAAAAAACTATCAAGCATCGGCTTTGTAACTGTACTTTCGTTCGGAAACAAATGGATCCTTTTGTAGTTAATAGATATCCGGATCTTTTTCATCAGTATTTTATTTCCGTAAATTCAAACCGACAACAAACTGGTTATTTTCAAATTCCTGCAATATGCATGAGATTCGTTCTCTTTGAAATGATAAATTTCCATCTAGCAATTAATCTCTGTCCTCTGGAATCCAAATTAACCGTGACTAGTGCCATAATCCGATTACTTTCATTATTAATTGAATTTCTTCTTGGAGCGCTGTTTCATTGGGATGGATCACGCCGTTCTTCTCAAACTCGAGACTTTTAATGGCAAGAAAATAATTTTTTTCAACGACTACTTATTTCATGTTGTTATGTTATTGACAATACTGATAATAAGAGATAATACTCACTTCTGAAGACACACTGGACAAATGATAAAAAAATCCTCTTTGAGCAGATTGTATTCGATTATAAAAACAATTTTCTGAAATATTTCCTCTACGAAATAGAATAAAAACAAAATATTTTTCACTCAATATTTCAAGGTGATTCTTCAGTCGACAGCGCCTGTAAAAATACTGAGACTTTCATCAGCATCTTCGTATTGATACGAATACACTACGTCACTGACATAATCACCTGCTGCCGACAAGTTATGTCATATGTGAACGAATCTTAAAGCAGCTACCTGTGACCCGTCACAGAAAGGTCGAGGCCATTCTAGAAAGTTCAAAGACTCTTCTGGTATTTTCTACCATGTGTGGCCAGCGATCAGTTCAATAGTGCAGTGTCGAGCGCGGTATTTTGAACCATGTGATTTATTTAGTTGTCGGAGTACGTTATTGTGGAGACAATAATTATCCGAGTATTACAATAGACGTACACCAGTTTCGTAACACTTGGTGTCAGAAGTGAGGATTTTCAGCGACTATTGGAGAATAATTGATGGTGGATGAGAGAAATACACCCTACAACGAGGTGAAAGCCATAATGGAAATCATCAAACAGCAATTTGTCAAGCAAGAGAGAAGACTGTTGGAAAAAACACGAGTTGAAGAGAAACGACGGCATAAATAGAAGAAACAAGAGGACCGTAGATACAGGAGGAAACAGGAGAAGAATAAACTATGAGAGCAACAGAAAATATTTTCGAAGCAGATGTTCCAGAAAACCGAGGGGCAGATAACGGGACCGAAAGAAAAGTTCGATAAAATCGGTGGCGAAATCAATATAGTCTGAAAACCTATGGAGGCAATAGACAGAGGAGAAATTAATGCGGTATTCAAAGGAGAAAAGGAAGCAGCTACCACGGAGCAAAAAAAATTGTGTTGGCGGTGCGAGAAGAACTAGAGAAGTAAATTGCTTCACTGAAGATCCAAGACTACCATGACTTGATTGCCCCATCGCACAATTCCGTAAAACTACCAACTTTTGATTGTTAGGCGCCATGGTCCCTATATCGTAGGCAGTTTGAAGCTGTGACAACAGCCAATTGATGATATGATGGATAAAAGGCTATTGCACTTATAGGTCCAGGAAAACAAAAGAAAGCCAGCATATCGGAGCTCATGCTGGCTAGCGATAATGAAGCCCCTAGGATCATTCACGTCAATAGAATCAGAAGAACTACCGGAAGTTTCAACATCATGGGTATGGGGAATCAAAGAGACGTCATATGTGCTATAAACACTGATTCGTCATTTTCCCCGGTCGGCAGCGGTATCCTAGAAGCAGACAGTGTGAGACCACTCATATCCAATTTTATCCTACGAATGGTCACTGGAAAAAATGTACCGATACGAGGAGACCTAAACCTCGGAAGATTACGAATAATGAAAAGAGTTTTGTGGCAGACATAGACGATTAGTTCATTCTTAGGATGGATCTCATAGGAGACTTTGGATTTTCTTTCGATGGTTAGCGGAAAATCATGGAATTTGTACGGGAAGAATTCAATTCAACAACACCATTCTGTGACATTGTGAACAGCCAGGATAGTCAGGATACCTGGTATATCTGAAAATATCGTTTGGACTTGACTAGACGGAGACCCTGGGTGCTGTGTGGGAATAGAACAGCCATATGAAGAATCCTCTTGCAAATTATAACTTGCATGAGCTGTGATTAGAATGAAACAGAACATCTCTGTCATAATTACTGATGTATTTTAATAGTCCTAAAAAGAGACATGTTGAGTGTTGAGTGTGTGTGTGTTGAGTGGGTAGCGGACCGCAGAATAAGTAGATAACCGGATCATGGCTGATGACATATGAATCATTGAAAAATCCTTGGCATATTTGTCACCGAATGAATACGAAGCTACCATGACATTCATTGCCAAGGAAAGTGATGTATTCGAGACCGCAAGATCACCAACAGCATGAACCAACCTGGTCCAGCATAGCATAGATACTGGTCAAGCCCATCCAATTCGACACCCTGGTCATGGAAAATGGCCACTGAAACTGGTATGGTACTCAGCTGATGGAAGGTCGTCAATTTCCAAATGGTTGTGTTCAGGAAAAAAAAGTGTAGTCTTGAAAAACTTTGGACAAGATACGGCAGAGGTGCTACTGGGTTCAATGTCAAGACGATATAGAAAGCTGGGGCAGAAGACGTCAAGAGTGCTACGCTACTAAAGATCCCAAAACAAGGTCCAGGGTGAAATGAAGAAATACAACGTATGTGCACCATTCGTACGGATTGTCGGATTGTCATTGAGGAAGCTGGATCATTTCCTGTAACCGATGATGGTAACAAATAAATCCTTGTTGCCATGGAATAGGTAGAAGCATATGCCCTTTCAGACTTGGAGGCATCCACAACACCAAGGTCATTGGTAGACAACATGATCCCAAGATTCGGAGTACCAACGGAGTTACATTTCGAAATTTGTGAGCTGATGGATATCTGGGAGACCCGAACTACTGCGCTCCACCCCAAGTCGGATGGCATGGTTGAAAGATTCAACCAAACTATTGAAGAATATATTTCCAAGGTTGTGGAGAAATATCGAGAGGACTGGGGACGGACTCCTCTCACTATTTCTGATGGCATACAATGCAGCTGTCCACGATTCAACCAAGCTTACCCAGGCTAGCATTATGTTCGCAAGATTTTTTAGATTGCCCAGTGTGTCCGTATCACCGAGCAACCGAGAGTACGAGATGCACTACTATGCAGACAATCTGAGAGATTCACGAAACAGTTCGGAAAAAATTGATATTGACAAGAAACAGGATGAAGCTCATTGTGATTTGAAAGCTAATTCAGGAGGTTTCAAAGGAAGAGGCTAAGTTGAGCCCTATAATCCACGTAGGAAGAAAGGTGTATATTCCAAACTAACACCGTTTTGGGAAGGGCAGAACGAGGTGAAGGAGAGGATCAACGACGTGGTTTATAGAATCCAGCGTAGCCCTAGGACTAAGATAAAAGCTGTTCATCTGGAAAGGCTGGTGCCCTACCACGGTGATCCAATAGCTTTTGATCGGGTCAATCAAAATCAGAGGAGACAGTTTAACGAATACACTATGGCACTGCATGTCTTTTCAATAATCACGCGAGGTGACATCATATCGCGGACAAGACCTGTGTTAATAATACACTTTTTTAGTCAAACAAAAGAAAACCCTGAGGAAGATGGCAGCCCTAGTCGAAACGTTAGCAATGTATTGAAATACTTCATTGGTGAATCTTGATTTTTAATACACGAACCAAATTCCCAGGAAACAACAATATTCATGAATACTTCAAGAAATTCCAGACACTATAATTATCTTTGAATCAGATTTCATTTCAAATGATTCTGAATAATATTGTTGTTGATCTTCATTCTGTGCTATCAGTATAAAATGTATATATTTGCAATTGAAGAAACAATTGAGTATTTATAAAACAGTCGTGGAAAAATATCTCTATATCACATTCTATTTCAAATGATTCTAAATAATATATTTTTTTTTTAATTAAATTTAACCAGCATTGACCTCGCATACATACAATTTCATTATATCAGGTTCATTACAGTGATCTGTTGGATATACTGGAAAACACTTTTCGAGTGACTGTTTAAAATCACTGATACATCACTGAGGTTGTTCCTTTCCTGGTGATATTGTGGGCAGACAAATTAGATGCTCAAGAGATAGTGGTGTGTTACATCGTTCACAGCGTCTTGGTGTCTCTCTCTTCAAAATATGCTGGTGTGTGAGTTTGGTGTGTCCAATTCTTAGGCGTATTAGGATCGTCTGGAATATACGATAGATCCATAGTCAATTTTTGATTTTATTATCGTCCGATATATGCGCATAAGTGTTATGCAATCTGCACCCCACGAATGGCTCACTAGCGTTTTCATCAAGTTGAGACCGTTCTGACATGACTGTTTCAGATTCTTTATATGTTTTCTCCATTGGAGTCTTGAATCAAATGTGAGTCCGAGAAATTTTATGTTTTTACCAAATTCCAGGTGATGATTGTTGACAGTTAAAGATGAAGGTTGAATACTGGATATTCTGGAGAAGAGCATACATTTTGATTTTGTGGTCAAAATTGAAATCCGGTTTGTTTGGATCAGATCTCAAGTTCTTTCATGACAGCTTGAAGCTTACCTGACGAATGTATATTTTTGCCACTCGTGTATAAAACTAAGTCGTCTGCGTAGATATTGGCTTTAATTGGCGCCCTCATGTTTTTCAACATATCATTAATGGCAACCAGAAATAGGGTAACACTAAGGGTATATCCCTGTGGGGTGCCATTTTCTTGTGCTTTGGATCTGGATAGTATCCCATTTGCTTTCACTTTGAATGATCTATTCGACAGGAAATTTTGTATAAATGCCAAAAGATTGCCGTTAATTTTCCAGATGGTTAATTGTTTCAGAACTCTATGTCTCCAGACTCGGTCATATGCTCGGTCAATGTCAAAAAATACTGCCATAAGTTTTCGTTTTTTTGCAAATGCTTCTTGTATGTCTGATTCTAAGTTGACAAGATTGTCGAACGTAGATCTATTTTTCCGAAATCCAATTTGCTCAGGTATTATCAGGTTGTTTTGTTCTGAAATGTATACTATTTTCTCAAGTATTTTGCAATCGTACATGTGAGGGTTATTGGTCTGTACGAGTGTGGGTCAGATTCGTTTCTATTCGATTTCAAAATCGGTACCACGATCGCTTCTGACCACCTGTTAGGGAATTGCTGAGTAAGGTAGATTTCATTCAATATATTGAGAAAATGTTCTTTTCCGGTTTATGTCAGTTTTTTCAGGAATGTATAGGGTATTGTGTCGGGTCCAGGACTGGGGTCGTTCGTTTTTGATAACGCATCATCCAACTCTGTAATGGTGATAGGGAGGTTCATGGGGTTAGCATTATCGTCTTCTATATGGATCGGTTCGTTCTCTTTAGTATCTTGGTGTTGCAGAAAATCTGGATTGTAGCTTTCATTGTGTTCCTGGAAAATGTCTCGCTCAGCATTTCAGAGATACCATCCTTATCCGAAGTCATTGAGTTTTCAGATTTCAAACAGTTTATTCCAAACTTTGGATTCGATCCTTTTATTTTCTTGACTTTTTTCGAAATTTCTGAGAACGGTATGGAAGAACTCATGGTTGAGACATAGTTTTCCTTTGATTTTTTTTTACTTTGTTTGAGGGTGAATCTCATTTGTGCCCTCAGTTGTTTGAAGTTCACGAGATTATCCGTGGTGTGGTTTCTTTTCAACTTGTTAAAAGCCGTTTTGGGCGATCTGATAATTTTACCACATTCTTTATTCCACCATGGGACGGAAACATGTCGTTTTATCGTGGAGGTTTTTCCTATAGCCTCGGAGCTGCTCTCAAGATGATATTCGTGAATTCTTCAACGATCGAGTGACTCTGGAAGTCTCGAATTGGAGTCGATAATTTCACCGTAAATGTTCCATTTTTCGATGTTAGCTTCACTCAGTTTCCATTTTTGGAAAATTTCACCCGACATTTCCCGGAAATGATCATTTCTGATCGATATCGGAAAGTGGTCGCTATCGTAGGAAAATGATGAGATCTCCCAAGTAAGTGATGGATATAGGGTAGCATCACACAGACTTAGGTCAAGTACGGAGTGATTCAGACTCGTTCATTCTAGTGATTTCACCTGTGTTGAGTAGCGCAAGGTTGGATGAGATCATGAATTGCTCGAACATTGTTTCCCTATCATTGGTAGTTTCACTTCCCCAGATGGTATTGTGGCAGTTGAAGTCTTCCAATATTATACGGGGTTTAGGAATTTGTAGAAGTAAATTTTCTTATTCCGCCACAGAAATTTCTTTGCAAGGTGGTATATATATATATATATATATATATATATATTGCATATGTTAATTTTTTGCTTTGCCTCTATAGATATAGCTACTGCATCATACTCCGTTCTTAGGGGAATTTCGGTCACTTCAATATTTTGTTTATAATAAATTGTAACCCCGCCGCTTGTTCTGATGGCTGTTGTTCAATTTTTGGCATTGTAGTTTTCCAGTGAGTATGTGCGATCGTCATGGAAATTTGTTTCTTGCAAGCATATGATTTAGGGGTCCTGTTCGCTGATGAGTAGTTTCAACATTTCTAAATGGGTAAATACCCCATTGATATTCCATTGTAGTATGAACATAATAGAAAACAAAAAGAAAAGCATTATGAGAGGTTTATCAAAAGGTTTCTTGCGAGCCTTCACTTTCATTATCTGATGAATGAATGAATGGAAATGGTCTCCAATTCTGTGTTGAGTTGTTTCAGAATTTTCTTTTTGATTTTTGTGATCCTAGCTTTAATACTCCTTTCTGTTAGTAAGGGATATACATTTGTGAGCATTTCAAGAAGGGCATGGATATCATTAGTATAACATTGGTCTATATTCAAGTTGTCTTAAAATCCAAATGAATTTTCTAGGAAGTCAATGAGTTGATCAAAATTCAAAACAAATGGTGGGGATTCTTTTTCGATGGGAGATTTTGCTGGTAGTATGTGGGATTCCGTTTTTAAGTGATTCTCAGGGGTCAGTTTCTTATGTTTTTTCAACACGGGTATATTTGGTTTTGGGAACTGGTTTTCCAGAGTTTCAATTTCAGCAGAGGGACTGGAGATAGCAGAGCTATTTCGTTTTTGAGAGCTGGATGTGATAACTGAATTTGGTATAGCTTCGGGATTTGGAACTGGGTCGTTTTTGTGTTCTCTATCCTGTAAAATATTTTCTCTGATGTTCTCTTGAGATACAGTTTCTTGATCACTTCTCTCGGGACAAGCAGAAGCAATGTGACCATGTTCTTTGCACTCGAAACAGAAAGGAATATACGATATGAGGTATGGACATATTCAATGGAAATAAAGTCGGGAATGGTGAGAGTATCGTCAGGGGTATAGTATGTTTGTCTGCGAAAACTGAGTATGTGACTGTACTCGGGGTTAGTGATTCCAATTCGCAGAAATGTGATAGGGCAGAGTATATGCAGTCCTAGTTCTCTGAGTTTTTACTCGAATACATTATGAGGTATGGATGGACAGACATTCGATAGCAGTAAACGTTCCGACGGCGCGATTAGCCGCCGTGCTGTGAGGGTTTCTCCATTGACGACAATCGAGCCATGTTCACTGAGAAACTTGTCTACGTTAGATTTGCTGGAGAGGTAGATGCAGATTCTATTGTTCGATATTCTGCATGTGAAAATTATATCTTTTGGTTGTACTTTCACACCAAGTTCCAGAATGTAATCCTGTAGTTTTAATCCTTCAACGGAAGGAAAAATGATGGCTTGCTCTTTCGATGGAAATTTGATTTGATTTACAATGCTGGAATAAGTTGCTCGTCGTCTTGTGTTTTCGTTAGAATGGTTGCTCGGGGTGCTCCTGTAGTCAGAAATACCCCCCTCGTTGAATATCTCACTCATTTTGAATTTCAAATCACGGTGGTTTACTCGTGATTAATTTCATTACTCCAACACTGACTACGGTCCTGACCACCGATGTGATTTTTACACACGAAAACTGTTAGGTTAACAGACTATTGCTCGGTGTTTGTATCAAACTTATATTCAACTGTGAGTAACTCTATAAAAGTACTCACCAGGTAAGTGTATTCATGAGTGAATGCCACGTAGTAAGATTGAACTAATTAAATCGATTCGGTTCTAGAATAATATTTGGATGTGGTTGCTACACTTATCGCTTGACCGTTCCTAACCGACGAAGGGATGAACTCCCTGAATAATATTGTAGTTGATATCATTGATTATTCATATTTTAATCACTTCAAGATTTGATTGATTTGCACTTAGGCCATAACCTTGAGAATAGTTTTTCCAATAGTATCGAGAGAACGGATGAAATCTGAAGAAGCTTATTTGGTATCAATGGGTACATTCAATTATTTTCACAGGAATAAATATTTCTGAATCCGTAGAACGAAGCATATAGAAATTAATTCAATTTCGTGCAATTTGCAGCCTCATTATCATAGATTAAACCACCCAAGCTTCGCTTTTATCGTTTAATCAGATCATGAGACGCAAATCGCACTCAGTGAAATGCAGAAAACCAATTAGATCAGTTCAATAGTGATAAATGTCTTCTTGCTTTTTTATACTGATGAATGTACAGTAGATTCGAGATTGTTTTGCGATGAAAGCACACTAGGTCCTGTCAGAATTATATGTTAACGCATAAGGGAGCAGGATATGTAAAATTAATTAGATAAGGGGTTTTGCGCTCATTACGTACAGTGATTCGATATTGGAATTGAAATACTACCTTTTTCAGTACGTTGAAAGGCAGAATATTTCATGGACGACACCTTACCGTAGTGTGGTACTCGTTCCTATGTCCCCTTTCTTTTGAGTTACCCACTAAAAACTCCACCGGGTAGGCTCCTCTGTCCCGTTTTATCGTGTGTTTCTCAGTCTGAAGGCACCTAGCCTCTTCCTGTATCACCAGGTGAAGGGGAGGCAATCACAGCAGTGCCTCCATGGCTGCAGTATGCGTTGATTCCATTGCCCCCGTAATGCCTGCACAGGCAAGTCTTTGCACCTTGCCCAGTTTAGCTTGAGCACTCCTTTTCTGTGTCTTCCTCCACCACACCAGAAAGGCATATGTTATGGCCGGTTTTACCACCATGTTGTACAACCAGTGTATCATGTGTGTTTTAGCCCCCATTCCTCACCGAAAGAGCGTCTTGCCACAATTAATGTGGTCTCCGCTTTTCTGCTCACTTTTGTCAGATGTTAGTTCCAGGTCAGTTTCGAGTCCAGTATCACCCCGAGATATTTGACATCTGCCTTGCTCTGTATTATTTCTCTTCGGAGTTTTATAGGTCCTAGCGCCTCTAATTTGCGTGTCCGAGTAAATGTTACTATGGTGGCCTTTCGAAGGTTGATGTTCAATGCCTCGAAGTACGTCCATCTGGTTACCAAGTTTAGGGCCTCTTCATGCGATCTCTAACCGTGGTGTTGAATTTCCCCTGTTCTAAGACAACAATGCCTTCAGCGTATCTAAGAGTTTTGTGAACTTTTTCATTCAGGAACCCCAGTAGTTTGTAAATAACCAGATTCCACAGGACTGGAGAAAGAACTCCCTCCTGTGGGCATCCTCTGGTCGCCCGGGCCACTACATTCTCTTCCATTGGGGTTGTATGTATCATCCTGTATCATTCCTCGATTCCTTTCCGTCTGAGAGACCCCGTGATTGAGTCTATAGAGGTATTATTGAAAGCTCCTTTTATATCTAAAAAGTCCGCTATTAGTACCTCTCCATTTTCCAGCGTGTTTTCCACTTTCTCTACCAGTTTGTGGAATGCTGTTTCTGTTGAGCAGCCGGGTCTGTAAGCATATTGTTCTTGATGCAGTGACCTTCCTACCAGTGCCTATCCACCAGCTTCAGTCCAAAGACTTATCGGTCTCAGGGACCGTTTTCTGTCCAGTTTTCCCAAGTTTTGGTATGGAAATTACCCTAATGTTCCTCCATGGCTTCGGTATGTGTCTGCCTCTTAGAATTCCACAGAGCTTTCTGTGCAGCAGTGCTGGGTAAATCCCGTCCGGTCTTGCTGATTTGAATGATTCGAATGAGCGAATTGGCCTCTGTACTTTGTCATAGGTTACCACCTTTTTTGCTAATGTCCAACTTCTCCAGGAACCCCTTTCCAGAATTTCCGGCCAATTCTCATTAGCAGGTGTCTGTACTATTAGAGCCCCAGGAAAGTGAACCCTATAGAGTTCCTTTATGGTTTCTTCTTCTGTAGTAGTGAACTCTCTTTGTTCATTTATAAGGGAGTGTATTGCTGGTGTCTGGCGCACTCTTGGGTACTTTCTATTTCCTCACAGTACCTCCTCCAGGAGTCTCTCTTGGCTTTATTCAGTGCCTTTCTGTAGTTGGTGAAGGCGTTCTTGTAGTCATTCCATCTTCCAGGTTTCTTGACGCTGTTGAACTTTTTCCTTGTTTGCCTCCTTAATCTTGCAAGTTCAGCATTCCACGTTCATAGTGGAGTTCCTTGTGATGAGGGGACAATTGTTGTTGAACTCAGAGGTGATTGTGTAATTGGGTTGCCCTACTGCCATCTCTCGGTCCCCGTTTGCACTTATCGGTCTTTGTAATCTGGGAAGGTCTGTCTTGTATGCTTACCATTCCGATAAGTTTCTGTAGTGGTGTTGCTCTTCATTTTGGAGTTAATGAATTTGTGGTCTGAGCAACTCTCCTCTTCAGACACATGCCATTCTGTAACAAAATTACACACATAGGTAGAGGCTATTGTTACGTCGAGTACCTCCCTTCTGTTTTTTGTAAAAAAATTTGTCAAAATCTGTTCCAGATATAGAAATTGTTATGACCTGTGCAGGGTGTTATTTATTTAAAAACCACACACCTGCCTAGCCAATTGTTAAAGCTGAGTACAGTTGAAGAACCTAAAGAACCCACAACTGACCAGCCATTGTCAAACCCTGGCTATATATATATGAATTCACACACCACTCCTGAAAAACCAAGTGTTTGTCAAACCTACTTTTACCAAAGAAACACTTTAGAAAACTCAATAGAAGGATTTTACAAATACCGCCAAATGATGTATAACTACACTTGTATTATTAGGATGCACTCTACTCCATACTGAATATTTTTCACACAACTGACAGTACAAAAGCGTATCTTATAAAAAGTCGTTAGAGGTTCTATACTGAGGGTTGTGCAACTGAAAAAATTGACAACGGGAATGTACTCGGAGGAAGGCCTATCCAAGCTATCAAAAAAATTAGATAATAATATAGTTGTAAAATTAAAAGATATAATTAAGATCAAGCTTCAAAACATTACACAAATCCATGAATCAATAATTTCTTATAGAACTATTTCGTATAAATTCACCAGAAAACATGAATATAAAAATAGCAATAAAACCATAGCAGAAATTAGTATCATATCAGTTACAATGTTCTATAATTCTAGGGCAATGAACAATATATTTTCAATCAATTGTAGCTAAATCAAACGCAGCAATATATTTTAATACTTCTTCTTGTGCTTTATCAATATATTCTAAAATTTTGTATTTATCAATGTTCACAAATCTAAAACACCAAGGTCAATCATCTGGGTTAAAACAATTATCATTATAATTGTTTTTCTTTCTTTGAACAACAACTTAAATATTTTACTGGACTTGAAAACATCATAGCAAAAGTTTTCAGATATAATCATTGAATAGTATTAATCATAGTATACATCTTTCTAGAACAAGCAACTATCAAAATCTAACGGAATGAAGAAATATTTATCAGAGTAGTTGAATTAAACTTTAAGGAATGTAGAGTATGAATGTGGAAAAATATTCATTATATAAAGCCTGGTACACAATACAATCAAAGAGAAAAAATATGTAGTATCACCCTGTATATATACACTTGGTACAAAGATCACTTATCTTGCAAATATTTTTACTCAAGTGATTTTTAGTTCAATCTTTGCAAATCCTGTCAAGTATTTAAATATTTATTTTCTTCTGAAGCAAATGATGAATTTTGGATGACTTCTTTTGAGTACATATCAGTGTATGTAGTTCAACTCGTTTTCTTTGTAGCTACGAGTTCTAATAACTGGTACATTTTTAACTTGCTTGTATCTGAATATAACTTGAAGTATAATTGAAAGTTTTCATATATCTGACTAAAGCTTGATCTGATCAAATTAACTCAATTTAAGATGCCGATACGCATCATAAGTTACATACTGACTTGAAAATAATACCCGAATGGAATGCTTTTAATTCTCCAGTTACTCTGATTCATAACCTTTCAATTCTCTCACAGGGAGCTTATTTACACACCAGCTATATTATTTTGTCCCCCATCCAATTTGGTAATGTTAATTTTAGACTCTCTCATATCTCCCACAATGATTCACTTGCTATCCATACTGAGTCGTGAACAGCTATATTTGTTTCTGTCTTTCTTGAAAGAAATGAGTTCACATCAATCTTGTTTATTTTAAGATCTCATTGTTCATTTATTTTCGGAACCCTCATTTTAAAGTTCATTACTTCCCACGTGTATATATAATTATATTTTCTTTCCCTGCGCAGATATATGGTGTTATTTTTATAATTTTTCGGTTCATTGAGTTCAATACTCGTTTGAATAGAATAACTTGCACGTAATATGAATTTATATATAAATATTGGATTTTTCCATAGTTTAAATGTGATCTTTCTGAATGAATATATTATTTCAAGATATTTTTTTTCCAAGCTCTATATGCAGGTTACAACAAATATTTTATTTCATAGTGGAAAATGTATATACAGTGTGACCCATTTGAAAAGGAACCACCCCTGTAGAATACGCATTTTTCAGTCAATCTCAAAAATGTTTTTTTTTCAATATTGAGCATCAAAAACTGTATCTTGACACAAATGTTCATAACTTTAGTTTCATTTCCAAGGCACTCTATGGTTTTTTTCTTCGTCAAAAACGGCAAAAGTTTATTAGGCAATTTTTGTTTTCAAATTTGACTACTTCACTGGATTCGTAGTCGTTATAAATGAAAACCATCAAAATTTCATAGAAAAATATTCGTTAACAACGAAGTTACAACAACTTCAATTTTGGAAACAAAGTATTTGATTATAATTTTTATTTAGATTATAGACATATTTAAGATCTGGCAACACTGCCGATACAAAGTAGAACACCATTGAATTTGTACAGCGAAAATCCGAACTCAATAGCTCATTCCGTTCTACAGTTATAACTCCTGAAAGTATGGTAATGTGAGCGATTTGTGGTGTACTAAATCACAGCCTACTATTGATTTAATACAATACCTTTGCCTAATTTATTAGTTCACCTTTCCTCAAATTATTGATACCTTCTCTAAAAGCTTCTTTCAATTGAGTTTTGCAGAATTTAAAAGCAACATTTTTTGTCCTGCTTTCTGTTTTATCATTCAATAAATAATTTTGATACTTTAAACTTGATTCGGTTCATTTTGTTTTTATCGGCTATGGAAGACTGCATAACATAGTTAGATTTTCATTACAAAATCGCTTCCACTACAAATCGCTCACATTACCATACTTTCAGGAGTTATAACTGTAGAACGGAATGAGCTATTGACTTCGGATTTTCGCTGTACAAATTCACTGGTGTTCTACTTTGTATCAGCAGTGTTGCCAGATTTTAAATATGTCTATAATCTGAATAAAAATTATTATCAAATACTTTGTTCCCAAAATTTAATATGTTGTAACTTCGTTGTTAACCAATATTTTTTTATGAAATTTCTACGGTATCCATTTATAACGACTACGAATCCAGTGGTGTAGTCAAATTTCAAAACAAAAATTGCCCAATAAATTTTTGCCGTTTTTGACGAAGAAAAAAAACCATAGAGTGCCTTGGAAATGGAACTTAAGTTATGAAAATTTGTGCCAAGATATAGTTTTTGATGCTCAATATTACATAAAAATTTTTTTGAGAATGATTGAAAAAGGCGTATTCTACAGGGGTGGTTCCATTTTAAATGGGTCACACTGTATATATTTTATGTTTTCGAGTGAGTTCAAAAGCAGTGAAAAATAATTATGAATGAATCTGTTGAACAATTTCCTCGATTCTGAAACGAGAAGAATTGTAACTATCCACGTTGGAAATTCGAATATAATAATAATAATTCTGGTAAATTTATTCAGTTTTGAATGTGATTCGGGAAATATTCTCATTAAATATCATTCGTGCTAGAGGATTTTATCGCATTTTTTTTTCTCGGGAATTTTTCCTCTAGGAAATTCAAATCGTGAAATTTGCGGCCTATTATGAAAGATTACACAACTCAAGCTTCAGATAAGACCGCAAATCGCAATCAGTAGAATTTTCAAGTCAAATATTTTCTCGAAAATTTAAAAAAAAATTGGGCTATGAAATCATTATCACTTATGAATACCCTCGATAAACTACCTAGCACTCATGATTATACCCCCGCTGAAATTTTCCATTTTGTTGTTTTATGAATGAGTTCAATTTTCACTAATCATATTCTGAATGTATAGTCCGCACCAAGAAAGTTAAATCTAGTGTAAGTGGTAAGAGGTACCAAACATATTATTGTATAAATTATTAGTCAGAGATGACATTCAACTATTATTAATGCATTTCGAATTCGAGAAAAAATATCTTCCTTATTTCCTATAGTTGTTAAAAATCATGTTGAAAGAATCAATTTTCAATTTATTCCACTTTACATCTCAAAAACTAGTCGACCGTTTTTTATGCCTTCGAAAACTTTGATGGGGAGAACATATAAAAAGTCGGAAAATCCAACTATAAGCCGTTTTCCATAGGAATAATGCGTGATAATTTTTTTTTCATTATGATATTTATATGGAATGGACAGAATCGTTCTTTTTTGGAGGGGGGGCTTCCTTTCGATTTCATGACAAAATTGTCTCCAGACAAAGTTGAAACAATTCAATGCGTGGTCTATCAAAAGTTGAGCTTACCTGTGCGACTTCAAGAAGTTTGTCCATGTTTATCAATAGAAAAATTATTAAAGAAAAACAAGCTATTATCATACAAATGCACTAAAAAGGAAAAAAATATTTCATTCATTGTTTGATCTAGGTTATTCAACATTAAAAATCTTGCGTTTGTTTGAAGGTTGTAGACGATGTGGTAACTTGTTTACTATCATTTCGGACGTCCATCGTCTCAATGTATTTAAAAGGTTTTCACGACGTTTCGAATACTTGTATCTGCAATCGTCTTCAGGTGAATACTGACAAGTTTAGATGCTACTTACCAATTTATATGACTGACGGCGCAATGATGCGTGCAATTCCGCCACGTGCAGCGGTGCGTGCAATTTCGCGCGGTGTGGTGGTGCGTGAAGTTTCGCGCCTCTGCAGCCCGCCAGAAAGAGCAATCAGGGGTTTCCATACGTTCTTGATCTCAACGCTTGGTTGACTAAAGGCGTTATTGGCTTCGATGTAGGCGGCCTCTTTGAACTTCCGTTTGAACCAATGCTCCTCTCTACGTAGAATACTTGCGTCGTCCTATAGAACTCAATGGTGCTCAGTCCAGGCGTGGTCAGCAATTTCCGATTTTGATGTTTCTCCACGTTGAGTCCATTTCTTGTGCTCATCCAATCTTACCGATAACGGTCTCTTTGTCTCTCCAATGTAGGAATCTCCGCATTCACATGGAACTTCATTAATGCAATTCTTACTGATTTCTTTTTTGTTGTCAGGTTTGGTCTTGGTCAGGAAACTCCGTAAAGTACTGCCGGATTGGAAGCAGCTCTTGATGTTGAACTTGTTTCCGATCCTTCTGATCTTCTCGGAGACACCTCTGATGTACGGAAGGTAGATCACTGTGCTTTGTTGTTGCTCTTCAGATGTCTTCGTTCTCCGGAGTTGTTTCAATACTTCTTCTAGGAGTTTCGTGGGATATCCATTCCGGTGGAGGTCCTCTCTGATGTAGTTTAATTCGGCATCTAGTGACTCCACATCGTTGCATATGTGCGCCGCTCTCTCTACCAATGTTCTCACGATTCCTCTCTTCGTCGAACTCGGATGGTTGGAGCTGTAACTGAGGTACTGCCCCGTATGTGTCTTCTTTCTGTAGACGGAGGTGTGGACGGTCTCCACAAACCAGCAGCGAAGGTGAGAAAACCATCATTAATATCTCAACTAAACCACTCACAGGAGTAGAGGAGTCCCTGCTGGAAAAGGGATTGAACTTTGCAGTTGCACCTAAAACAATACCTATCCTGGACATTGTGAGCTCTGTAGAGTCTACCAGCAGCAGAATGAATCCCATCCAGGCAGAAGAGTTCAGATGGAAAGTGAGAGAGACACTCGAGAAGGAGAGGAATCCCCGGAGTAACATCACTGCAGGGGAACAGAGGGCCCTGAAAATTCTACAAAAGGATTCATCCATACAGATTCTTCCAGCCGATAAAGGAAACGCCACGGTTATCATGGACACCACAACATATGATGACAAGATAGAGTCGTTACTCCACACAGGGAACTATAAACTCTTGAAGAAGGATCCGACACCCACTATAGAAAGATCTACAACACTCTGAGAAAATTTAAACACTTCATTCCAGACAACAAACGATCACATCTAACGCCACACTACAGCAAACCACCGCATCTCTACGGGCTTCCGAAAATCCTCAAACCAGACATGCCACTGAGACCGATCACCAGCTCACGGAACTCACCAACCCACAAGTTAGCGAAATACCTCCTACCGATACTACAACCCTTACAAGGAAATAGCAGTTCAAACGTCGAAAATTCGAAGCACTTCGTTGACACCATCACAGATGTTGAACTTGGACCAGAAGATCGTTTCATCAGCTTCGACGTGGAGAGCCTTTACACCAATGTCCCTATAGAGGAATCTCTCAGTATCATCAGAAGGAAACTCGAAGAGGATGACCAGCTGCACGAGAGGAATGACCTTCCTATCCACGCAATATTGGAATTACTGCAGTGCTGCCTACAGAACTCATATTTCCAGGAAAAGGACCGATTCTTCTCTCAAGTCGACGGACTCCTGATGGGATCTTCCCTTTCTCCAATCATCGCCAACATATACATGGAGTGGTTCGAGGAATTGGCTATACGGGAGGCAGAATACAAACCAAAGCTGTGGTTGAGGTACGTGGATGACACCTTCATTCTATGGAATCACGGAGACAAACATCTCTTCTTCTCAAGAATTAACAGAATCAGGGATTCGATCAAATTCACGATGGAAATGGAAATCAACAGTGCTTTACCCTTCCTCAGAGAATAGGCAATAAAATCCGCACCTCCGTCTACAGAAAGAAGACACATACGGGGCAGTACCTCAGTTACAGCTCCAACCATCCGAGTTCGACGAAGAGAGGGATCGTGAGAACATTGGTAGAGAGAGCGACGCACATATGCAACGACGTGGAGTCACTAGATGCCGAATTAAACCACATCAGAGAGGACCTCCACCGGAATGGATATCCCAAGAAACTCCTAGAAGAAGTATTGAAACAACTCCGGAGAACGAAGACATCTGAAGAGCAACAACAAAGCACAGTGATCTGCCTTCCGTACATCAGAGGTGTCTCCGAGAAGATCAGAAGGATCGGAAACAAGTTCAACATCAAGAGCTGCTTCCTATCCGGCAGTACTTTACGGAGTTTCCTGACCAAGACCAAACCTGACAACAAAAATGAAATCAGTAAGAATTGCATTTATGAAGTTCCATGTGGATGCGGAGATTCCTACATTGGAGAGACAAAGAGACTGTTATCGGTAAGATTGGATGAGCACAAGAAATGGACTCAACGTGGAGAAACATCAAAACCGGGAATCGCTGACCACGCTTGGACTGAGCACCATCGAGTTCTATGGGACACGAATTTCTACATAGAGAGGAGCATTGGTTCAAACGAAAGTTCAAAGAGGCCGCCTACATCGAAGCCAATAACGCCTTTAGTCAACCAAGCGTTGAGATCCAGAACGTATGGAAACCCCTGATTGCTCTTTCTGGCGGGCTGCAGAGGCGCGAAACTTCACGCACCACCACACCGCGCGAAATTACACGCACCGCTGCACATGGCGGAATTGCACGCATCATTGCGCCGACAGTCATATAAATTGGTAAGTAGCACCTAAACTTGTCAGTATTCACCTGAAGACGATTGCAGATACAAGCATTCGAAACGTCGTGAAAACCTTTTAAATAAATTAAGACGATGGACTTCCGAAACGATAGTAATCATTCAAAATCTTGCCGCGCAAAATTACCTATTTTATATCCGCGGCAAGCTTTCGAATCTGTAACTCACAGAGTAACCTAGATCAAACAATGAAATAAATTATTTTTTTTCTTTTTAGTGAATTTCTATAATAATTGTCTTAAAAAATGTTTTTTTTATAATTTTTATTTTTAACTTTTTAGTTTATTTTCTAATATTTATGATGTCAAATAACTAGTTCAGTAATTACTGTCTAATTTATCTTTAAATTCTGAAATAAATCATAATCTCCGACCCCGAAAACCCCTAGGTAGCAATTTTGAATAGAATCGAACCATAATCACAAAAATAGTCCGCCATATTAAAACCGCCATTCTGTATCTTTTCCAAACAGAAATTCATGATGCATTGTCACGGGAATTATGTACACCTGCCAAATTTCAAATCAATCGGACGATTAGAAGTGGGTCAAATTTAACTTGCAATATTTTATTACAGACACAGGCAGACAGACAGGCACCGGGACAGGTGAAACTTAATAAAAGTTTGTACAAACTGGTTGTTATCAATGAGCACTTTATACCTAACATCTGGTAAAAATTATTAAAGCACAGGAATATTCATCGAAGGATTTCAAAATAATAATGAACATACCAGATCGTTTGCTAAGTCTTGGGAATATACTGAATCATATTGTTTATTGAATTGATTGATTGAATTGATCGTATTCTTTCATTACAATTTATGAATTATACATTTCATGGAGTAATAATTGAAGTTTCAATGGAATCAAATCTCTAGAAATTATTTTCCATGTTCATGAACGCATACAAGGATATTTCCTATCTCGTTTCTTATTATCATATACTTTTTCAAACTACTAACTATAACTGAATAATGTGACTTTTTTCCAAGTGGAATTCCTTTCTGCGCGATAAGAGTGATATTTCAAGGTCGAGTTTGAAAACGAAACGCTTCTGGCGCAAAAAGGAAAAAACTTGGCCAAAGTCAATTCAATTGGCGCGAACCCCTTACATATACTTACAAATCGAGGTTTCGATCGAAATTAACATAATGACTTCTTATATCGTCTTGAAGACTACGTATTTGTTTGTTTTAAAACCAAAAAGGTAATGTGCAATTTATAACCTTCAGGCGTTGCTATGACGTCGTGTAGTGTAAATATAACGAGAGTACAATAAATAATTCTCGAGATGAAGTTGTACTGTGGTTTGTATGTAAATAAATTGTATGTGTCGTTAAGTGGAACATAAGAGCAGTTGCTGTGAGGTTATTGGACATATATGGTTCTAATGAATAGATTTTTGAACTCATGTAATGTAGTTTTATCAACTGATGAACTTTGGTCGTAATGATTACATTATGTATCTAGGTTAGATTATTTTTGTTGGTTGTGTCATTTTTGTTGGATAGGTATATTGTGTTATGTATGTAGAATATTCAGTTCAATATGAATGATTAAAATGCCAAAACAAAAATCCAATCTACCTTACAAGAGAACTGGAGCGTATAGAAAAATATAAAGGGGAAGGATGAGTGCCTACCCCAAAATTAACATCTGAAATAACCAATCAGTCTATCGGGACACTGCAAAAAATGAAGTTCATCCAGTTCCTTCAATTGTTTTCACAACAAGGAAAGACATAAATAATATGTATGTGCACTTCGAGTGATAAATAAAAAATATTTAAATATAACTGTTCAACATCAATATAACCTCTATTGTGAATGTCAAGTTATTTTTAGCGTTTTCCATTAGGCGGAACTAGCGGAATGCTTATGCACTCAGTGTATATCTTTTTCTGTTTTGATAGCGTTACGACGTTAGTACAACAAAACTTGCTACTTGTGGTCACAGCGACTACATTACAACTTTTTTATGTAAGATATTGCGATGTCTTTGAGACACTCGTATGATAGTACATACCGGAGTAATCACAAATTTTCGACACTAGAAGGACGGCATGCATGTTTCTCGATTGATTGATAACATAATTCTGGTAGCCATATTGGAACAAAAATATTTAAAATAAAAAATATGGGACCCTGGGTGTTATATCAATTCAAAAATAATTGGGGATGTGCTGATCAAGTATCTTTCATAATATGGTCTACATATTTCAACGATTAATGAGAACAATTGATGAGATATATTTTTTCCGAAATGAAAATAAATATTTATCTCTCTCCATTTTCGAGGCGCATGAATTTTAAGTGAGTAGAATTGGATTTTGATCGTAAAAATGGATATGCTTGGTCACTAGAGTTTCAGAACAATTCTCAAAGACACATAAATGAAAATCATTTTTATCTCGATAACTATCACGGTCACAGAGTATCATGAACATGTAAGGAAGGCTGACTGATATATTATATTGATAATATATAAAATATTTTGATATGGTATACATATTGTAATACTATATTAGGAAGATTGTGACCTTCATGCATAATGATATAATGACTACACTAAAACCACAGAACGACCCTTTTGCGACTGGCTTATATAAGTCTATATTGGCAAGTCATTACCACTACTTCATAATGTCGATATGACGTCGCAAGAGTGTGTCTTTTTGTCGTATTGGCATACATAGCGACGTATTGGCATATTAAATGACATAAGTCATGGACTTTTGCGAAATGTCTAGTAGACGTCTGTACAACCAAATTATGACATCTGTGTGCTACTTGGGTTCGTCTCGAGTACTGAGTTGCACGTGCTCTTTTTTTTCGTTTTGTTTGAATGTATCTTCCATTTGAAGATGAAGATTCTATTGGATTTGAATGAGTAAGAAATTTCACCCTGTACGAACAATTCTGCCACGTCGAACTGAACTATTTTGTCTTTCTTCCAGGAAAATATTAATTTCAAAATTCCAGAGCGCTTTGAGCCGTCTTCACGATAAAATGTAATTATTTCAAAGTGAAAATTGAATTATCGGTAATTTCATTATTCGCGAGATTCATTATGGGAATCATTAGATTAAGTGCAAATTAGATAAGTCTAATTAGAATGGAATAAAATGTTGAAATTATTCCCGGCGAGAGTTTGTCATTACGGGGATTACGTATTACTCCTGCATAATACGAATTACATAACATTTGATGAACGTACAATCGCGTCGCACAGTGGAGTATTCGAAGCAAACACCTGGACAAAAGTGTAAAAGTTAAAAATTGCTCAACAATTGTAAAAAGTGCATTTTATCATTACTGGCTAACTGGTGCGTGAATCACATCATTTCCAGGAGCATAAGTAGCCTCAGTTAAAGAACAGTTTTCTTTGTGAGTGGACGTGCTATTTCATTACTTTTCAGCTTTGTTGTTAGTTCAAATGTATATTTTTTGTGGCATTAAGAATTAATATTTTGATTTATAAATATAAAAAATTTTAAGCTTTTTTAGCTGTAATTTAGATTTCTTGAATGCTTTATGAAGGTATGTCGGAGCTTGAAGGAACCTGATTTCAATTATAATCGTAATGGTTATAGTATTGAGAGTCTATTTCAAAGATAACATGTTCCGCAAGAAGTTCCAGCCATTTTTATATAGATTTTTTTCAGAAAGTGCCATTTATATTTTAACGATAATTTATTGTTAACCTATAAAACTTCATTTTTCATTAAAGCGTTTCAGTAAAGAAACAAGTTTCAAGAAATAAATACGGTGTTGAACCCAATCAGACAAAACACATCAAGGATAGAATAAACCTTTATTTTATATTTTAATAATCATGGATTACATCGTATTTCGTAATCTTTATTTTTTTTTTCAATAAGATTTGCTTATAGTTTGTTCAACTCAAAATTATTTTCAATTTAATAATAATTTCTATTCTTTTGATGAAGAACTAATAATGGGTAATCCCTTGAGTCCTTCAGAAGCTGAAATATTTATGACAACTCAAAAATCAAACTGAGAAATCTGAATAATCTGGGGTATATAATTCAACTTGTGGCTCTTGTGCAAGTTTTTACATATGCCAAACCGGCAGAAAATTCTAAAAGCGATTATCAAAACATAGGAATTGTTTTGTTATTGGTAAGACAAATTCAACTTCTGCTACTCATCTCTTGACTGAAAAACATTGCTTCGTTAAACAATTTGAAATATCACATATAGAAGGGAAAGGTTGCGAACTCGACCTTCTAGAAAGTTTGGAAATCAATAAATGTAGAAAATCAAAATATGGTTGGTTGGTTGAATTTGTTTCATTGAATTGATTTGTTGAAAATATAAACAGGATGTTCATAAAATCAGATGTGGAATCATCTGCGACTGAAAGATAAACTTTAGTCACTATCTTCCATCGTCAAGATAACCTCTTGTGGGGTATTCATGTTGAAAAGGGAAATATTCTCAATTGAATATTGATAGAAAGATTTTTCTGTGAATTGAAAAATCCACGATTGAAATGAAGTTATTTTTTGTGAATGTCTAACAGAAAACAACTACTTCCCCGGCTAAAGCCACGCTGGACATTGAACTACATCTGATAGATATTCTGAAAAAGCCCTAACTCAAAGAAAAAATCTGAAATAAAAAATTTGCATTTTCATTCAGATAGTTATTTGATTTTCTATTCCAGTCTTGATTAAGAACTCATAAAGATGAAATAAAGAAGAATGTTTTCCAAAGAGAGTACTCACCAGAAATCATTCGTAACATTGACGCAGGAGAGACATCGCAATCACTAGGTCTTCAATACATTTTTGTCGACGAAAATCTATTTCACGCTTCCACGATCATCAGGAAGACCGGAAGAAATGGGAAACACATTTTCAAGAAGCAATCTCACTTTGCAAAGATGGAAAAAGTTAGAATCATTTCTTTTGGAGAGACACTTTGAAATTAGTGTTTTCTGACATTAAAACCTGTCATGGGGTATGATAGATTGATTTGTTGAAAATATAAACAGGATGTTCATAAAATCAGATGTGGAATCATCTGCGACTGAAAGATAAACTTTAGTCACTATCTTCCATCGTCAAGATAACCTCTTGTGGGGTATTCATGTTGAAAAGGGAAATATTCTCAATTGAATATTGATAGAAAGATTTTTCTGTGAATTGAAAAATCCACGATTGAAATGAAGTTATTTTTTGTGAATGTCTAACAGAAAACAACTACTTCCCCGGCTAAAGCCACGCTGGACATTGAACTACATCTGATAGATATTCTGAAAAAGCCCTAACTCAAAAGAAAAAATCTGAAATAACTTCATTTCAATCGTGGATTTTTCAATTCACAGAAAAATCCTTCTATCAATATTCAATTGAGAATATTTCCCTTTTCATTGAATATTAAACAGGTAATGGATTTAATCCCCGTTCTAATTGCCTATTAGATTTTCTTCAATTTCCTTATTATCCTCAAAGATATACCTACTACTACCCGCCATGATTATTCAACATGATACATCGTGATTGTTGAGTTAGTATTATTTCCACCTGAAGAAGCCATTGTGTAGCAAAACACGTGTCGTGGTTTCGTAAACCCAGTTTAGTGAAAATCTTTTAGTGGAAGTCTTTTGTTTGAATGGTATTTGATTTAATATATGTATTACTATTATTAGTGAATCTTCCGAAGTCACTCAAAAACTAAAATCCCTGTAGTGCCTGAACTTTGGTAAATATTAAATATAGAAAATTAATATCTATATATATATATATATATATATATATAATAATTATATATGCTTTTATTGACTGCAACTGTGACTATAACATAATAAACAATTGTGTGATATGATGAATCACCATTTAAAGTGTGCAATCAAAAGGCAGAGTTAACGCTTACTCGAATACATAGGTAGTCCGAATAAGCATTCTCTTCCACTAAACCTACATCTGCATATATGTATAGGAATAAATAAATATATATATATATATATATATATATATATATATATATATATATATATATAAACAAAATGGAAGGAATTTAATATAATACGAAAATGTAAAATTGCGTCCGAGAGAAATACATGAAAAAGGAAATTGTGGCATATTGGACAAATTATTAAATTAAAGAAAAAAACCATCTTCAAGCGGGAGTCGAACCCACAACCTTTTCATCTCTAGTCAGACGCTCTACCAACTGAGATATTTGAGGACATAGAAACCGACGCATATTTGTGAATAATTTTTCCCATAATTTTATGTTAGTGTTGGAATAAATAGAAAAGATCGAAAGTACTTATCAATGGCCATCAAGACCCGTTAACATTTCACTCATTTCACATCATCGTCGACGTGACGATTTCAATAAAAGTTTGGGAAGATGATCTCCAACCACTGATAAGATTTCGCCAAATATACAGAGTGACCCATTTGAAAGCGGGCCACCTCTCAAAAACTGTTATTTATTATCCGATTCAGAAGTTTTTCTTTTCAGTAGATAGTTCCAGTTGAATGCCGTAAATTCGAAATAAAAATAAAAATTTCACGGCCTACTTCGTATTTTTTTCAAGGTCCAAAATCCAAAAAACATACTAGCGATTTTTTTTAATAAAATTTGACGACTCCACTGGATTTGTGATGCTTTCAAATGGGTATGATTCATATCACTTTATCAAAATATTTCGAATAGTCGTCATATAAATCACAATCTTGTTAAAAATATCGTTTAAAATGCTCTTTCAGGTCGTTAGCAGTCGAGTTTGTAAACAGCAGTTATTCAAAATGGCGTCAAATTATGTTTCTTCCAAACGTAACTCCATAGTATAGGAGATAGTTATGTCCATCAGAATACTGCAGAACACACGTTTGGAAGAAACATAATTTTACGCCATTTTGAATAACTGCTGGTTACAAACTCGACTGCTAACGACCTGAAAGAGCATTTTAAACGATATTTTTGACAAGATTGTGATTTATATGACGACTATTCGAAATATTTTGATAAAGTGATATGAATTTTACTTATGCAATATTTCTGTTAAAAAAAAAAATCTCGTGAAATTATGGTCACACCCATTTGAAAGCATCACAAATCCAGTGGCGTCGTCTAATTTAATTAAAAAAAATTGCTAGTATGTTTTTTGGATTTTTGACGTTGAAAAAAAATCGAAGTGGGCCGTGAAATTTTTATTTTATTTCGAATTCATGGCATTCAAATATAACTATTGATGCTCTATCTGAAAAAAAAACATCTGAATCGGATGATAAATAACAGTTTTAGAGAGGTGACCCGCTTTCAAATGGGTCACTCTGTATAAATTAAAGAGAAAACCATCCTCAAGCGGGAGTCGAACCCACGACCTTCTCATCTCTAGTCAGGCACTCTACCAACTGAGCTATTTATTATATATTAAAAAAAAACTCCCATGTTACTTCATCAAGAATAAAGCGATTCACACGATCCATGGCATTCTAGATCGATAAAAAAAAATTGGAATAAAAATGAGTTTATTTGTCAGATATTGACAAGTGAGGTGAATGGCATTCAAATAGAACTATTGATTCACTATCTAAAAAAAAAACTTCTGAATCGGATAATAAATAACAGTTTTAGAGAGGCGACCTGCTTTCAAATGGGTTACTCTGTATAAATTAAAGAGAAAACCATCCTCAAGCGGTAGTCGAACCCACGACCTTCTCATCTCTAGTCAGACGCTCTACCAACTGATCTATTTATTATATATTAAAGAAAAAAAACTCCCATGTTACTTGATCAAGAATGAAGCGATTCACACAATCCATGGCATTCTAGATCGATAAATAAAAATTGGAATAAAAATGAGCTTATTTTTCAGATATTGACAAGTGAGGTGAATGTCATTCTCGATCGAAATAAGTAATAATATATAGGATGTCCCTTTCAAAAATCGAAAGTTGGGGTCGATTCCGGTCAAACCGGAAGTACGGCAAAGCAAGTGAATATGTCAAAAAATGTTAATTGAACTATAATACACAACCCCCAAATTTCGTTTTTCTATCTGCAATAATAAATAAGTTATAGGGCTGAACCACCTTAGAGAATCACCCGGTATATATATATATATATATATATATATATATATATATATATATATATATATATATATATATATATATAGTGCATAATATATGTATAGTGCATAATATATATGTATGTATGTATATTATATATTCCTGAAAACTTTTCCACGACCAAATAATTACGCATACCCATCGCTCAAATCGTGTTATGGTCTTCAAAGAGCACTTTCAATTTTTAACCGACGAAACCAAAAAGGAGGAGGTTGTCTAGTCGACGCGTATATTTTTTATTTTTTTTTATGTATGACCACGCACAACTTTTAACTGAGACGTCCGATTCCAATAATTATTTTTTCAGGGGATAGGGTGTACTTCGAAGTTGGTCCCATTTGATTTTAAAAGATGGAATCCACCCCTAAGGGTAGCAAAATGAAGGACATCAATCACTCACCCTCTGAATTCTGGTCCGTTAACCGATTCTTTTTGTCATAACTTTGTACTGGGTTCTTCGATTTGGATGATTCTTTTTTTATTAGATAGGGTATATCTGATAGTTGATCATATTTGGATTCCGAATGGAATTATCCACCCTTACGGGTAGAAAAATAGGGGGTAATTGATATTTTACTTGAGAACATTGGTACACATATGTAGTTGACAATGACAGATCGCTATCTATGAGAAGATGGAATGATATACAAAGTAATGAAATAAACTAACCAGAACAACAAAAATAATGTATATTACAACAAATAGTAAAAGTAGATAATCATATTATTTAACTGGTAATAGTTGAAGTAAGGTGGGTAAGTAAGTATTTTGGAAGTAATCAAAAAACAAGTGGGTAGTGATTAGTAAATTTCCCCCACAAAAAATTGAAAAATAAAAACTTTTTAACAAAAAATTAAACCGACGAAATACGGAACTGAAAAGTAAAAAATAAAATACACCTTCTTAGTCTCAATAACTAAGCTCCTAAACTAATGTAAGTAACTAATTTTGAGTCGTCGCCAAACGAACAATCAACGAAGATCATTAAATTACTTCAAAAAAAATTTCAGAATGTCACCGCGCAACTCGATGCCATCATTTTACGCCTTGCCTAATTCATTCATTAATTTGCTTGTTTGTTTGGCGCCGACTCAAAATTAGTTACTCACATTAGTTTAGGAGCTCAGTTATTGAGACTAAGGAGGTTTATTTTATTTTTTACTTTTCAGCTCCGTATTTCGTCGGTTTGATTTTTTGTTAAAAAGTTTTTATTGCCAAATCCAATAACTTTTCGATAAAATATTTCTGTCCCTGAAAACCTTATTCGGACTATTACGAACATCAAACAAAAATTACGAAATCAGCCCGGTAGTTGTTTTTATAAAATAAAAAAAATGTGAGGAAGACTGGATTACAGGAAAACGGGATAACGACGAGAAAACGGAATAACAGGATGACGAAAAAACGGGATAACGGGAAAACGAGATAACGGAAAAACTGGAATAACGGTAAAATGGGATAACGGTAATACGGGATAACGGGACAAGGGACAACGGGACAAGGGGAAAACGGGAAAATGGGATAATAGGAGGATAGGACAACGTGATGACGGGAAAACGTGATAAGGAACGGGATAACGGGAAGCAAGCAGAGTCAAAAGCATAAATCAGATGAAACAAGGAAAACGGGATAACGGCAAGAAAACGGAATAACAGGATAACGAAAAAACGGGAAACGGGAAAACGATAACGGAAAAACTGGAATAACGGTAAAATGGGAAACGGTAATACGGGATAACGGGACAAGGGACAACGGGACAAGGGGAAAACGGGAAAATGGGATAATAGGAGAATAGGACAACGTGATGACGGGAAAACGTGATAAGGAACGGGATAACGGGAAGCAAGCAGAGTCAAAAGCATAAATCAGATGAAACAACATAAAGAAAAACATTGGAAAAAAAAAATTCAACGCGGACAAGAGTTTTCAGGAAAAAAAAAACAGGGAATATATAAATTTGTACAGGACAACGTCTCGTCTGTCGGGTCAGCTAGTATACAGTGCTTCTCAAAAGTCCTCTATCCCCCTCTTATTTTTGGAACGATTATACATAAACAAGTGAAATTTTGAAAACTGAATATAAAAGGTTGTGAAGTTCCCTACTAGTGATGATAGATGACGGAATCGTCAAAGATGACGTCACAAGGCCATTGTGACCAATAATTTTAAATGGAACCCTACGGCAAGCGACACCTCTTTCAAAAGGTATCGAAAAAACCTATTCAATGATACTTATTTTGTTTGTGTATATGTCAGTTTTGATGGCTCATTACTAAACATTAAAATTTAAATTCCATTCAGTATGATATTAATTACAGATTTAAGAATCAGTATCTACTTGAAGGAATTGCTCGAAGTGACCTCCATTCACTTCCTGACAGTGAAATATCCCATTTTTAAACTCTTTTCGTACTTTTGCCAATGTGTCTGCGTAAACAACCTCACATTCTGCAACAATACGTTGTTTTAAAACGTCAATATTGTCAGGTTCAGTGGCGTAAGCCTTCGATTTGAGGTACCCCCACAGAAAAAATCCAAAGGTGTGAGGTCCGGTGATCGAGCTGGCCATTCCGTTGAACCTCGTCGTCCAATACATCTACCACAATACTCCTCATCCAAATACCGTCTTACTGCACCGTAATAGTGTGGAAGAGAACCATCCTGTTGGAATGTTATTTCCAAATTGCCGAATTCATCTGGATTATCTTCCAAAATTTCAAGGATTAACGGTTTTATTGCGTTTTGCAACAGCTCCAGATAAACCTCACCAGTTCAATTAGTATTTAAAAAAAGGGGCCCAACGATGTGGTTTCCCAGGATACCTGCCCAAACATTCACCTTCTGGGGAAATTGGGTATATGTTTCACGGAACAGGTGAGGATTTGCGTCACTCCAATACCTCACATTCTGTGTATTTACATTTCCATTCAGATAGAAAGTACTTCCGTCACTGAAACAAATTGTTTTGACATAGTCTTGCTGTTGGTTAATTTTAATTTCCATATTTTCACAAAATTCTAGTCTTCGGTCTGGGTCGTCGTCTGAGAGTTATTGAACCATTTTTAATTTGTATGGATGAAATTTGTTTTTTTTTAAATACTCTGTGTACTGTACTTCGACTGACTTCACAGGTAGATGCAACGTGAGTTGTTGAAGAAGTAGGATTAACTATTACTTCTGCCAGTATATCAATTTTTTTCTCATCAGAAATTTGTGGTCTGCCAGATCGTTTCGCATCATTAATACTAAAAAAGGCAAAAAAGCCCTACCCAGCAACTACAGACCTATCGCACTGCTATCTATTATTTCAAAGGTCATGGAAAAAGCCATCAACATCGAGCTCATGAAATATCTGGAAGACTCAGGAATTGTCAACGATAGGCAATATGGCTTCCGCCATCAGAGATCAACTGGTGACCTGCTCGCTATCTATTGAAAAGTATGGAGAAACTTTAGCTGTGGCATTAGATATCTCCAAGGCGTTCGATCGAGTTTGGCACCAGGGACTCCTCGCCAAGCTTCCGTCTTATGGCTTGCCCCCTCAGCTGTGTTCTCTGCTTGCTAATTTTATCTCAAACAGGTCTCTCCATGTAGTGGTAGATGGAGTTTCATCTGACACTCTACTCATAAATGCTGGTGTTCCGCAAGGATCCATTCTCGCACCAACACTATTTCTACTTCACATCAACGACCTGTTGAAAGCAACTTCATGTCCAGTACACAGCTTTGCCGATGATAGTACCCTCCATACCGCTTTCTCTTCCAGGGCCCCTATATCAGCCCGTGAAACCAGAAATGAACGAGGAAGAAATGTTAATGATATAAATATGGACTTATCAACAATTCTCGAATGGGGATCTAATAACTTGGTAGAATTCAATGCAAACAAAACACAAGCATGTCTTTCCTCTAGAAAAGCCGATCTCACTGTGCCTAACATAACTTTGTCAGGAGTAACCATACCACTGAAGCCATCCATATCGATGCTTGGTATTACTATCAGCAATAACCTTTCCTGGGAAAATCACGTGAGGTCCATTGCCAAAAGTGCATCCCAAAAACTTGATTTTCTGTTTCGTGCCAAGAGCTATTTCACCCCCAGTCAGCTGCTTATGATCTATAAGGCACAGATCCGACCTGTCCTGGAATACTGTTCCCATATTTGGAGTGCGGCACCTAAACATATCCTGAGGCTATTGGATTCTGTCCAAAAAAGGGAAATACGTCTCGTCGGTGATGCCTCGCTTACAAACTCGCTCACTTGTCTGGAACACCGTAGAAAAGTTGGCGATTTGTCTCTATTTTATAGATATTTTCATGGGCGATGCTCTTCTGAAATATCAACAATCGTTCCTGCTTTGGCAGTCTCTTCGAGATTAACCCGTCAAGTTCAGTCATCACACCCTTCGTGGTCACTTTGGAGACCTGCAGAACATCACTTTCCAAAGACTCGTTCATCCAACGAACAGCGAGGCTTTGGAACTCATTGCCTAGGGAGGTGTTCCCCGAGGCATACAACCTTCAGAAATTTAAGAAGAACACCAACTCCTACCTTCTTCCCCTAGGTTCCCACAATGTTCTCTGAACATTACAGGATATCCCTTTTCGTGGGAACCAGAACATAAAAAAAAAACCCGTTGTTTCAAACTCACGAAGAAGCTCCCTTAAATAAGTCCTCGAAACGGGGCGATCGGGAAACCTCTCATTGAAAATTCGTTCTGCTGCATGAATATTTTGTCCAGTTTCACCAAGAATTAGGATCGCTGCTACTTTATCACCTAAAGCACGTACGATTTCGCTTCTTAAGTCACTTGAACGTTCGGCTCACAACAGTTTAACAAAATATTAAAATGTACAAAAATATTAAAAGTACCAAAAGCTGCTAAAACAGTTAAACGTTCGATCAACAATACACAAATTATCAAATGTACAAAAACTTGGACAATTACAAAAACATCGAATTAGGGAGACTAACAAAAACGTCAGCTTCTTTGACAACTATCCAGAGGCGGAGCTTGAATTTTGAATTTTAGTATTAACTGATTTAATTCATCACAGCTTTGCGTTTTTTGAAAGCGAGTCGCCAAAACTGCCATAAACACGAACAAAATTAGTATCATTTAATAGGTTTTTTCGATACCTTTCAAAAGAGGTGTCGCTTGCCGTAGGGTTCCATTCAAAATTATTGGTCACAATGGCCTTGTGACGTCATCTTTGACGATTTCGTCATCCATCATCACTAGTAGGGAAGTTTACAACCTTTAATATTCAATTTCCAAATTTCACTTGTTTATGTATAATCGTTCCAAGAATAAGAGGGGGGGAGCGGACTTTTGAGAAGCACTGTAGATATATGTATAACTGATGGTATTTCTGTGTTCTGGAAACCATGACCGGCAATGATATATGAAAATATTCCGAATGTCGTGATGACGTCTCCAATAGGTAGTTTTTCTATGAAATCTACCTTGTACAACAAAAAAATTCAGGATCATTAAGAATTAGATACCCTATTATTTTAAATGTAATTTTAAAAGCTAAATTAGTATTAGTTATGTTCTTGAAAATAACCTATTACGTAATTATAGTGCACAATTATAAATCAACGGATCAGATTATAATAAAAATCCAAATATAATTGTGCCAAGCGATATAACGAAAGATTTTCCTTATTTGCAGTGATTCACTACAATCAATCAATTTCAATTATTGAATGGTATAGAAAACGACGCGTGTAAAGGTTACACGGAATTGTGCAGTTCAATACTAATATTTTTAGTTTCCCTACTCCTTACTAACCCTATATTCCCTCGATTTATTTTTTCGTTTTTCCGGGTTACACTATTGCGAGAGATTTAACACCATAACTTTCGAGAGTTCTTTAGAAACGAAGCTATAAAACTGTCCTTGATAAGGTTGCATACACCATTTAGTTGGCAGCAATTCCAAGAGACTTGTATCATCACATTCTCCATCAGTTCAGTAGCAGCCCATTCGAAGTGATTCAATATTTTCACAGAAAACTGTCATTTGCAGAGTTCGTCTTCGCTTTTTCGTGTGACAAATCATTTGAATTTTGAATAACTTCTACGGGATAACATACGTCCCCCTCAGAATGGAGCAAGAAACCCTTACTGCGGAAGATTGAAATTATTTCTATTTCCTCGGTATATTCTCCTGACAGCAGTTTATCTCATTCTCCGAGAATATACACGTACATAACGTTAACTTTCATACCAACAATTAATAATAATATGGAAATAAGGAAGATTAGAATGTAAAGTATTTTTTGAATGACAATTATTTACCGCATGTATTTTTTATGTAGATTTTTCATAGATGTATTAAAGCGTTTTTCCAAGCTAACAATGTATCGCCATAATCAATTATTCGCAAGGAGTTTTATCCTTTGGAGCACCAGACTCAGTATCGGACCATCAGTAGTAAAGAATGAAGGAGGTAACAAACTCACATAGAAGGTGCGGGGGAGGGTACAATATATCACCTATAATTGTAAAATTCCTATCAGATGTTGCAGGAATCCCAAATTCAAGATACAAAATTTGATGAGATTGAAGGTAGACAGTGATTGAAAAAAGGCACAGATACAAGGGGGTTTCTAGGCATCGATAGAATTTGCTGAAATTTTAGTATTTTACGCCTAAGGTATATTAGAATGATTCTACGCGACCATTGCATTAGTTGATACAGGGTGTATTCGAAACTTCCTAGGTCTTGTCATATAATAAGCGATTTCAATATGATAACTTGTAATTCGATTATAATGCAGAATTGACATCTATGAAGGAATGTCTTCGTGCCACCATATTGAAAATTCCAATCCACCCCCATTCAGGGGTAGTTTGTGCTTGTGATTTTTCTAATAACTCTGCTGACCGGTGATTTTCCGCTAAGATACTCCATTTCAATGGAGCGTTTCAACGCTGAAATGTAAATTTCACAAAACGTATTTTATGTGTCACCATATAGAAATAGGAATCAGTCCTCCATAAGAGTAGTTTACACCGATTTTTCGAAAAATTTCGTTGACCGAGGGTTTCCGGTGAATATATTTCATTGAAACGGTAGAAAATGATTGCATAAAATATATTATTTGAAAAATTCAAATCAGTGAGATATGATGGCACAATATATATTATTTGTGCAACTATGGGGAAAATTCACATCAGCTACCCTGTATGGGTAGTTTACACTGGCGATTTTTCGAAAAACTGCTGACCGAGGAATCAAATATCAGAAAATGAATCTTGTAATGAACAATACAGTCTCATGATTGATATACTTGAAAAATTAAATAAAAATTCAATTCCAATATACATTGCGCATGTAGAGTATGGAAACATGAAGATGTCTTCGACATCAAATGTACAGTTTCTGAGATATACGAACAATATGTTTATTTTTAAATGGGACAACCCTTATATTTTACAATCGTCTGTTACAGTTTTTCATTGCCGATGCAGCATACAAACTGTTAATGGCCAATATTGACCAATAATTTCAAGAAATTAGAAAAAATATTTTTATTGTAACCGTTGACATCAACATGAAGAGAAAATAAAATGGGCCAGTTGGTATTTGTTGAATTTTAAAAAAGTCTGCTTTTTTTGTACTCATAAACATGATATGAATTTTGGTTTCATTTCGTTGAATCAAGTAGGTTTTACTATCAGTAGGTAAGTCGTGATTTACTGTCAGTAGGTACGTCGTGATAGTTTTTTTAAAAAAGGCAGAAATTTTTAAGGATACCGTCATTGGACCTTATTTTCAGAATAGAACCAAGACAGGTGAAGAATACTGGGCATTTTTAGAATTAGAGTTTATTCCAGAATTAGCCAGACTCTTTCCTGATGATATAAATCCTCATGTTGTGAATAGATCAATTTGGATTCAGCAAGATGGGGCACCTCCTCATTATCGTCGAAGCGTTCGTGAGTTTCTCGACATTACATTTCCAAATCATTGGATTGGAAGAGGAGGAGCTATCGAATGGCCAGCAAGATATCTGGATTTGACACCTCTAGATTATTTTTTTGTGGGGTTATTTGAAAAGCAAAGCGTATGTGGATAGGCCACAGACTATCCAAGGACTGAAAGACAGAATTACAGAGGAGACAGCACTCATTTCTCCGTAAACGATTAGAAAAGTCTTGGCTGAATTTTCATTCAGCAAAGATTTCTATTTCCAGAGACAAGGAGGTCATATTGAACATCTCATTTAATTTTTTTCATTAGGTATTGTTTTCTGTTTATACTGCAATATTAATTACAAAATAAAAATGTTTTTCCTTATTTCTTGAAATTAATGGTCAATATTGGCCATTAACAGTTTGTATGCTGCATCTGCAATGAAAAACTTCAACAGAAAATTGTAAAATATACGGGTTGTTCCATTTAAAAATTAACATATTGTTCGTATATCTCAGAAAATTTACATTTGGCAACGTCGAAAATATACAATTTAAAATCGCTGGTCCATCTAATATACATTACCAAAATTTTGTTATTGTATCTAACATCTTACAAAGATATCTTCATGTTTCCATACTTTACGCGCGCAGTGTATACATCCAATTAAATAATTTTGGCCGATACAATTTCAATCTTTTTAATATTCAAAACATATATGAATGAAATGCAACTCAAACAAACATTGGTCAATCTCGACGGCGATAATAATATCTTTTGTGCCATCGTATTCCAGCGTTTCAATGAATACCCCCGGTCAACCAAGCTTTTCCAAAAATCTCAAGTATGAACTACCCCCCTGAGGGGACTGAATTGTTTTTTTTTTGTGGTGGCATAAATAATATGTTTAAAGCAATCATGTTCTACCGCTTCAATGACATAGTCACCGGTAACCCTCGCTCAACAAAGTTTCTGGAAAAATCGCAGGTATAAACTACCCTTATGAAGGGACTGATTTAATTTTTTTTATGGTGACACAAAAAATATGTTTTGTGCAATCTACATTTCATCTTTTCAATGAAAAAAAAAACCCCGCAGATTATTAGCAAAATCACAGAAACAAAGTACCACTAAATGGGAGGGGATTGGAATTTTTAATATGGTGGCACAAAGACATTCCTTCATAGATGTCAATTTTGCATTATGATCTTGATAATCGCATCACAAGTGATTAGATTAAAATTGCTTATTACTAGACAAGAAAGAGAAAGTTTCGATTAGACCCTGTATCAACTAATGCAATTGCTATCGTGGTCGAGCTGAATTAATCTAATATACCTTTATGACAAAAATATAGAAGCAGTGTGGCTTGTATGGTTGATAGAGACGAAAGGCACTAGATAGTGAATTTTAAGTTTTGCGGGTTTGGTGGATACAGGAGAATTATAAGAGTTTTTTTCAACAGATGCAAAGTTGATACATGCAAGGCTGGGGTTGGTGACGGGGAAGTAAAAGAACTACCAAATGGGAATTAATTGATTATAATAATAATAAACTGGTGAAAGGACTTTCAAACTCCTCAAGTTAAAGGTTGGCTTGACGAATTCGAATCTTTTAATAATAAACTAGTTGGCTTGAAGAGGCTCTTCTTGAGAAATTGAAGAGAGTGTGAGATGGTTTTCATGTGACCCTTGATCCTTACAAGGCATTTTAATGAGAGCCTGAAGTTAGAAGTAGAAATAGAGTGGAGTGAAATTAGGTATACCATATAAAGGGGAGCCCTTATACCACATAAGGGGGAGTGAGGAATTCCATTAACTTCAGAACAGTACATGCCATATTGTATGCATTCATTATTGGAAGATTCTTCAGAAAAAGAAAATACTTTTTTTGTATATATATGATTGCTAAACGAAGCAACTTTCCATGGAAATGGATGTATAAAATATTCCAACAAACCGTTATTGTATGATGGAAAATAGCCAGACGCGTTGGTCATTAAATGTATGTGGTAACATAATGGGAAATTATGTAACGGAACTCTTTGGAAGAAAGGATAACTGGGGAAATTTCATTGTTTTGTTGTGGAATTGTTTAAAACACAAATGATTTGATTTATTCGAGAATATGAACAGGATGTTCATAAAATCAAGTATGGGATTATCTGCGACTGAAAGAAAAATTCAAGTTACTACCATCGTTCGAAATAACCTCCAAACAAGAGTTTTTCTGTCTGAATCCTAGAGATACATCGTATGAATCGATATTCTTCTACAAAAACAATTATTAGCAGCTTCAGAGTCAAGCGATGTAAATCAAACAATTACTGAAATTCGAAAACGTACTATCGTTTGGCATAAATGAAGAATTTGTATTCACCACCCAATGCGGGAGGCGCCTGCAGGCATTTCAATAGAATGACTATGTGATTCCCTTGTCACCTGGCACTCACATCAGAGTAACCTGATTGTTCGTAAGTCAGTTGTCTTAAGCCGGCGGTTCACGGCGCGAGACTTGACGAGCTTGGCTTGGTGGATTGTGCTCGGTGCACAGGAGTGAGGATTGTGCAATCTCGAGCCTGATAGGTATCACGGCGTGTATTATTCATTATCTAGTGAAGTAGCTATAGATAGCGCCGATTAAAGGATAGCATGAGCAGCAGCGTATTTTTATATACATATTCTTCGTTATCATATAAATCTGAGAATTCAATAATTGCTTCTGAATTAGATTCCATCTCAATGAACAATAATAAAAACAACACACAACTATGCTCTGCCACCACCGAACTTGACCGGGCCAACGTCATAGCCGACACTGTGTGCAGACACCCTCGCTTCATGTGACTGCTCAACAAGCACGAGCCAGCTAGTCGAGCCTAGCGCCTTTGATGTTTGGTAATTCACCGACATTTCATGGGAACGGTCGAGCCACCTCGAGGTTACGCTTGACATGTCTCGATCCCACGCGAGTCTCACGACGCTAGACTCGACAATCCCCAAGCCGAGCTCGCGAAGTCTCACGCCGTGAGACGCTGGCTTTAGGGAGAGTTTGCAGTCCCAAGTCAGTTTGGACTAACAAGTGTGTGACTTTGGAGCTTTTGGTGCTGCTTGACAGTCTGATAGGATATACCTCTGCCCCCTGGAACCTCTTTCAAGGCATTTATGGGCGCAAATTTCTATAGCATGTGTTTCTGTTTGAAAAATTGGTGGGATCTCGATAACTTTGCCTAGGGGTTTTGAGAGCCTCAAACTAGGACCTGTTACTCTGTCGAAGAAAGTGTAGAACGTTTGTGCCACAATATAGCCTGAGAAAACTCAGCATCAACTCGGCGATCTCCAAGGGGGCCAACTATAGTACGTGAGATCTGATCTAACTTATTTGGCATACAGTGCTTCTCAAAAGTCCTCTCTCCCCCTCTTATTTTTGGAATGATTATACATAAATAAGTGAAATTTGGAAACTGAATATTAAAGGTTGTAAACTTCCCTACTAGTGATGATAGATGACGAAATCGTCAAAGATGACGTCACAAGGCCATTGTGACCAATAATTTTGAATGGAACCCTACGGCAGGCGACACCTCTTTCAAAAGGTATCGAAAAAACCTATTCAATAATACTAATTTTGTTTGTGTTTATGGCAGTTTTGGCAACTCGCTTTTGAAAAACGCAAAGCTGTGATGAATTGAATCAGTTAATACTAAAATTCCAAATTCAAGCTCCGCCTCTGGATAGTTGTCAAATAAGCTGACGTTTTGGTTAGTCTCCCTAATTCGACGTTTTTGTAATTGTCCAAGTTTTTGTACTTGTAATAATTTGTGTATTGTTGATCGAACGTTCAACTGTTTCAGCAGCTTTTGGTACTTTTAATATTTTTGTACATTTTAATAATTTGTTAAACTACTGTGAGCCGAACGTTTAAGTGCTTCAAGAAGCGAAATGGTACGTGCTTCAGGTGATAAAGTAGCAGCGATCCTAATTCTTGGTGAAACTGGACAAAATATTCATGCAGCAGAACGCATTTTTAATGAGAGGTTTCCCGATCACCCCGTTTCGGGGACTTATTTAAGGAAGCTTCTTCGTAAGTTTGAAACAACGGGTAGTATTAATGATGCGAAACGATCTGGCAGACCACAAATTTCTGATGAGAAAAAAATTGATATACTGGCAGAAGTAATAGTTGATCCCACTCCTTCAACAACTCACGTTGCATCTACCTGTGAGGTCAGTCGAAGTACAGTACACAGGGTGTTGAAAAAAACCAATTTCATCCATGCAAATTAAAAATGGTTCATCAACTCTCAGACAACGACCCAGACCGGAGGCTAGAAAATATGGAAACTAAAATCAACCAACAGCCAGACTATGTCAAAACAATTTGTTTTAGTGACGAAAGTACTTTCTATCTGAATGGAAATGTGAATACACAGAATGTGAGGTATTGGAGTGACGCAAATCCTCACCTGTTTCGTGAAACACATACCCAATTTCCCCAGAAGGTGAAAGTTTGGGCAGGTATCCTGGGAAACCACATCGTTGGGCCTCTTTTTTTAAATACTAATTTAACTGGTGAGGTTTATCTGGAGCTGTTGCAAAACGCAATAGAACCGTTAATCCTTGAAATTTTGGAAGATAATCCAGATGAATTCGGCAATTTGGAAATGACATTTCAACAGAATGATGCTCCTCCACACTATTACGGTGCAGTAAGACGGTATTTGGATGAGGAGTATCGTGGTAGATGGATTGGAACGAGGTTCAACGGAATGGCCAGCTCGATCACCGGACCTCACACCTTTGGATTGTTTTCTGTGGGGGTACCTTGAATTGAAGGCTTACGCCACTGAACCTGACAATATTGACGTTTTAAAACAACGTATTGTTGCAGAATGTGAGGCTGTTTCTGCAGACACATTTGGAAAAGTACGAGAAGAGTTTAAAAATGGGATATTTCACTGTCAGGAAGTAAATGGTGGTCACTTCGAGCAATTCCTTGAAGTAGATACTGATTCTTAAATCTGTTATTAATATCAAACTGAATGGAATTCAAATTTTAATGTTCACTAATGAGCCATTAAAACTGTCATAAAGACAAACAAAATTAGTATCATTGAATAGGTTTTTTTGATACCTTCCAAAAGAGGTGTCGCTTGTCGTAGGGTTCCATTCAAAATTATTGGTCACAATGGCCTTGTGACGTCATCTTTGACGTTTTCGTCATCTATCATCACTAGTAGGGAAGTTTACAACCTTTAATATTCAGTTTCCAAATTTCACTTGTTTATGTATAATCGTTCCAAAAATAAGAGGGGGGGAGAGGACTTTTGAGAAGCACTGTATAGCAGAAAACAGGAAAATAAATCATCATCGTTCAAAATTACACTGAAGGAGACAAAAGAAATATTGTATTTGATGTAATTCTACTGATTTCAATCCTCATCAAAGCCGTCGTTGAATATAATATACGAAATTCGATATACTACAAATATTGGCAATGCTGTTATCTGTCATATTGTGACCTCATTCTCTTCTTAACGTAAAAATAATGTAGATGGAAGACAGAGGACGCCGACAGTCGTTCGTAGTTTAACAGATCATCGATCTGGTTTTTGCCATAAACTTCAGGAAGCTCCACGTTTTGACAAATGATTATTTTCGAACAGTCTCCCTTATAGAAAGCATCCCCTTGTACTGTTTTTGCTCTCAAATCTGTGTTTCAATCTGAGTTAAGAAACAATCGATGCTTATTTTGCTGCAGTACTGGAAAAAACCAAAGTGGTCGAAGAATTCAATAATACGCTCCATTCCTGTTCAGGTGGAAAATTGTGCTTAATATAAAATATCGATTATCATATTATCTTCCACCATTTTCTCAGTAAAATTGTTGAGTTGACCGTGTTTAATTGTTGTTATGATCGTTTCATATTCATTGTTCATGAAAGTGTATCTCTTTCTTCATTTCTGTCGTTTTTATTCCTTTTTTTTCCCATAAAATCTCTAGAGGACGATGCTAGATACGTTTTATGAATACTGAAAATCATAACATTATTTTCATGCCACAGGTTTCCCACTGAATGCTCCCCTTGAGTTAATTGATATGGCCTCCCCTAGCCTCCCCAACTATTAATCAATCCAAGTAAATCTAAGTTTGATCAAACTATTTTTTCCGCTAGAAAACAAGCTCATTCGATTGATTCAGATCAATTCGTCGCTTACCTGAGGAAATGTTTTTTCGAAACAACCGATCCCCGTTATCGTATTCACAACGAAATTGAATATAAAAGTTGAGAGAGATCCCATCAGCAAACTATGAAATGGGGGTCCAATTCAATCGACATCAGTATAGCGATTTGAGTTGGGTTAACCGAGACAATTCAATCTGATCCCGGTTAGGAAGTAGTTAATAGTTGGGAACAAATCAATATTCAATTCAACTCCAGTCTCCAGATCTGAATTCGGAAATGTGAATTAGTGAAAATTGATGTGGGTGTATTTTGATTCCAGTGACTTGAATAAACTCATGTGTTTCACTAAGAAAATTCAATTTTATATCAGAGCAACAATGACAGTTTTATGTGGGGAACAAAATTATATGCAATACCAAATGCAAGGTCAATCAACACTTCCCAAACTCATGTCCAGTCCTTATTATGAAATTTGTCAACAACGAATCTGACATCTTCGATTGTCTTCAATATAATTACAACAAATATAATTACAATAATAATTAGTTGATATACATGTTGGTTTCTATCTGCCTCCTAGAATCTCTGCGCACTTGAACTTTCAGTTCATTCATTTTACTTCAAGCTTTATTGTTTCATCACGATAAAAGTTATTCAATCCGTACTTTCTGACGTACATCTAAGTACTTATAAACCTTCTACAGTGTACTCAGATTCAACTGATAGGATCACATGGAAGTTTAACTCTCCTTTCGCAGCATGGTGGGGTGGATGGTGGGAGCGCCTGCTACGATTAATCAAACAACTACTCAAAAAAGTGTTGGGAAAAGCAAGTTTGACAGTCGAAGAACTCTCCACTATTTTATGTGACTGTGCAGCTATCGTTAACACTAGACTATTAACTTATATTTCGGAAGATGAATCAGACCTAGTCACTCTGAATCCTTCTATGTTATTGGAAGATGTGGCAGTATCAGGTGTTCCTGATATACATTGCCCGCCAAAAAGTATGTACCATATGGGAAAAAAGTTTATTATTGGAGTATTGGAAAAAATATTCTGGGAAAAAGTTTGAGCATGTCCGATTACCTGAAAATATATTTTGACACATGTCACGTCAAATTGAAAAAAATTGCTATGAAAAGGCGAAAATTGGGGTAAGATGGCAAGATAAAAAGTTTTTAGAAAAAGTTACTTAGAACTCAATGTTATGCACATAAACGAAGTTTCAGGAGATAAATCGAAAAAATTTGAAATAGCTATTTTTTGGAATATTTTCCCATCTATTTAAAAATATCAAATTTTTTTCTTATGAATAGCTTGACTATTCTGGAACATTTGCATTCCAATGATAATGACAGAACTTTCTCATTTTCTCCTCACCAGAAGGCACTATATTTAAAAAATAGGATTTTGTCAGAACCCTTGCTGTTATATCGGTTCGTATCTAACAGTTATATCAGAATTCCACGACCATTGTGATGACATGACACTTCAAAAACATCGTGTTTTCTAGATTATGATCAAGTTTCGATGATAATCGTGCATGAACATTTCACTTCGTACATAAACTGGAAAACTATTTAATTTATCGCACTATTAATCTAAAATAGAAATTCTGAATATTTTCATAGTTTTTTCAGCATTGATCGATGGCTACTTATTGGTGTTAGATATAAATGTATAACTCAATTCAAAATGATGGAATGTGGTCCTGAAAAGACATTCTGCAGAACAGGTTTTTTTATTCAGTCAAGTAATTCAAATATTCTATAAACGAAACAACAAATTTTCAACTATTTCTATATAATAACAATTCATATCTCATATCCTCTTCCAATACATAAAATCGTTTTATGGTATATCTCTTTTCGAAAGTTCAACAAAAAATTTGGAGAAATTTCTGCTGCACAATGACAGATAGTTTCTTTCAAGTGCTCAATATTTCGAAAAGGTCCGAATTTGTAAACAAAATTTTTGAGATAGCCTCACAAAAAAAAAGTCACATGGGGTCAGCTCAGGTGAACGTGGCGGCCAAGGAATTTCTGAAAATCTACCTATCCACTTTCCAGGAAAAGTGGTGTCCAGCCAATTTCTTATTGCCAAAGTACTATGGAAATACTTTCCTGTTGGAAATACATTTTTCGCCTTTCTTCTAACGTGAAATTGTCTGATTCATTGTAGAAATCATTCCTCAAAAAATCCAAGTACGTTTCAGCATTCAAATTCTGACGAAAGAAAAATGGTCCAATTATTCTGTTATCAAAAATCCCGCACCAAACATTCACTTCAAATGAATATTGAGCAAAATGTGGATTTTCATTCGACCACCATCTACAAGTCTGAGATGAAACAACACCATTTGGAATGAAAGTTGACTCATCACTAAATAAAACAAATTTCGTAAATGATATATATTTGTCCCTACAGCCAAAACGAAAAAAACAAGCGTGGATCGTAGTCTCTTAAGCATGTGAATAAATTTTGGTTTATAAGGCTTGCATTTGCCATTTTTTAGCAATCTTTGGATAGAAGTTGAAGATAAACCCAAATTCCCAGACAATTTACTAATTGAGGTTCTTGGAGTTTCAACTACACTCTATAACTTCAAACTCTGTTTCCTCAGCAGTAACCCAGTGCCTATGTTGTTTTCTGAATAAGTTTTCCACGGACCCAGTATTTTTGAACTTGGAAACAATTCTTCCAACAGTTACATGTGAAATGATTTTATTGTTATGCCTTCCGTTGAAAATCGCTGCGGCTTCTCTATAAGTAGCTTTTGTAATCTTCTCCCACAATCCAAACAATTTCGATTTTTTCTTGCTGACTTAACTTCGACATAATCAACCAAAAACTTGCTGGTATTATCAACGTCACTATGTATGAATATGGAGTTCTTACTTAGACTTTTGTTGCAATAAGTTTACGTATTTTCTGTTGAATGGAATCCATGGCTATCTTGTGGAATATGAGTGAAATTTTGATGCAATACTTACACACTGACTATTTTCAAGAGATCAAAATTTCATGTTATGGTGCATTTCATACTCAAGAAAGCATGTTTGGTGTACTACATTTTGATTTTGTGGGGAAGAAGGAATTTTACTATGCTCTTCTATTATAGAATCCTGACGTGACAAATAAGTAGGTATTCGTTTTAAAAGCACACGAAATAGTATTTTGGAAAGTGAATTTTGTGACATAATTGAGGAATATGTTCACGGACACCGATGTAAATCACTGAATGAACTTGATTTCATTTCAGTATGGTTTATTTTCGATGTTTATATTTGCCAAAAAAGTTGAGAAAATATTCAGAATGAAATAGTGAGTCAAATTCAAGAGACTTATAATTTACATGTTTTTGTGCGAAGTGAAAGCTCATCCACGATTATCATTGAAACTTGATTATAATCTGGAAAACACCATGTTTTTGAGTGTCATGTCATCACAATTGTCGTGGAATTCTGATATAACTGTTAGATAAGAACCGATGTAAGAGCAAGGGTTCTGACAAAATCCTATTTTTTAAATATAGTACCCTCTGGTGAGGAGAAAATGAGGAAGTTCTGTCATTATCATTGAAATGCAAATGTTTCAGTATAGTCAAGCTATTCATAAGAAAAAAAATTGATAGTTTTAAATAGATGAAAAAATATTCAGAAAAAAATGCTATTTCCAATTTTTTCGAATTATCTCTTGAAACTCCGTTTGTATCTTTCCATCTTAACCCACTTTTCGCCTTTTCATAGCAATTTTTTTTCAATTTGCCGCCATACTAGCGATTACGTGACATGTGTCAAAACCAATTTTTAGGTAATCGGACATGCACAAACTGTTTCCCAGAATATTGTTTCCAATACTTCAATAATAAACTTTTTTCCCATATGGTACATACTTTTTGGCGGACACTGTAGATGTTATAGATGACAGAGCACTACGAAGAAGAATTAGATATAAGCAAAAGTTGAGAGAAGATTTGAGAAAACGATTCCGAAATGAATACCTAGGACAGTGGATGATTCGTAATCGTGATCCTAAAGTCGGAGAAGTAGTTTTTATCGGAAATGTTACTTCTATCAAATTCCTTGTCGTTTTGCTGTTGGAATATCTTCCATCAATTGAATCAAATCATTTTGTAAAACATTTCGCAACCCATTGAGATTTTCATGCACAAGTTAGCCACATTCTCAAGAACCAACTTCAATATCATTTTCACCTCATATCGATTGAGAAATTGCCCAATATCGTAGACAGAGCTGTCCCAAAGGACTGTGCTTAGTACTCGTGAAAGCCCCCAAAGCACTTTTGTGCTCGTAAGCACTGTGCACTTTTTTTAACCAGTTTTTAGTGCTTCGAGCATTTTACGAAAAGGCTTAGTGCTTAGTAATCCCGAAAAGCGCTGCAGTGCTCACTAAGCCCTCACTTATGAATCTATAAATGTTGTCGAAACATAAAAACGCGGCCGACGGCAACCCCAAGAACTACTAATCGCGTCCTCGTCCTTATGTTTGCATATTCGAGTTATGGCTCAAGTGCCTAACAGTCTCACCCTTCTGAAAAGTGCTTAGTGCCAATAAGTCCAATTACTTTTTGAAAGTGCTCAGTAATCGCGAGCATTTCATAAATGAAAGTGCTTAGTGCTCGAGATTTGGGAGTACTTCCGAAGCCCTTTCAGTGCTCGGCACAGCTCTGATCGTAGGGTCTCAGGAGCTGTTTCCTCCAATTTAAATGAAATATACACGATTAGGGAAAAATTTAATTACAAAAAATAAAAGGCATAATAACCAACTAGTCCAGTCATAACTATGTTCAAATCGTAATACATCGCAATTTGAGGAAGGTCATCAAATAATGAAATTATCAATTGAAAGTCAATACATACAAAAGCCCAATGATCGCAACAGTTTTTGTTAATAGATTATGAATTTCTTTACTAGTTTTCTCTGAATTCTGTGTGAACGGCAGCATTTTTTTCACAATTACTGGAGTCTAAGATACAGAAGGGAACATATTCTTGACACATATTTATCAATATCATTGGAACTAGCAATCTTGAAAAAAAAAATGTAATCCTTACCAATCATTCACTCTCTATTTTTTTCAATTCTAAATCTTGGGAAATATGCGGGTCGCTAAGCGTTATTCATAATAAATTGCAATTTTCTCAAAATATTCTTCTACTTGCTATCAAGAATCTTGAGAATAGAACCCATATTTTTCATATTAAGTTGCACGACAATCATGGGGTGTATTCAAAGAATATTCGGTAACCTCACCTGTACTCATATTACTTATAAAAAAAAGGCAAAACAACATTTCCAAAAGAGCAGCAGCAAAGTTGAACTTCCTATGAGTATTTTCTTATGAAAACTATTCAAATACTTTGGAACTCTTTCAAATTTTAAGAAGCTTGAAGGAATAATTCGAGTAGTTTATTTGAAGAATTTTTCGACTACTTTTGCTAATAATTTCGTATAGCAAAATAAATTGTATTTTAATACACATATATTTTGTTGTCATGTTCTGTATTTGTCACTGTCCTTAAGACTCCTCTTAGAAAAAGGTTTCAAAAATAATTTTGCAAATGCAAAGCTTTCTTGAATCAAATAAGATAAAAGTTTTTTTCTTCAGATTTTCATAAGATAAAAAGCCGGCAATATCAAAGCTAGGAAAATACAGTTAGAGTCACTGTGAAAGTCTGCATCATATTGAATTTATTTTCGTTGGTAGTTTGGATTTGAAAAATTATACATAATAAAATAAAAAATATCATTTAAGATGCTTTTATACCACTTTTCAATTGCAACATTATCAATTCCTGAATTGGGTCAAATTCTTTACATTTTGGCCTCTGTTACAAGTCCATTTGAGAAGTTGTAGGTAGTTCTTAAAAGAGACTTGCAACCAAAGAGCACTCAAATATTTTTGTTTCCAACTTTGTTAAATTATTTGTCAAGTACTTTAGGCAACTACACATTTTCACAATTTATGTATAATGGATTTCTAGCAATAACAATTTCAATTTAAAAAAAAACAACTTGGTAAAAAATATATACATGAGTAATATTTAATATGAATAATATGAATTATTAGGGCTAATTTCATCTGTTTTTTTTTAATTTCAGACAAATAAAGGATTTCCTTTCAGAATCTCAAAAACCAGTTGAACTGATATTATCCTTTATGCTGACGACACTACTTTCATAAGGTGAGATAAGGAAATCAGTCATATTTTTCGTCAAATAAACCAAAAATGAATGTGGAAAAAAATCAAGAAATAACTATATCAACTAGACAGAGCAACACAAACACAGAACCAGTTACATTATTAGGCTTTCATATTGATAGCAAATATGGAATTCACATATTGAACACCTGAACTTTCTTCAGGTTTGTTTTTGTTAAGACGTTTAAGAATGTCTGTGTTCCATAGTATGATGAGAATGGCAAATTGTGCTTTCATAAATAGTCATCAACAATATGAAATTTTGATCTGGGCCACAGCGCCAACATGAAGAACGTTTCTTGTATGAATTTTTTTTATAACCTCACATTTTCAGGAAAAGTGCAATAATTCAACAACGCCGTAATCGAATTTCAAAAACCATACATGAAATTCATGTAGAATTTGAATTTGTAATAATAAAGAAGGTGTTGAAAAGGGAAACATTCTCAATTGAATATTAAATAAGAGGTTATCTTGACGATGGTAGATAGTGACTAAAGTTTATCTTTCAGTCGCAGATGATTCGACATCTGATTTTATGAACATCCTATTCATATTTTTGAAAAATCAATAAAAAAGGTGTTCCATAGAAAGAAAAAAATTGTTCTGTAGCACCTATTTGAAACATATTTTTCGGTCTCCCACAACAAACCAGATATTGCCTATCACATTGAGTTTCACAGACCTGATTTCGAGAAGGATTCGATCCAGTTTATAATAAATACAAAGGATATCCAAACTATTCAAGGACATCGCAGAGAGCAGCACTATGCATACACATGCCAAGACAGATATTCCTTGAATCATACAAAAGTTCAATCAGTCGACTGTTACTATATTATATATATATAGAGGTCTGCCCACTAAAGAAGGTGTCAATAGAATTAGAAGAAAGGGCTGAAAATGGTTGAGAATTATGGGGTCTTTAGATCACCCTGTTTTTAATCTTGCGAAAGACCCCCTAGTGATTAGGTTAACAAAACACCCACATATTCACTTCTACAAACTGGCTCTATTAGTGGTAATCAATAAATTCATATAGCACCTTCAATTTCGAGTTATCTCCCTATTACAATACCCTCTTCTATGGTCGATCGAAAGTAAAAAAAAACAGCTGTGGGACACCCCAGAACTTGACCGGCACGGGTCTTGGGAGAAAGTTTTTTTTTCAAATAAAACATTGATAAAACATTTTTGGGGCTGTATGAAGTGAATTTGATCGGTCAATTCAACAGTCAATTTACCGGTCAATTGAGCGAGTGAGATATTTGACCGCAGTCAATTGAGCGGTCCTGCACCAAACGCGGGTCGTCCTAGTCAATGTCCGAGCGGCCGTCTCGGATGATAATGCCCAGGAAAAAAATAAACATTCGTAGCGCCAGACTGGGGAACGGTGGAAAGTTCAACTGTAGACTTAATTCGATTTTTTTGTTTTGATGCTCTCTACCGAATTAAGTTCCAATCCATCGGATAGATTTCGAATAATTAAATGGCAATATTCTGAACTTTGCCATTTTTTTATTTTGGACAGTTGTCAGATGGAGCAATAATGTTGACTGTTCTGAATACATTTTTACAATGGCTTCCAAATGACATATTGCAAGTCGAGTTCCGTGCGCTATAGTTTCTGTCATTTTTTAATAGTGACACTTTCGTTTGACAGATGACAGCCAATGGTAGCATTCGGGGCAGAAACTGTATCTTCATACTAAATTTCAGCTAGATTGGTCAAACGGTTCGGCAGTTATCGTGGAAGATTGCAGACAGACAGAATTCACTCTGGAAATGCTCTCAATCGTCTCGGGGGACCTCAAAACGGATGCAATATATAAAATTTCACCAAAATCACTTCTATAAATGAGAAGTGGCAGTTCAACTACAAAAAATAGATGAAATCTATTGTTGAGTTGCCAAGAATAAATGTGTGCAATTTTTTTATGAGTCTGACTTTTATCTCAAGGATCTCATACATATTCATTGTAGTTCAGCAGAAATTCATGACCTAAATTCCCATAATGAACAGATTGTATGGCAGATAATTCTATGAATTATAATGGAAAGCGATACGATAATGGAGTAATGAATTGGTCCATTGGTTTACTACGGCGTTATCCATTTTGAGTCATTATGTAATATAATTCAATCCTGAGTCATCAGCGGAAAACAGTTCATTCGATTAACGCACCAAGTGGTTGCTAGCGTGTTGAATTCCTCTCCCTGAAATATTTTCAGTAGCCAATAAGATCAAACCAAGTATGGAGTTGAGAACGCTTCATACTTCCTTTGGCGTTACAGAAAAAAAGCAGGAACACCTTATCGTATATATCAACACATTTCATGGCATTCTAATATATAAACAAAAATAGAATAAATAAACAATTTTTAACAAAAAATTAAACCGAATAAAAAATTAACTGAAAAGCAAAAAATTAAATGAACTTCTTTAGTCTTAATAACTAAGTAAATAATTTTGAATCGGCGCCAAACAAACAAACAAGCAAAGCGTAAAATGAAACGTACATAAGATAAAAATAAAAAAACGTTCAATAAAATGTTCTTAGAAGTTAAAAATACAGTACAAGTATCTGTGCTATCTCACATTATCGAAATAATAAAATCACGTATATCATAAAAAGATTCTTCAGCTGAAAACAATTTGAGTTTCCTTTTAAAAAGTAATAGGGAGCCACAAGACTTTATTTCCTTTGGGAGATTGTTGAATATTTTTGGGCCAAATATATTAGGAGCGTATGAAGAAATATTCAGCTTCGTCTTTTGTATTCGAATGTCACTTTTATGTCGCGTATTATGTTCGTGAATATCCATATTGAGGAGAAATGCATGTTTGTTCTGGAAAACGTATAAACATATTTCAAATATATAGAGACTAGGTACTGTCAGTATGTTGATAGATTCAAAAATATTTTTGCATGAACCCATCCGCGGAATTCCGAAAATACACCTCAAAATTCGTTTCTGAATTATAGAAATATCACGTGCATGTGTTGAATTGCCCCAAAAACAAATACCATATTTTAGCCGGGATTCGATTTGTGCATAATACAAATTCAGGAGCTGATGCATATCCAAAACAGTGCGCAGGTTAGGAAACATATATTTCAGGGAGCTCAATTTTGAAATTAATTGTTCACATTGATGTTTCCAGTTCAGGAATTCATCTAGATAAACTCCTAAAATTTTTACCGGTTCATGAGAATTAATGAGTAATCTATTTTCTATCATAATCTGCATATTACAGTTCTTTGACGATTGTGAATCCTTATAATTTGTGTTTTTCCAATATTGAAAAATAGCTCACGCCCATTGAAGAATCTTGCTACTTTATTGATGGTATTGTTACATTTTTCTTCTAATATTTCAGTATCTGCATCGGAGACTATTAGTGTGAAATCATCTGCGTATGCAGCATAATGCTGTTTGTCAATAAAATGATCCAAATGATTCACATACAAAATGAACAGTATAGGCCCTAATATTGAGCCCTGTGGGACGCCTCTTATCAAATTCCTAGTATCAGATTGGATACTATCATGTTTTCCACCTTGTTGAAATTGTAAGCAGACTATTTGTTTCCATTAGACTTCAGTATTGATACATGTCCATATGTCCATATTGATTCAGTTCTTGCAACACAGAGTGACAAAAGGAGAATTTTGTTGAGAACAATTCCTATAAGAATTGATGGCCCTAAGAAAGAGATGAAAATTATCGCTCTTTGCGATGAAGCCTCCACTGTAACAATAATTGATAGAGAAGTATCATGAAACCTCGGACTAATTGGAACGAAACAAGCTGTTTATTTACAGTGGACCAATGATATTATCTCAAGGCAAGAAAATTCGGAAAAATTAAACTTGAAAATCTCAGAAAATCAGGATGGTGCCGAAATATTCAATCTCTCAATCTCTCACTTCCTTCACAGTCGGTGAATATGGATCAGTGGAGGTCATTTCCTCATCTGAGAAATCTACCAATCAAAAATGAAAAACCACTCCTTTTAATTGGCTAAGACAACATCAAACTTATCGCTCCCAGTCGAGTTCGAGGTGGCTCAGAAGATTCTCCAGTGGCTGCAAAATGCAAATTGGGTTGGTCACTCCACGGTCCTGTTCTAGAGGATGAAGATATGAGAATCAGAGCTCACACGTTACATATCTGTGACAGAGAAGCTGACAATGAGTTGCATGGAATATTGAAACGTGCTTTTGCCAATGAAGATTTTGGGATGAAGCCAACCCAGAGTTTGGGAGGTTCTGGAGAAAACAGAGCATTTGACATCATGAACAAAACAATCAAACGTATTGGTGATAGATTCGAAATTGGTTTACTTTAAAAAAATGATGAAACTACATTACCCAGAAGTAAATACAATGCCATCCAACATTTGATATGCATGGAAAGTACATGTATGCAAAATGAGGATGTTGCTATAAAGTACCAACAAAAAATAGATTATTATATTGAAAATGGTTTTGCCAGGAAGTTATCTAAACAAAAAGCTTTGATTGAAGGTCCTCGGACGTGGTATTTTCCACACTTTAGTGTCGTTAATCCAAAGAAACCTGACAAAATGAGATTGGTATTTGACACTGCAGTCAAATCCAATGGATTCAGCCCAAATGATTTCCCATTACCTGGTCCTGATTTACTGCAATCATTGGTGGCAATCATCTGGAAGTTCAGGGAGAGAAGAATTGGCTTTTGCGGAGATATCAAAGATATGTTTCACCAGGTGATGATTCGAGAAGAGGATAGATGTGCACAAAGGTTCTTATGGAGAGATTTGAATAGAGAAAAACCACCTGATGTCTACGAGATGATGGTAAGGATATTTGGTCCAAATGTTCTCCAGTTTGTGCTCAGTTTGTTAAAAACTACGTTGCACAAGAACAAGCAGAATCTCCTGATATCTTTACTGCAATAACCAGGGAGTTTCATGTGGACGATTACCTCGATAGCAGAAATTCAGAAAAAGAAGCAATTGAAACTATACTCGAAGTTCGAAGAATTCCGACCAAAGGATAATTCAGCATTGTGAACTGGATGACGAACTCACCGAAAGTTAGAAAAGAGCTGGGTTTGGATTTAGTTGTCAAGAATTCAGATGAAGAAAACCTACATCGAGTACTAGGCCTTTGGTGGGACAGTGAAAAAAACGAATTTCTGTTCAGAATCAATAATGAATATACCTCGGATAAATCTTTCACCGAAAGGGAAGTCCTCAAATCTCTGATGTCTATTTTCGATTCTATTGGTTTTTTCGCATCATTTACATGCGAAGCAAATATTTTGCTGTAGGATATATGACGTTCTGGAATCAACTGGGACGATAAGCTTCCTGAAGACTTGGTGAAAGTCTGGTGTAGGTGGATAGCCGGTTTTCGACAAATCGATAAAATTAGGATTCCCAGATGTTATTCGGTAAATATTCTAGAGGCAGATAACATTGAAATTCACTCATTTTGTGACAGAAGTCAGAAAGCTTACGCCTGTGTAGTTTATTTGCGAGTTTCAAGAGGTCTACAATCAGAAGTTTCATTCATTGCCGCAAAAACTAAAGTTGCACCGTTGAAGTTACTTTATATTCCGCGATTGGAACTTCAGGCAGCAGTCATGTCAAGTAGACTGACAACTTCAATAAAAAACGAGCTGGAACTGTCAGTGAATAAGACATTCTATTGGACAGATTCAAAGTGTGTCCTATGTTGGATACGAGGGGAGATTTGGAAGTACAAACAATTTGCTGCTCATCGAGTCGGAGAAATACATGATTCAACAGAAATAAGTCAATGGAGATGGATTCCTACCGACATGAATGTAGCAGATGAAGCAACAAAAATGAATACCCCCGAACAGAAAACTATTTCAGAGGAATGGTTCACAGAGCCGAGTTTTCTGAAGAGAACCGGTGAATATTGGCCGAAATAAAAAGAAATGGATCCATCAGAAATTGTCGACATGGAAATGAAAAATATATTTTCTGGTACTCACTACGTATTTGCAATAAACAATTTTTCGGAATCCCTACCAGACATCAAAAGGTTTTCAAAATGGCTTCAGCTCATCAGAAGTACAGCTTGGATGTTGCGGTTCATCAAGCGGACAAAAAAAATTATACCGGAGAGACAAGAGCTGTCCATTGAAGAATTGAATGAAGCTGAAAATTTATGGATCGAGAAGACCCAACAGGATTTTTATAGGGATGAATTGGATCATATGAACGATGGAAAAAGAATAAATAGGAGGAGTAAGATTGGAAGTTTGTGTCCGGAATTAACAGAAGGATTTATGGTAGTTGGTGGCAGGATAGATATGGCTGATTCCCTAGAAGAGCGAACGAAGAAACCTATCATCCTGCATACAAAACATGAATACACCCAACTACTCATTCGCCATTTCCATGAAAAATTCAGACACCAAGGGGTTAATCTTGTTCTTAATTACGGCAAAGATTTTGGGTTGTCAATGGAAGAGCAGCAGTGAAGTCTATATTTTTCAACTGTCAAAATTGTAAGAATAGGAAAGTTAGGCCAATTCCACCAATTATGGGTCAACTTACCACTGCCAGACTCACTCCCAATACGAGAGCCTTTGTGAACGTAGGCTTGGATTACTTTGGTCCATTTTATGTCACAGTGGAAAGGATAGAAAAAAAAAGATTGGGAGTTTTGTTCACCTGTTTAGCAGTCAGAGCTATTCATTTGGAAGTTTCACATTCTTTGAACTCGGATTCTTGTATAATGGCAATAAAAAGAATGATAGCGAGAAGAGGTAAACCGAAAATAATTTTTTGTGATAACGGGATAAACTTCCGAGGAGCGGATAATGAAATTCGAAAAGCAAAAAAAGATCTGAATAACACCTCATTCATCAACTCTGTGACTTCAGATGGTATGAACTTCAGGTTCAATCCAGCAGCAGCACCTCACATAGGGGTGTGTGGGAACGATTGATTGGATCTGTTAAAAAGGTGATAGGAAAAATTTTATATGGACAATCTTTGAAGGATGAACCTCTTCGAACACTCTTTGCAGAAGCTGAGAATATTTTTAATTCTCGCCCCCTCCCCATTTTATCAACCGATCCCTATGATCTCGAACCACTAACTACAAATCATTTTTTGTCTGGTTTTGCAAATAATGTTAGTTCAATCAATGAAGTGGATCCAGATAGTTATTTTCTGAAGCGTGAATGGAGAAAGGCAGAAATGTTAAGAACATCGTTTTGGACCAGATGGTTGAAAGAATATCTCATCACCCCTAATAAAATAAATAAATGGACGTTTGATCAGGCACGGATTGAAAAGATGATATCGTCGTAATGGTAGACGATGATGTACCAAGACATAAATGGAAACTTGGTGAAATAGTACAAACATTTCCAGGTCCTGACGGCAGATTCAGAGTTGTCGACGTTGAAGTTGGTTCTTCCATTTACCGCGACCAGTTGTCAAGATATGTAAATTGGAACTTGAAGGATCATGAAATTCTTCACCAGGGGGGAGAATGTTAGAATTATCTAGATAAAAAAAATTATCTAGATTATGAAATTATTGATTCCTACGAGTATGAAAAATAATACTGTTACGAACATAGGTACAGTACGCCACTGCGTGTTTATCCGGTTGTTTATCGCACCGCCAGACGATGTGACGGTTGAGGATTCCTAAGCAAACATGGAATCATCGAGATGTTTCTACTAATCGACTGGAAGCTTCTTGATACTGGGGATGATTGTATATAAGATCAACCGAATACATTTTAGTAGTACACTATGATCGAGTATTTTATTGTCAGAGTTCATTACTGTGTCGTGTTCTCGAAGTGCAATAAACGAACAATAATTAGTTGTGTATTTTTAATGAAAAAATCGACCCACCACGACCGGGTTGCCACATCGCACAATTCCGTGAAACCACCGATTCTTGATGGAATCGTCATGGTCCCTATAACGAAAACAGTTTGAAGCTGCGACAATAGCCAATGGATGAGATGATGCAGAAAAGGCTACTGCAATTGGAGTGGCTTTGAGGGGGCCTTTGGCAATGTTTCAGACTATTTCGGAAGACCAACTCCGAGACCTTATTGCTGCTTAAGAATTGAGATACGGCGACCAACATCGAGAACAGCTGTTGAAAACACGAGTGTAGAAATCTGGTGGAAGTCAAAAGGAGTTTGCAACAGTCGTTCAGAGACTTATCCAGCTTGCCTACCAGAAGCCCTGGAAAATTTCAAAAAACAATTGGCAGTCCAGGTATTCATTGATAGATTGAGAGATATTGAAATACAAAAGATCTTGAGATTGACATACTTTGAGAAATGTAGTGAAGCTTTGGTTCGTTCCTTGGAAGTGGAAGCTGCTTTCAACCCCTCAAGGCCGAACATGAGGGCGGTATTGATCGGAGAACCTTCTTGAAGAGATACACGAAGTGACAAATTGATGCATATTCTGGGCAGAATAATAGAAAATCGAGAGGAAACTGCTCCAGATGCGGTAGGAGCGATCATTCCCAGATAGATTACAGAGTTAGAGTACCATCACGTTGGTCATAACCTGCCAGGAACTCCCCACATTCCTACTCACCGTAGAAGAACGGATCATCTGGTGAGTTTTGGGCAGAAACCAAGAAACTGGATTGGCCAATACGTCGAAAGGCAAGCGGACTAGTGAGAGCAAAGCTCTCGTGGTCATTCAAGCAGATTCAGAAGAACTACTGATGATCCGCCCATCAGATGAAAGATGAACCAGTATCATCCCAATACCAAACATCGCCTAGAACCACCAAATAGTAATGCAGATGTATTTTATGGAAGACCTCAGTCTAGTGCATCCGAGCAAAGTCATAGAACAAGGTCCCGTGAAGGAGTTTTCGGCATCATTCTTAAAAGACCGTTACCCAAGAACAACTGGACCACAGCATGAGACAGGACTAGGGAACGTATCTAATTATTGAACTTTCCTGGAGAGATATTTTGGTCAGAGATCCCATCTTCGAGGCAAGGTGGGCACAATGGGATTTCCTGGTTGTGGAAAATGTACTACTCAAACGGGTTAGGGAGTCAGCTGAAGGAACGTCGTCAATTTACCAATTGGTTTCATCCAGGAAAAGGTAAGTGAAATCTCGTGGAAGATTCAAGAAGGTGAGTCGTCAGGAAGACATCTGGGAGTCAATGAGACTTTGGACAAGGTCAGGCAGAGGTACTACTTGCTTCAATGTCGATACGAAGTCGAAAGCTGGAGCAGAAAATGTCCCGAATATAGCGCTATTGAAGGTTTCAAAATGAGGTCCAGGAGTGAAATGAAGAAACGTGGGAAGATTATTCGAACGGATTGCCATCGATATGACTGGACCATTTTCTGTGACCGATGATGGTAACAAATATATACTTATTGAAATTTAGCAAATGGGTAAACTACAATAGCAAGGTCATTGGTGGACAACATGTTCTTAGGAATCGGAGTACCAACGGAAGGACCAAGGAAGGAATTTCGAGTCGAATTTATTCAAGAAAGTTTTTGAACTGATGGGTATCATCAAGTCTGGGAACCGCGTTCCCCAGCCAGAAGACATGGTTGGAACATTCAACCAAAATATGGAAAAGCATATTTTCAAGGTGGTGGAAAAACATCAAAATCACTGGAACAGACACCTCCCATTATTTTTGTTGGCATACAGAGCAGTCGTGCACTATTCATCCAAGCATATCCCGGCTAGCATTATCTTCGGAAAGAAACCCTGTGACTTGTAGTCGAATCACCAAGCATGCAACCGAAATATTGAGGTGTAGGGCTATGAAGACAAACTGAGGGACAGCATGTTGAAATTCCACGAAACAGCTAGGAAGAGGTTGATACTGGCCGGTGACAGGATGAAAGCACGTTATGGAGTGGAAGATAATTCAGTAGGATTCAACACCATTATAGAAAGGACCATACGAGGTGAAAAAGATTACCTACAGCTTTTTCTCCTGTTTTATTTTTTTCATCTAAATATGTTTCTGGGGTGTTGCCATCTATTTAGGCCAATCAATAGAGATTTTCTGGTCTATTGATTCTGTGACAAAAATACTACTAGAAAATGGACTGTTCTATCATACGAAAGACGGTTCGTAGTTATATCCTCTTATGTTTCCTACTCCAACTGTCATTGCTTAATTTGTTAGAAACATTTGAAAGCAATTTTTTTGTATTTCTTATCGTTTTTGACTTGTAACTTGGGAATAATTGAAGCAATCTCAATACTCTCGAATTGTAGAAAATTAAAATGCAAAAAAAGGAGCCCTAACGCGTTTAGTAACGGAGAGAAACCACAAAAACAATAAAAAAAGCTTTTTTTAAAAAATCCATTACTCCGTCACTTTTCAAGTTGTAGTGTAGACTTTTCACGACATATTAGTGATTAATATGTACTTTATGTGTGGAAAACTCAGGCACTGTCGCATTATTAGTTTTGACATAATTGCAATCTGCATTTTTTAAGGCACTATATTGCAGCAGACCTGAATGCGTCATAGGTGGTCTGATTGCAATTTTTCAAAAAGATTTCGAAAGTAGAAGTATAGTACTACAAAAAGTTTATTCTCATTTTGCGTTCAAATGCTGTAAAATAGGTGAAAAATACTTGCAAATATGACTGAAAATGGGCGAGTGCGTGGAAGCGAGTGGGGGTAGTGGATGTAGAGCAGCAGACGCGGGGAAGCGAATGCTGCGCCCGTTATGAATCTGCTGCTCTACCCCCACTCCTGAGCCGCTTTCATGCATTCGCCAGTTTTCGGTCATGTTTGCAAGTATTTTTCACCTATTTCGCAGCATTTTAACGCAAAATTGGAATAGTCATTTTGTAGTACTCTACTTCAACTCTCAAAATCTCTCAGAACTATTGAAATCGGACCACTTATTCAAAAATCAAATTGCAATTATGCCAAAACTAATGATCCAACAAGCCTGAGTTTTTCACACATCAAGTACATATCAATCACTCGTCGTCGTGGAAAGCCTGCTTCAAAACTTGAAAAATGGCGGTGTCATTAATTTAAAAAAAAATGCAGATTTTTTCTGTTTTTCCGGTTTTCCTCCGTTACTAATAATCCGATCGAGTCATGCCTGGGCTCATTTCTTTGCATTTTAATTCTCTACAATTCGTCCTTGGAGAGTATCGAGATTGCTCCATCAGTTTTCAAGTCAAAATCGATAAAAAATAAAAAAATGCGTTTAAATGTTTATAACAAATTACGCAATGACAGTTGAAGGAACGGGAGCAGGAATACATGGGGTAAGGCCAAAAGGGACTACATAATACCACTTGGCAAATGCTCCACGATATTCCAAGCTGAAACACATGCAATTATGGTATGCATTCAGAAGAATCTAGAAAGTGGTTATAGGAAAAAACACATCTACATCTACAAACACATCTACATCTACACATCTATCTGACTGTCAAAGTGCTATCAAAGCACTGAACTCTATACAGATAAAGTCTAAACTGGTCTGGGACTGCCTCCAGAACCTCATCGAGCTGGCAAAACACAACAAGGTTACCTTGATGTGGGTGCCAGGTCATAGAATCATTGAAGGCAACGTAAAAGCGGACCAGCATCTGAAACGCTATTCACAGGGCCAACCTGTGCATGGGATTAGCGAAAACCGATGCAGGACCCTGATCGACGAGTGGATAGAGAGAAGACACCAACAATATTGGGATCAAACTGTCGGGCAAATACACAGCAAAGTCATGGTAGGGCACCCAAACCGGACCCTGACGGCTGACCTTCTGAACCTGAACAGAACGAAGGCACGTATAATAGTAGGTCTGTTGACTGGACACTGCGGCCTAAGAAAACACCTAAACGCCATGGGAGTACGCAGGGTAACCGTGATGAAGAGGAGGAAACAGCCTCTCTTATTATCTTCGACTGCGACGCCCTGAGTAGAAAGCGACACAGAACTTTTGGAGAGATCGACCCGGAAACAGGCATGAATCCGAAGAACCTTATCAACAGGCTACTAAACCTAATTAAAGGCACAAACCTGTTTGAATGAGAAACCACTGACGACAGAGTGATACAATAGACCCCAGCTGGTCGCAGTGTTAAGGGAAGCTATGCCAACCCTGTCTCTAGCTCGTCAGCTTTCAACCAACCAACCAACCAAGCAATGACAGTTGGGAGTAGGAAACAAAACAGGATATAACTACGGGTCGTCTTCCGTATGGTGGCACAGTAAGTTTCCTGGTAGTATTTTTGTCTCGAAAAAATCTCTATTGATTGGTCTAATTTACGAGCTATAAATCTATCACATCTTTGTTCCAAGCCTTCGATATCAAGGCGGCTATTCTCGAGTTTCAGTGAGTAGGAAAGCCAAGAAAAAACAGTGACTCTTCTCTTTCTTCGAACGTGAGTGTATTCTTGAAATTGTGTTCTCTTATCTGTCAAGAGAAATTACTCCCTGATATTTCTTTTACTATTTTTAAGGGAAACGTCGGGGACTATAGATTTGACAAGACTTTTTTTAATTAGGTCATACATGTGATACGTATGTGGAATGGAGTGAGTTAATCTACGATTTGATAGCCAATAATTTTTAAATGATGTATTGAAAAAAAGAGAACTAAACTAATTCGACTTTTTGCTTTTCTTCTGAGGCTGTAAGCTGAGGCTGTTTGTATAATATTTCAGATCCTTCAATATCTTCTCCTCCATTTCTATCCTCTGACTCATGAATGTTTTCATATTTTCAAAATGGGTTTCCATTATTTCCAATTTTTTGGTATAATAGTGCTCTTGAATGTTAAACCGCATCTTATTTGTTTCTAATAATTCAACACTGTGTTTCATAGAAAAGTTTAGTCTTGCTACTTTGGTCGATATTTTTTCACATCAACCATCGGTTCCAAAGCGGAAACCATTTCATTCCATGATATCATGTTCCGTAATTTTTTTTCATTCTGTAACTAAACATGATCAGGATTAATGAAATTTACGATAATTTCAAGTGTTCACTTCTTTGAAGAGTTCCTCATTTTTTTTTCACATCCACTGCTGTCAGCCACTGGGTTTTTAGACTGAAAAATCGATATAAGATTTCATATAAATGTATCAAGGTGAATTGTTCCAAAAATATAAATTTTCCAAACTGAAAGGCTGGGACTTAATTCAACACTATGTTTCATAGAAAAGTTTAGTCTTGCTACTTTGGTCGTTATTTTTTCACATCAACCATCGGTCTCAAAGCGGATACCATTTTATTCCATGGTATCATGTTCCGTAATTTTTTTATTCTGTAACTAAACATGATCAGGATTAATGAAATTTATGATAATTTAAAGTGTTCACTTCTTTGAAGAGTTCCTCATTTTTTTTTTCACATCCACTGCTGTCAGCCACTGGGTTTTTAGACTGAAAAATCAATATAAGATTTCATATCAATGTATCAAGGTGAATTGTTCCAAAAATATATATTTTCCAAACTGAAAGGCTGGGACTTGTGTTTCATACTCACATTGCTTGTTTTCAAATCGAACTCTATCATCGGTTCTACTATTCTTTGATCTCCAGGTACACTCGTGGGGATCATAATTTGCAATCATTTCGCTTCGATATCATCTAAATTATCTTGAATCGATGGAACTCCACTTTTCTCAGGATTTTCTAGTTTTGCCTAATTTAGATTTCGTATTTTCCTTCATATCAATCCAGCACTAGACAAACGTCAGTCATCAGAAAAAACACATTTTTCAGTTATTTGTGTCATAAATACCTTACTTCATTGGTGCCACTTCTGGCTGGCCCCCACGGAGAGGATTGTTGTGAGTTCCTCCCAAAGTTTCATCCTTTTCTCCTTCGTATACATCTTTGTCAGTTTTCTATTGAACAATCTGGCCTTCCATAAATGAATTCTCTAACCAACTCCTTTTGTTTCGCAGTAATATGACAACTTGATTTCGTGTTCATTATTGTAACAATTTGAAACACTTTCACGCCAAGTCCAAAATGGAATTGTCGATGTGAAATATGTCAAATTATAATCGGATTGGTGCGTTTCGATTGACTAAACATTTGACAACGCTGCATGATATTTTCTCCTGGTATTTTCGTTTTCCTGGATTTTCCCTCATATGGAGAATATGCACCCACTGCGCTGAGAGAAAGTTCAGGAAGGTCTTTCTATCACTCTTGAGAATAGCCCCCCTCTGAGAGCTCATACATATTCGTCAAGAGAAAAACTATTGAAGTCAATATGAATGAAATATGCTAGATGAAACACGGTTATTTTCCTTTCCAAACGAACGGAAAATTTTCCAATCAATTTCTACCAACTACAGCTTTGCAATGATTGAAAACTTCAAAGTAAAGCTTGGATATTAAATGTAAATATTGGGAACTGCATGCGCTATGAGTTGAAATGTATATTGCAATGAACACTCGAAGTAAAAACCATATTCCCCACGTCCAATTTTCAATGGACCTCGCACCACATCAGTGTGAAATTGGCTTTTGGTGAATTTGCTCAAATTTTTTATAAATTGCAGAACTCGTGATGCTAATCAAATGTCTCCATTGGACCACCGTTCTACATTCAACAGTTTAGATTATAAAGGGGGCTGAAAATAAATTTTCCAAAATTTCAAATGGCCATTGTGAAGAGACTTTTTTGAATATATAAACCAAATCGAGTATGCATCGATTGTTCATACGGTCGATTTGAATACACTGTAGATTCCTGCACGTACAGACGATATACAGAGTTTACAGATAGCAAGTTTTCCAGTGATTTCCAAAAACCTCCACCAATTTTTAGCCGACAATATCAAGAAATCGTCCGCCATCTTGGTAACACCATTTCAATTCCATAATTTTAAAAAAAAAAATTACAAAACTCGTTCGTCATTTTAGAGCCGCCATTTTGTTTTTCATCTTAGAAAAATTCCATAATGTATTGCCACGGGAACTATGAACACCTGCCAAATTTCACGTTAATCGGGCAACAAGAAGTGGGTCAAACTTAACTTGCAAGATTTGATTACAGACAGACACAGGGACAGGTGAAACTAATTAAAAGCGTTCAACTTGGATGGCAATGTTAGCAAAGTAAGGTTAGGTTGTGTTCCCTTCTTTCACGGGTAAAATACTAGTTGTGTTATTAACTCATTTCAACACTTTTTTTTACATCAATTTGCTAACTGATAAACGTCAACCTGTTCATATATGCAAACAAAAATGTAAAACCTTTTTTTTTCCTTCGAGACTGACCTTTGTAAACAGATATATATTTAAAGTAATTCTCCTTATTGTATAAACGTATTTGTCAGCACAAGTTGGCTGTCATTTGTCAAACTTGTTATTTATTCTGTCATTGCAATGGTGGTTATTTGGTCTATTCGACGCGTATTTTTTTTTTTTTTTTTATGTATGACGCAAAATTTTTCATAGAAGAGTCCGATTTCGATGAGTTTTTTTTCATTGGTTAGGGTGTACTTCGAAGTTGGTCCCATTTGAATTTGGGTAGCAAAATAGAGGATATTGATCGTTCACCTCTGAATTTTGGTTCGTTAACCGATTCTATCAGGCATAACTTTGTAGTGGGTTTTCCGATTTGGATTATTCTTTTTTTATTAGATAGGGTATACCTCATAGTTGATCATATTACAATTTGGAATGGAATAATCCACCCCTATGGGTAGAAAAATAGGCGATGATTGATTTTTCACTTGTGAGCATTGGCACACATATGTAGTTGACATTGACAGATCCTCCTACATCCGTCACAATAATTACATTATCTGAAAGGATGAAATTATATACAAAGTGATTGAATCAGCTAACCAGAACTTTCAAAAATAATTTTCATTATATAACAATAAATAGTTAAAGAGATAATCACATTATTCAACAGTTAATAGTTGAATAACTAGGTAAGTAAGTATTTTGGAAGTAATAAAAAATTAAGTAGGTAGTAATTAGTAGATTTCAACTACAAAAAATTGAAAAATAAAAATTTTTCAACAAAAAATTAAACTCACGAAACAATCAACTGAAAAGCAAAAAATTAAATAAACCTTTTTAGTCTTAATGATAATTGAGCTCCTAAACTAATGTGAGTAACTAATTTTGAGTCGGTGCCAAACAAACTAGCAATTGAATTAGGTTAAGCGTAAAATGATGGCAGGGAGATGCATAGCGGCGTTTTGATTACTTCTTCAAAGTAATATAATGATCTTCGATAATTGTTTGTTTGGCGCCGAATCAAAATTAGTTACTCACATCAGTTTAGGAGCTCAATTATCATTAAGACTAAGAAGGTTTATTTAATTTTTTGCTTTTCAGTTGATTTTTTCGTCGTTTTTTTTTTTAAATATTGATTAGTAATTTCAGTGAATAAAGTGTTACAAATACATAATTTTCAGTATTTACATTTGAAAACAGTGCATTTGAATCGGATCAATACGCAAAATGCCGTATCTAAAGGATTGTAGGTATCCCTAAATTGGGTAAGCTATGACATTTTATTGAAAAAAAAAGTGGTTTCCGCGCCAAATTTGCAATTGTTGTAGTGATTTCATCATGTTTTGAAGCATATGTGAAAGTTTAATCGGAATTCTCGTTGTCCCCATATACGCCACCTTTTCCAAATTATTAGAAATTATACGAAACCCAGAGGCCGACAGGAGACATATGAATCATAGGTGTAGATTCGGAAAAAGTAAATTTGAAATTGGGGTTGTATACATTAATGTGATACGCAAAGTAAGTGCTGAAAATATTTAGCCGTGATACCCATAGAGGTGAAAGGGTAATTCACCCTCAAGTTTTCTGGCTCTGCTCAAAAGTTGTACTATTTTGACATCCGCACTTACTTAACGAAGCCACACATGCACAAAAATTGTATTGAGAGAAAAATTATGGTTAATGGATGGAATTTCAATTTATTTGATATCTTCTTCACATGTTCGCTAGACTTAAAATCTGACATGCCAAAAACTGTTTCCAAAACAATACATTTCGGCAATTGTATACAGTGACCGGCAGAAAGTACGCATCATATGGGATTTTTTTTTAATATAATATTTTGACAAATATCGATACATGCAATCGCTTCTGCATCAAAAGAAACCCCAAAAGATGTTGTACAGTGCCATTCGCCTTTTCTTGTTTGGCGGGAAATTTAAAAAAATTAAAAATTATGTCTCAAAACACACTTATTTGGGAAAATATTGAAAAATTTTATTTGGAAAAGTTGTTTATAACAACATTTTATAGCTATGTAAAGTTTGAAAAAATCTGAGATGAAAAATAAAATCAATTTTGCCATAAAATTCAATTTGGAAAAATAATTTCTGACAAAGAAACTCATTAGTAAAGCCAAGAGTAATATTTTGAATAATATTTTTAAAGATTCACCAGCTACTTCTATTTTATTCGAAGAAAATTTTAATCTGTGGATTTGTATAGTATTAGTTCATAAGAGGTCACAGAAATATCTTCAGGACATTATAATCCCGATACTGTTTATTATTGACAAAGAACCATCTTTATTGATGATGAACAGTATCGGGATTATAATGTCCTGGAGATATTTCAGTGACCTCTTATGAAGCAGCTGAATACATGGCAAATCCATAGATTTCAATTTTTTTCCGAATAAAATAGAAGTAGCTTGCGAATATTTACAAAATATCATTTTGAAATATTACTGTTGGCCTTACTAATGAGTTTCTTTGTCTAAAATGTATTTTTCCAAATTGAAATTTTTATTATGGCAAAAAATTTATTTTTATTTTTTTATCTCAGATTTTTTTCAAAACTTGTACATAGCTATAAAATAACGTTCTGAACAACTTTTTCGAATAACATTTTTCGATATTTTCCCAACTAAGTGTGTTTTGAAACATAATTTTTATTTTTTTTAAATTTTCCTCCAAACACGAAAAGACGAAGGCACTGTACAACGTCTTTTGGGGTTGCTTTTGATGCAGAAGCGATTGCACATATCGATATTCGTCAAAATTTATTAATAAAAGAATTTCCCATATGATGCGTACTTTCTGCCGGTCACTGTATGATGAAAGTACAAGATGACAGCTAAGCAATCGCAGATGATTTATAACACTTATCGAAGTTACAGAATTTAAGAAAGCGGTGCTAATATTATTCATGAATTTTGTCATGTATGGTTTCATTTGACTCGAAATCTACATGGTTGCGATTTACAATTTTTTATAGAATTTCTAAAATTTATGACGGAGGCGGACATATTCCAAAATGTGTGACAATCTATTTTGTGGAAAATTCATTATAAAACTAAACGGCTTCTTCTCACAACTCTTATACCTAAGAAAATATTGTTTCATCACATTCAATGCATTTCTAGGAAAGCATATTTTCGTCTATTATTTTATCTATTCATAGTTTGATTGAGAAAATTGAATTATGACCTCCAAACCGAATATCATTTTGTAGGTCACAATGTTCATAGTTTCAGGAACCAATGCCTCATGCCGTCCCTGGTTATACGGTTTTCGAGCATGATGTCGCATAAAATTCTCGTATTCTGCGATGAGCTCTTCTGGCACCATAACAAAAATGAAAATTGTTTATAATATGGGCTGCTTCGGCTAGAGCTTCTCGCGTTTATGTCAGTTTCTAAGTTTTACGGCGACGATTTATGAATGATTCACCCAAACCATCAGGAAACGTCTATGCGAATCAAGAATTTTTGTTTACGAGATTATACGTTATACTGAAGTAGATGCTGACATCCATTTCGCCGGTAATTTCAGCAGGGCTGACTCTAGGAATGATATAACCCTGCTCATTTTCGAAAGATAGCTTCCTCTATACATATGAATGATAAACATTTTTTATACATACAGTGCGCGGCTAAATTATGGAACAAATTCGATTTTTCGCAAGCTATGTACTTTTGACAAAAATCCTGGAAGAGGTCGATTTTCGTTTGTAAATGCCGATTTTTTATGTATATTCCAAAGGGGTTATGTCACTGGTTTTGAAGTGGTGACGTAATCGGTAATTTTTTTAAATTGAAATAGATGTCTTGTGATAATTCATCTGAAAGTTCTTTCAATACTGCATTCAATCAAATTTGATTTGTTTATACACGGTGAACAAAAATTGATATTTTATTTCAGTAAAAGACTGGTGGATGGTATTTTGAACATCGTATTTAAATGTTGTATTTTGTTGGATATAAAGTTTTTCTCTGAAATAAAATAATAATTTTAGTTCACCCTGTACAAACACATCAAATTATTTATTATCATTGAATGCAGTATTGAAAGACCTTTCAGATGAAGTATCACAAGACATCTATTTCAATTTAAAAAAAATACCGATTACGTCACCACGTCAAAACCAGTGACCTCTTTAGAAAATACATTCAAAAATCGGCATTTATGAACAAAAATCGACCTATTTCAGGATTTTTGTCAAAAGTACATTGCTTGCGAAATAGCGACTTTGTTCCATAATTCAGCCGCGTACTGTATAAGTAATATTGTGCCTATGAATAAGGGGCCATTCATTGATTACGTAAGGGTCCCGAGGGGGGGGGGGTTCTCAAAGTCTCTACATGCCCGTGAGGAGGGGGGTAAAAGCCATTCTTACGTAATGTGCGATTTCTAACATAGATTGATGGATATTTGTATAACACTTGATTGACTCTACCGAATAACTCACGCATATGTCGGTTGGCCCCATGTCAGTTCATCTGAAATATACCTGGCGAACACACAGACTTGGAACTTCCAGAGTACCTTCGAAATATGCCACTTTGCTTCGAAAGGACGAGGAGGTTAATCTCAGCGTATACTAGGAACCGTGTGATATCACATATGATGTACTTACCCTCAGTTAATCCTCTCCAAAGGTCCAAGTCGTCCCTTGGCGTCTATGGATGCTTGTTGTGTGTTCGGCGTGCACTTCTAACCAGTAGTCGCCAGTAACTTTGGATAAGACTCCCCAATTCCCCAAGTATTTCCAAGAAAACGAACTGATTCTAATGATGGCTTTTATTGAGGAGATTAATTTTGGATAAATAAATACGTAAAGAAAATAAATGGAATGAACTTGGTGAATCAAGAATAGATAAGATAATTAACACTAGAAAATCAATTGAGTTAACTGAATAATACTCTGTAACCAATAATTCATGAAATTAAACCACACGAAACTCCGTTACTTCAACAGTAGGAAAATTCTACTTGGAACAAAGAATTCTACGGTTTCTGTTGCCCTTATCTCGATACGGAATTAAATGGACTTTTGGCTTTTCTCTAGCCCAACCGAAAAAAAAAAGAACTGCTAACTTGAAGTCAGTTTAAGCCGGGCCACGATGAAATATCAACTGACTATTTTTCTGCGATAATTTACTAAGTCAAATTCCTCCCACTAAGTCCCTTATTCCTCCTACTACCCTTATTCCAACTAATTGGTACTGGGAATAGAATAGGTAATCACCTAACCAATGGGGTGATATTTTGCAAAATCATAAACAAATTCAAAATGACTCCGTCGGCCAATCCCGAGTCTAGTCGTGGGTTGAGCGACTGCTTGTTCTTTCGTCATCCGAGAGGTGGCGCCTCCCGTTATTTGAGCAGTACTACTTTCAACTAAGGAATTCTATGTTCCACTTTTCGTGGGTTTCAACAATAATCTCTCTCCTTTTGACTGCTAAAAGTGATCATCCTGTACAGCTAGAGTTTTCGGGTTTTTCGGGTTTTTATTTGGGGCAAAATGATCTAACACCTTGCCATAGACTCGTTGCAGCCTAATAAGCTAAATACAAATAATTGTTCATGTGGGTGCTAATTAATTTCGCCAACAAAAACCCAACAAATTCTCCCGTTGCATAAAAATTGGTTACCATTTCCTGCTTCGGCTAGTGAACCTATATTTCCCATACCTCGAAGGTTTTATTCCGAACGTGACGGAAACAATACCAGATGGGCCACCCGATAGGCCCATTTGAGCCCGCTTGTAAATTTCCTTTATCTTTCGAAATTGTTGACGAACAACCGGCTAGCAGATGTAGAAATTCTACGAAAATGATAATTTCTGTTTTCGACTTTCTGCACAGCAAACCTGTGTTCCAGCTGAAAAGGTTTCTGAAAACTGTGATTGTTTAACTCCCTCAAACCCAACTGTTTATGACCCTTAAAAAGAAAGCTTTTAGGACCCGAGTATGGAAATTTGCTATTGAACCCGGCGATAGATTCTTACAGGGTGATCCTCTGATTTTGTTACATTTGAGAGCTAAGCGCTGGGGAAAACTTTTTGGAGCTTATATTTAAGTCAAATTATGAGTTTCAGTGCAATTGATCCTTTTCTAAAACCAGATAAAATCTTACGGAGCGGGAGTCCGAGAAATATTATGTGCTTTAGCATGGGGGCAGGGGAGGGGGTAAAAAATACCAAAACTGTCCTTACGTAATTAATGAATGGCCTCTAAAGAATGTTATCAATAAGTTTTTTTCTAAAATACATACATACAATACATGATATCGAGGACAAGGATTTTTATATAATTGTTAAAATTCCTGATTTAAGAACGAAAATACAAAGAACATTTGTAGTTCCAAATAACAATGAATACAAATTTAATCCAGCTGAAATTTGCCGTAAGTGTACTAATTGTGCATCCTAAGATAGCAGAAAACCCTAGATTTTTTCTTCAGTATAGGAATGGAAAATGTACAGTTCAAGTAGTGGTAATGAATGCTTTTGCAGAAATTCCGAGTTCAATTGCATCATTTCTTGGATTACTCAATACTGCAAAATATAAATATGTACTGGCCATAGTTTTAGAAGGTCTTCTGCGTCGCTTTTAGTTGGCTCAGGGGTTGATATTTTGAGACTTAAACATCATGGTGGATGGCGATCGTCGACCGTTGCAGAAGACTATGTGGAACAGTCCGTGGAAGAAAAAGTGAAAATTGGAAACTGTATTTTAGTGGTGATATCAAGAAAAGTGGAAATGTCGAAGTCGAGAACTTGTAACATTATACAAGAAAAGCCATTTGATTTAGTATTACCAAAATCATCGTTTGCAATTAACATACAGAACGGCAACTGTACTATTAATATAAATCTTGTAAAATTAGTATGGATGGAATATGAATGTAATATGTTTAATAAAAAACGATTGAAATGAGAATTATGGGTATTGTGTATTACCTGTATTCAAACAACGTAGGTCTGTACTTTTTTGAACGCCGTGCAGATTTTTTTTGTTCAAAAATAGCCTACCTTTGACATTCAATCTTAGATCAATAAATAAACCCTAGATGGGCCCGATGCTAAATTTCCATCAATGTTTTGAACCGAACATAATTCCGGCAGGAAAGGTAATGTCTTGTGTATATGATAGGGGAACCAAAACAAAACATCTCTAGCGCAGTTCCGTACCGTTTTAAGGGGTTCAAAACAGTATTTTTAATTGTTTTGCTCTACTAGGCGAGATTCTTATACACTTCAATTTAGGGTTCACTTGTGTACATGTGTACGTTTGTTTGTTATCAATGTAAAAAAAACTTTCACATGTCCGATTTACTTGAAATTCCTCATGCAAGCAAAAAGGTTTCCATGAAAATACAATTTGGTATTTCTTTATGATGAAAATTCGAAATTAAAAACAAAATATATCATTTATGGTCCGATTTGCCACTAAATCAATATGAAGGTATTCTCCAAATCACCTATAACAAATTTCATGACAAAATTCAAAATGGAGGCGGCAATTTCATTATTGTCTGATTAGACTAAAAATCGTCAACTGAGTATTTTATGAGTCGCGGAACTTATCATGGAAATTTAAAATGGCGGCTGATTTCTTTCATTGAAAGCCTACATTTTTATGTATGTTTAGTTCAAATCTTGTGACCCACTTCTAGTTGTCCGATTAACGTGTTCATAATTCCAGTGATAATGCCTTACGGATTTTTTCTAGAGGAAAATCAATATGGCGGACGAGTTCTGTGATTATGGTTCGATTCTATTCTCAATTGGTATGTGGGGGTTTTCGTGAACAGAGATCACGAATTTTTTGTCAAAATTCATAAATTCAAAATTGCGGCGAGTTTTGTAGCCCGATTTCATAAAAAAATGTTATATGGGGTTTTTTGGTGTCGGAGATCTTGATTTTTTCACGAATTCAAGATGGCGGCTTCAAAAGGGCGACGAGTTTTATGATTATAGCCCGATTCCATTCAAAATTAGTATGAGGGTGTTTTTGGGGTCGGACATCATGATGTTTTTGTCAAAGTTTATGAATTCACGATGACGGCTTCAAGATGGCTACGTGTTTTGTTATTATGGCCCGATTCCATTCAAAATTGGTATGAGGTTTTTTTTGGGGTCGGAGATTATCAATTTTTGTCAGAATTCGATAAGATGACGGATTACCAGAATGACTAAAAATAATTGAATAAAAATGATTGTAAAGTAATGCTTGGGACAAGCTTTTATACCCATGCACTGAAAGGGAAAAAATGATGTCTTTGTTTGACCTAGGTTATTCTGTTTCTGATTCAAAAGCTTGCCGCGAATATTAAATAGGTATTCTTGCGCGGCAAGATTTTGAATCTGCTACTCAGAGAATAACCTAGTTCAAACAATTTAAGAAATTATTTATTACTCTTTATTGCATTTATATAAAAGTTCGTCCTATTTTTTTATACTCAATTTCAACTCAATATAAGTACAGAGGACTAGATGGCATGAAAATAGTAAAATTTGACGTCACCTCCTCAGAGGACTAGGTAAAGCTTGTTGTACAAGTACTCTGCGTGAATTCATAGCTATGCATTTAACAACTTCAAATATCTTTAGTACTGCAGGCCAAAACCTCTCAAAGTTTGGAGGACAGCTTTATTGCAGTTGAATATTTGCATAACACAAAGTAAACAATATATGTATATTTTTAAATTATTAATTGTGAAGAAAATTCATCAAGTATAAAATTCAGTTTTTTGTATTATGTATTGAATAATAAAAGCAATGGACAATGAAAGTGTTTACATTTCTGCTACTCTCAATGTGCAGAATTGGTCTAGGAACAATACTTTATTATTAAAATCTCAACAGGTTATGATCCTATTATAGTGCAAAAAATCGCATATGCATGTATGAGTAAAAATATTAATAGTCAGTACAATTTCAGCATTACATAAAAATATTATTTTTAATACATATATAACATCATTAACATTCATTTGTATATCTACTGGACTAAATAAAATATATATTTGATAACTTGATTTGATAATTTGATGTAAATTTTTTAAAACTTGGGAATAAATATCATCATTGTATACCTTACACTTAACAATTTGTATGCACTAAATAAACATAAAATATGAAAAAAGATTTTGCTTTGATTTGAATTTCTCATACATAGTTTTTAACAATAATTCAAAATGATGTATTGAAAAAATGCCAATTCCAAATTGTTTAGTATTATCAAGAATGAAAATAAGTAGGTTACCTGAAAGTTCATCAGCATATAAGTTCGTTGTTTCAGAAGCTGTAAAGGTAGTTGATGATGCGAGAGATCTGAAAAAAAATCAAGATTAAACTTTTTGGGGCTTACTATTACTTGACCACCGCAGAACTTGACCGGCAGAATGGGGTTATGTTAAAATAAAACATTGATAAAACATTTTTTGGGCTGTACGAAATCAACGGTCAATTCAACAGACAATTTACCGATCAATTGACCAAGTGAGATATTTGACCTCAGTTATTTGAGCGGTCCTGCACCAAACGCAGGTTGTCCTTGTCAAAGCCCGGGTGAGCGGCCGTCTCAAGTTCAAAACTTTGCCATTTATTTATTCAAAATCTATACAATGGATTAGAACTAAATTCGGCAGGGAGCAATACAACAAAAAAATCAAATCAAGTCTGCAGTTGGAGCTTTCCACCATTTTCCAGTATGGCGCTAGGAATGTTAAATTTTTCTACTGGGCGTTACCGTCAGAGAAGGCCGGTCACCAGGGCTTTAACTAGGACGACCCGCGGTTGGTGCAGGACCGCTCAATTGACTGATGAATTTACCGAACAAATTGACTTCGTACAGCTCTAAAAATATTTTATCAATGTTTTATTTCAAAATAACCTTATTCTTTCGAGGCCCGTACTGGTCGTCAAGTTCTAGGGTGTCCCACAGCGAATTTTTTAATTATATAATTTGAATTCTAATTGGTTATTATTGAATTTTACCTGATTAAAAAAAAAGCAGTATCCAAGTTTCTCAAGGGATCAACCTTTTCAGAACCAGATGAAGTTGATAATGACGGAGATCTGCCAAAAAAATAATACATTATTTCAGATGTCAGTATTTGGCTAGGAAATTATATACCTCTTTTTAGAAGTATCTATGGTCATCATTCTGAGGATCTGGAAATTGATGATGCAGAAGACCTGAAACATAAAATATGTGTCAATACATTTCTTTATATCACTTACAATTTTTTTTTCTATTGCATTTTATAATGTGGATAGTTGAAAATTCTTTGTGATATTACCTCATCTCACTGAGTACAAGATTTCGGTTGGGCGTATTTTGTGGTGTCCACTCCATTAAAATCTCAATTTCTTGAGTCTCGTGGCCAATGCAAAAAAAAATATTCAAATCTATGAATGTGAATATACATAATTACCAGTAGAATATGTCTTGAATTAAAAACTTGTTGGTTGATTTCGGGTATGGACACCATATACAGCAAATTAACAAACGTTATAAATTTTTTTTCACCTATATTATGGATTTTCAAGATAATAGCCCAAGTGCCAAGGCGTCTGGGCTAAAATGGTCTTCTCAACCATGTTTATATATAATTTTTTCACTATTCGTAATACTACTATTATAGAAACAAAAATATTAATAATGTTTATTCAGTCCGTTCATAATATCATGAAGCCATATCCAGAATTTTTAAAATTTTATTTCCTCAGATATTTATATATGGTAATTTGTGGTTCGACCGTTCCTTTATCTGTGATCCATGGCAGGCAGAGCCACGTGCTTAACTCCAATAATACCGACTGAAATTATCTTAGAAAATACGATATTTTAAAATAGTTTTAATTTGTTCCGTAAAATTTGGTATGTGTGATTTTAACTATGCACTGATATTTTCCTGTAAGCAATCTCCAGTTATTGAAATTTTTCAATTGTATACAAGTAGCGTTTTTAACAATGTGACTTCGTTCTTTTCAGATGTCTTGATAATGAGATAACGGTTTTCGAAAGCTCGACAATTTTACAAAGATTCTTCTTCACGTTGGCCATTTTCCTATTGACTGCACCCTCAAAGAAAATATAAATTTGTTCTAAACTTTAGTTTTATATGTATGTTCAATTCCCTCCAAATCTGATAGAATCAGCTCATAGAGTGAAATTCTTCAGTCCCAACAGGCCGAAGAATATCGTGAACGAATAAGTTTCCCGGAAAATGAAAGATGACATCTTGGCTGCTGCGAGAATTAAGAAGCTGTCATCTCCAAATCGTTCGTTGACATCTCTGAACACTCATCACCGGAAAACAAAATGCTTTTAATAGAAATGAGAGACTGTGAAAACCAAATGTTTTAAATTTGTATGGATAAAAAATTATAATATTCGCAGAGATGAGTGCTTCCGAGTGAAACGAATTGAGTGTGAAGATCTGAAATCTGCTTTGTTGTCTTCTTTTCATTATTTTTGAATATTGCAATCTTATGAACTGACGCATTCCTGAATATACAAAGTGTCCCTGGACTTCTTCTTTTTCTTTCGGGAATGTATATATGGGGTCAAAATATCACCAGTACTTCATATAACTTTTGTTCCTAAAAGCACTCGTTACCAAGTTACGGGCCCTAAAAGTTACAAAATGAAAAATGTTTTTCTTTGATAACTTTCAAACTGAATATTCAAAATCATCTAAATTTTGGTGATTGACTAAACAAATGAATTCCTTCGATGAGCTTTCATGCAGGAGTCAGTTGTTTTGCTACAAAGTCAGGAACGGACTACCCCCGATGGTCCACACCACAAAACTTTGAAATTACTGAGATTTGTCAATATATTTTAACGAAACAAGGTTACCTGGACAATTTCCTGAATAAAAGTACTCGTGTGAAAAATCGATCGGAGCAACGATTTTTGATAAAAATGCATTTTTGTTCGACGACATCCAACCTGAGATGTCTACCATTATTCGAAAAGATTAATTTGTTCATGTTCATAACGAATTTTCATCATGCAAACACGTTTACCTTACAAAACTCATGGTGTAAATAATCAATCGAAAGCCTCAAGAGCAAACAGAAATGCAAAATCCGCTACAAAAACTGCTCGATATGACCCCCGTCTCTCTCAATACATTTTCTTAGTCAGCGCAAACACCCTCTCTGCACTTGAATTAGCATGCCAGGGTCGTTTCGTATGGCTTCACAATGTAATGTAATTCTATTCAACAAGGCATCTCTGGTGTGAATAGGTGTAGCGTAAACGAGGCTCTTTAGACGCCCCCACAGAAATAAATCCAATGGATTCAAATCAGGAGACCGCGGTGGCCATGAATATGGCCCACCTCTACCAATCCATCTATTGGGGAAAATCTGGTTCAGATGGTCCCGCACAATCAAACTGAAATGAGGAGAAGCGCCATCATGCATAAACCACATATCTCTTCGGGTTTGCAAAACAAAACAAAATTGCATTCCAGTTGTCATTTTTTATCCACACTAATTTTATTTCTTTCTACAAGGTGTTTTTGTCAACATCTGTGGAAGAAATGGAACATAAATTTATTCACCGGATATTTTTCACCTATTCATGTGCAGCCGTTTTTGTAGTTCATTCGTTTGCTTTTTATTAGTTATGTCTTCCGATGTGGGTTTTTTCAGCTAAATTTATCTTCGGGTTAAAGATTTTCTCCCATGAAATCATACTTATCAGTGAAACTCCTCAACATTTAAGCTGTGAATACGAATTTGCAACATCCAAATGTTGAGTTTCATGAGATTCAGATAACACAACACGAAACGTGCTTATTCCACGCGTACATACAAAATATGGACTGAATTCGATATTCCATAGTGGAGTAGCTTGTTAGTTCAAAAACACCACAAATCAACATAACTTGATATTTCATTTGAAAAAATATCTACATTGTGAATGAAACTCTCAACTTGGTACTGTACTTTTTGTTTACGACTTTATTTTAGCATATTTTGTATTATCCCTGTTATAAATATTGTTGAATTAATGTTAGCATTAGTATTTCTACTGTGAAAATTTTTCATTTATAATAATGGTGGACGATCAGGTTTGATGTCGTCGAGTGAAACTGCATTTTTATTAAGAATCGTTGCTCCGATCAACTTTCCACACGAGTACTTCTATTCAGAAAATTGTCTACGTAACCTTATTTTGTTGAAAACTATTGAAAAATTGTCTGTCATTTCAAAGTTTTGGGGTGTTGACCATCGGGGGTAGTCCATTCCTGACTTTGTAGCAAAACAACTGACTCCTGCATGGAAGCTCATCGAAGGAATTAATTTTTTAAGTCAATCACCAAAATCTAGATGATTTTGAATATTCACTTTGAAAGTTATCAAAGAGAAACATTTTTCATTTTGTAACTTTGAGGGCCCGTAACTTGGTAACGAAGGCTTTTAGGAACAGAAGTTATATGAAGTACTAGTGATATTTTGACCCCATCTATACATTCCCGAGAGGAAAAGAGGAAGTCCAGGGACACCCTGTATGACAATGGCGACGAGCCAGTACGAATCCACGATGAATTCTGAACAGTTCGATAAACTTATTGGAATGTTAGCTAAAGGAATGCGAACTGCAAGTTCCAACAATATTCTGACAACGGATATGATCCCTTTGGAATCATTTTGTGAGGAGAATGAAACATGGGATATTTACATCAAGAGATAAGATAATTTTTTTAAGTATGAAGAAGTTTACAGGATCGTCGAAATAAATTGATGATAGGAAGAAAGAATGGCTGATCCCTACCGTGGAAACAAAAACACTACAGTTATTATTCAATTTGACTAGTCCTGATGATCCGAAAAACTAATCTTATGATCATTTGGTTACCATTATAAACGGACATCTGCATCCATCTCCCTGTGTTATTGCCGAACAGAATTGTTTTTCAAAAATAATCCAAGAAGAAAACGAAGAAACCATATCAAATTTTGTTGCTAATCTAAAAAAACTTTGTAACTACTGTAATGCTTCGACCACCTTAGACAATAATCAAGAGAAGTTATACCTTCTGCTTTGAGGAACCGAGTGTTACTGGAATCACATCAAGCACATGTGGGCGTAGTCAAGATGAAAGATTCAGCCAGATCTTTTGTTTGGTGGCAAAAAATGGACATAGACTCATTAGTTAACAAATGTCGACCATGTCAAAGCTTGCGAAAAAATCCTTACAAAGTCAGTGTACATCAATGGGAAAGTCCGAGTTCTCCTTGGCAAAGAATTTCACAAACTATTTTTTTGTGAATGCTCCACATGAAACTATAAAAAAATTAAGAAGCCTTTGTTGACAGGTGAAACCTCAACTATGACAAATAAAAGTCTGGTCAACAGAATGTTCATTTCCCATATATCGGAAGAGCAGGTGCTCTTTATTATAAAACATAAACTAAAAAATAAACATACATGTGGCCCAGATGAAATTTCAGGGTTTATAATTGAAAAAATCGCAAATACGATTATAAAACCTTCAACTTACCTCATTAATTTATCATTTCAAACAGGAATATTTCCATCCAGAATGAAAGCCGCGCTTGTTCCGCCCATTTTGAAAAAAGGAAATCCACAAAATTTGAAAAATTACCGTCCAATCACTATTACACCCATCATTTCGAAAATTTTTGAATATGCGATATTAGAACAACTACTGAATTTCATGGAAAAAAATGAGGCAATTGCTGAAAACTAGCACGGTTTCCGTACTGAACATTCTTCTCTAACAGCTATTCACAGTTTTTACGAATAAATTTTACTCTCCCTGGAAGAAGGCGAATGCACGGTTGGTGTATTCTGTGATCTCAGCCGTGCCTTCGGCTGTGTTCAACATGACATTTTATTGGATAAATTATTCAGATACGGAATCCGGGGCAAACTTCATGAATTGTTTTCGTCATATCTCAAAGGACGTCTTCAGAAAATGGGAACAATGAGAAATTGGTTTTTACTTATAGTGAACTTCCGATAGGAATAGGAGTTCCGTAGGGCTCAGTATTGGGCCCTATTTTGTTTAGGCGTTACATCAACGAATTACCTCTGATCCTCCCGAATGCATTCACCTGTTTGTATGCAGATGATTTCACGTTATCATTCACAGGCAAATCAGAGGTACAAATTCAAAACAACATTAACACTACTTTTCAGTCACTTCGTAAGTGGTTATACGATAATTCTCTATTTCTGAATAGTACTGAAACGAATCATATAAATTTTCACACCAGACAATAAAAATACCCCAGCAGGAGAAATAACTATAGATGATTAAATTATAGACAAGGTGGAATGCTCTACTTTTCTAGGTATTAGACTTGATCAGAATGTATCCTTCAATGCCCACTGTAAAACTTAAGCCAATACACTGAGATGTTTTCAACTGAGATCTCTCAAATCTATAATTGATATACAGGGACTCCTGCTCTTCTATTTCGGGGAAATCCAATCAAGATTAACATACGGAATAACCATCTGGGGTAGTTCATCTGCAGTTGATGAGGTTTTTCTGGTCCAGAAGAGGACTATGCGATGTCTTGCTAATGTTCCCAATGGTATTCAAACAATTTAAAATTCTTCCTCTCTATGGCCTACATATATTGGAACTTTTAACATATATACACAAGCAACGCAAAACTTTGGTTTAGAATAACTCACTACATGATCATCATACAAGATCAAAAAATAATTTCCATCTGCCCAATGTTCCTTCAACAGTATCTCAGAAATCTGCAGATATACTGGGACTAAGATTATATAACGTTCTTCCTGAAGAACTAAAATTGATAGAAAGACTGCACACATTCAAAAAAGAGATAAAAAGACTTCTCCTCGCCCTCTATCCCTATAACATAAATGAATTTTTCGATAGTTTTAGATAAAATGTTTTGTTTGCCGATATTTTATATTTTATCTTATATGTAAACCTTATTTGTATCTGACTTGTCCGATAGCCTCACAGCTCTATGGATTGAATGAAAATTGGATTGAATTGATTGAATTGAATTCATGTAGATTTTGCTGGGCCATTCATGGGAACGTATTTCTTGTTGGTGGTGAATGCTTACTCAAAGTGGCCAGAAATTTTCCCAGTGAACTTCATCACCTCTTCTAAAACTATATCACTTTTGAAGGAAATTTTCGCAAGATTTGGATTGCCGAATATTTTGGTTAGTGACAATGGTCCTGCGTTCAGATCTCTGTAATGGGTTACTACATTACATAATAAATGTCAACGGGCAAGAATGGAGACGACAAATAACAAGTACGGGCATAGAAAATAGTATGACTAACCCAGAATCAGATTTTTGTTTCGCGAATACTTTGGAACCTGTTATTGAAAATCAGGAGATTGGTGATTCTCAAAATTGAGAATTGGAACCTTAAACCTTCCGGGGGAAAAAAAAGAGGTAAGGGAGATATCGTCGGAGCCTGAGAAAGGTGTTCAGTTTTTGAGACGAAGTACAAGAATTGAAGATTTGACTTGTGAATTCTTTTAGAGGGGATGATTGTTGTGTACTTTTCATTATTATTGAACATTGTAATCTAGTGAACTGACGTTAACTTTTGTAAGATGATTGTTTTTGTCCTATGTCATGTTGATGAAAAAAAAAATTAATCTAAAACGCATTCCTGAATATATAACATGCTTGATCACTACAGGCAGTTCAAAGCCTTCGCAAGTTTAACATGTTTTGTTCAGAACGTAGGGGGTTTGCGTTCTAAAACTACAGAATTCTAACTGAACATCCATAATTGTGACCACGACCTGATGTTTTTGGCTGAGACATGGCTGAATAATGGTGTAATGAACAGTGAGTTATTTTCTGGTGATGGGTTCGCAGTGTTTCGTAGATATCGTGAAAGTACAAAAAGTGCAGTGAGGGTGGAGGAGTCCTGATAGCTACACGAAGATAAATACGAGTTGTTGAACGTCTCGAATGGCAGAGCGACGCAAAAAAAAAGATCATCTATGCTGTGTATACCTACCACCCGGAGATGAGGAAGCAGTAGCATACTTCACTAACAATCTCCACACCCTTTTCAACATAATATCAGATGACGCTATCCTTATTTGTGGTGATTTTAATATGTCGAACACTTCATGGAATTTCAAACAAAACTGTTCTATTTCAATTCCGTCCTTTGTAGATACAGAGTTCACCAACTTGGAAGATATACTCGGTTTTCATGGACTCACGCAATTCAACTCTCTGAAGAATAATAATGACAAAATCCTCGATCTTGTTGTATTTAACGAATTCAATGTAAAAACCTCAAATTCAGCAAGCCTCTAGCGGAGGAGGATTCACATCATAGATGTTTTGAATTCAGCTTTGCTTTCTCTACTCCAAAAACCCTGCAGTCGAACTTGGAGCTTACTAATAACTTCAGGAAAGGTGATTATAACTTAACAAATACGGAAATTTTTAATATTAATTGCGTATGTGATGACGTGAATAGTTGTTTGGAAGCATTCTATGAAAAAATATATCATCTAATAGATATTTTCGTTTAAAATGAATCGAACACCATTGACGAAAGATTTCAATCAGTATTACAGAAAAAATGGAGGACCCATTCGCAATTGAGATCACACTTTCATGGCAAAATAATATTGGAATTGTTTGATATAAGATATATCTGGAAATGAAAATTAACGTAATTCAATGCACTATCTTGATACATGGAAAATATAATCCTAGTAAAAAGATCATTTTCTTGACTGAATCAATCACTAATTTCAAAAGGAAGGTTGAGAAAGAGGTATTTTTCAGTGTATAATTTTTTAATTACAAAGCTTGGTTAAGCTGAGCGCTTTCGGCTATTTGCCATCATCAGAGCTTCAATTGTCAAATTGGGGTGAGATTCCATCTCTCAAGAGACACAAAAACAACATGGTGGACATAATAGACATTACAACATAAAATGAAATAAAAGTAAATACGTGTCCAGCCTTTCGACAACAAACAGTTTGTTTATTTATAACGAGTGTGGAAAGTGGTACTCTATAGTAAATTTGTAGACAAACGTGAAGATGATTCAATAACAAGAAATAAGTAAACAGCACAGAAAAGTATAGTGTACAATCAATATAGGACACTAATTTACCTATATGCACATAATAATATGCATATACCTAAGAAATATACTTGCTTGTAGAATATAGAAACTCAACTTCATAAATATCGGGTACAGATACATGACTGAATTGTCAGTTTCACTGTCACTAACGCCATAGTTCACAACAATTTTTCCTCTGGCAACTTGATCTATATTTAATTATGATTTTTCTACTTTTTATACATGCGGTACACAATTTTCCCAGCTTTCATTTGGAATATTCTGCAATTCGGATTGAATTGAAGCTACCACAGAAGAATTTAAAGTTAGCGAAACATTATTCCCCCTCACCGATGCTTTCAGCTCATGAATATGCAATGGTAAGGAGAAAGCCTGACCACTGTATGGCCCATTTCTTCTGCCTATGTGTCACAATATTTTTTTTTTTTCCGAAAATGATTTTATTATCTCTAGCAGTTGTTTTTTTTTGTATAATCATCTTCAAAATACATATTGTTTTCAAGCATGTACTCTTGAATGGTAAATTTTGTGTTATTTGAATACGGAACCTTCTACTGTGGTAACTCGCATTATCCATCTCAATCACACTATTTGGTGGTATATTTGCTGAAAGTTTATTTTTGAACCAGTCTTCGAATAATTCTGCCGTGTATCATCGTGATAGTTAACACGGGAGTGCTTTATATTTTTGGCTGTTAAGGCCAAAGCATTTGGTATAAAACCATTTTTGTTCCAGCATGAATTATTGTAACACGCTTTTCTTTATTCGATGGAGCTTTGGTTGTGCAATGACCAGACTAATCCACCCAGCTCTATCTGGAACTTGATGTACTGTGAATTGTACATCAACGCATCCAAACCAACATGAATTAGCCGCAATATATATATATATATATATATATATATGAATATATATATATAAATATATATATATATATATATATATATGATACATAGATTAATTAATATTCCGCATTCAGATTTTTTTTTTAATAAAGAATTGAATAAAATAAAAAAAATACTTTCAATAACGGTTATAGTCTAAACCTTATGGATAATATTCTTTTAAGAAAACTTTATGAAAAAGCTATAATAGAAGTGTTTCCTACTCAAATACAAACTGCTAACTGAATTTTAAAATAACAAATCAGCATGGAAACTTGGACATGTCCTAATTATTTCAAGAAAGTCAGTAAATAACATAATCCAAACCTGATAAGAAAAGGTTAAAAATCAATCAAATTAGTCATCATTATCAAATTACGATGATAAATTTCAATTCGCACATGAAAGTGTTATAAACGAGATTATTTACGTGTTTTTAAATCCGTACCTGGTGTCCCTAGACCCTTTTCTATTATATTTCACACCCCGAATAATAGACCATTATAAGATTATGGGATTAGCATTTATAATGAGTCTCTGAGATCTGTTGCAGGAGTATAACGTCACATATCCAAAGCAATTGTTTTTTACTTTTTAGGGCATTTGAATAAAAGCTTCTGTTTAAAAAGGTTTTTTTATTAATTATTTCATTCAGTTCAGGACACATATTTCATATAACTCACCTAATCACGACGTATGATACAATTCGCAATTGAGAAATGTGTATTTGTTTTTCAGATTTGTGACAAAATGGATGGAAATCAACACCCATTTTAATTCCTTGTGATTTGAGTTTGGAGGGAGGAGAATTCGATTTAGAGTATGCTAAATGTTGTACAGATTGTCACCTAAGTAATTACATAAGTATTATATGAACAATAACGATAAGTTTGCATGAAGTTACATATACACCGACCAATATCTCAACAAACCCTAATAAATTATGATATAATATTATTTTATCTATGAGTAAATAGTAATTTGGGATTCATATCAGCACTGATGTTGGGATATATTCGTACTTATGAAATGAGAAAAACCTTTCAACATGCAGAGCCTCAAGACTAGAAGTTAAACAAATATAGGTAAGGTCTATGTCGTTTCGACCTTCGTATATGTCCCAATTTGGTGAAGGTGAAATTAAACGTAATATCATCGTCAGATTCACCAATTTGAGGAAATATATGGAAGTAATACAGAGGTCGAAAATTGGGATATCAAGACATTGTTGTGTGACTTGTGGTCTCGTTCTGGGGCCTCAAGCATGACCCAAAAAGAACGGATCAGGGTCTCTGTTCCGTGCCCCAGTGTATCGCCGGTGCTACTTACACGGCCGAAAAGAAAGCTGCTAATATTGCTCAAGAAAACGCAGATATATTCGAACCCACGGAACAGTTTGGTGTTCAATTGTAAAAACGAACCTCAGCAAAAGGCAAAGAGAGGAATAACGAGTGTTCAAATTACTTATTGTGCACATCGCATACTGTTTTCTGATTGGTTGCTTAGTAAGATATTTCATTCACCAGGCAATCAGAAAACAGTAGTCTAATCTGACAAATGTTTGTTCGTTAACAGCTTTCCAATTACCAACTGGAAGCGCGTGCGTGAATCTCGAAAACACTACCTGGCAACACTGTTTACCTACTATTCTAGATCACTAGGTCACAATGATCATCGATATTACTTTCATTAAAATACTGCTTGTATTTTTATAACTGATTTTTTAAATCATTGTTATTCGTTAATGCTTCACAGTGTGTTGACTTCATCTACCAATTCTGTCTTCACCTACCAGTTTGGATAAAACGAGGTTCATTTGTTTTTATCACTATGAAATCGAATACCTATTGCAGGTACATCTACCAAACAATCAATTCAACATTCCACATTATTCAAAAGTTTATTGCATCCGGGAATTGCCAGTGTTTTCATACGGCTTTGGGCAGGTCAGCTCAGGTAAGGCTGCAAGCGGTCCCCAAAATTTGGTCGAATTTGGCAAATAAAAATAACGTTTTCAATGTTTGTTATTTGTCATAAAATGGCATTATACACCAGTTATTCATGGGTGTGCAAGAAGTAAGATTACACCCTGTACTGTATACAGTGAGATTTCCTGATTTAATCAGGACATCTATCGGCATATGCAGAAACTCGCTGGAGACTTTGTTACAAATTTCTGCCCCCATCATTGGAGTGTCAATATGATAGTCATCGCCTCAGATTGGGCCTCGAATTTGGGATATTGGGATACCATATACTGATAGGGGCCAGTTGTATAGGTTACGTTTATAGTATAGTTTAAACAGGGGTTTAAACATATATTTATTAACTACGAATATTGATAACTGGTCATAAGAGCAATGCAATGAAGTGAAGTCGGGTTATATATGTATTTCCTTGTCATATTAGCTGGGCGTAGTTATGGCAACCAAACACCAACCAATACATGTGACACCTCCATTTTCGGGAATGCGCATCAATTCAACGTCGTCGATTAAAAAGGCACACATATAAGGGGGTTTCTAGGCATCAATAGAATTTGCTGAAATTTCAGTATGTTTCACCTAAGATATATTAGATCAATTCTACGCGGACCACGACAGCAATTGCATTAGTTGATACAGGGTGTAAATCTATTTCTTGTCATGTAATAAGCGATTTTAATATAATAACTTGTAATGCCATTATCAAAATCATGATGCAGAATTGACATCTATGAAGGAATGCCTTCGTGCTACGCTATTACAAATTTCAATCCACTCCCATTCAGGGGTAGTTTGTACTTGTGATTTTTCTAATAACTCTGCGGACCGGAGATTTGCAGCTAATATATTCGATTGAAATGTTGAAATGTAGATTGCACAAAACATATTTTTTGTGTCACCATAAAAGAAGTCTAATCAGTCTCCTCATAAGGGTCGTTTATACCTGCGATTTTTCGAGAACCTTTGTTGACCAAGGGTTTTCGGTGAATATATTTCATCGGAAGGGTAGAAAATGATTGCAGAAACATATTATTCGTGCCACCATAAAAAAATCCAATCATTCCCCTCATGTAGTTTATTCTTGACATTTTTTAAAGAACTTTGCTTTCCAGGGGTATCCAATAAATATAATCCATAAACGCTGGAATATGACGGCACAAAATATTTTATTCGTGCTTAATAGGGAAAATTCACATCAGTCACCTTGTAAGGTTAGTTTGTGATAAACAATTCAGCATCATGATTATTATACTTAAAAAATGAAATAAAAATAGAATTCCAATATATACATACACTTAAATAATTTTGGCAGAATTCGCATAGAAAATAAAATATATATCATAATTGACCGGTACAATTTCAATCTTATCAATATTAAAAAATTATGTAAATGAAATGAAACTTAAACGAACAATGGTCAATAGTCACATTTATGAGGGGACTAATGCGAATTTTTTCTATGGTGGCACAAATAATATGTTTTGTACAATCATATTCCAGCGTTCCATTGAAATATATTGACTGGATACCTCCGGTCAGCAAAGTATTGACTACCCTTATGAAGGGCCTAATTTGTATTTTTCCCATTATCACGTGAAACTATGTTATGTGCAATCATTTTCTACCGTTTCAATAAAATAGCTTTACCAAAAACTCTCGGTCTAAGTAAAGCTTTTCAAAAAATCACCTCATATTATTGTTATTAAGAGAAAGCTGATTTTGACCCATTTCTAACCCATCGAGAACTACCATGATAAAACAAAATATATTAATTATATTTGCATTTGACAAGTCATTGTTAGTCGAGTATATGACACTAATAAAGTGCACGCAGTATTTTGAAGAAGTACCTTATAAGTAGAATAATAGTAATAAACTGTTACATATGTAACACGAGGAATAATGTTTCTCACAAAATTTTGAAGTATATCAATCATGAGACTGAATTGTTTATTATAAGGTTTATTTTCTCATATTTGTTTCCTCGGTCAGCAGTTTTTCGAAAATTCGCAAGAATTTTCCCTATTGTGGCACAGATAATATGTTTTGTGTCATCATATTCCAGCGTTTCAATGAAATATATTCATTGGATAGCCCCGGACAGCAAAGTTCTTCCAGAAACCTCGAGAAAAACCCCGGGGTTGGAATTTTTTGTAATATGTTTTGTGCAATCTACATTTCAGCGTTTCAATGGAATAAATTCGGTCAGCAGAGTTATTAGGTGAATCATAAGTACAAACTACCCCTTGATGGGGGTGGATTGGAATGTTCAATATGGTGGCACGAAGGCATTCCTTCATAGATGTCAATTTTGAATTATGATTTTGATAATCGCATTACAAGTTATTATATCAAAATCGCTTATTACATGACAAGAAACAAAAAGTTTCGATTACACCCTGTATCAACTAATGCAATTGCTAGCGTGGTCGCGAAGAATCATTGTTATATACCTTAGGTGTAACATACAAAAATTTCAGCAAATTATATCGATGCCTGGAAAGCCCGTCATATCTGTGCTTAGTAAATCTTCAATATATACGGGTACTTGCCCGTACAATGTAACAGAAAGGAAGAACTAATTGATTTTTGTTTTTATCTCTAGTTTTCTTCTTTTTTCTTTAGAAATACATCAATGTTATTATTCTGCAGTCCTAGTCTGAATGTGCTGGCGAACACTTCAACAAAGTTTTCAACCTTATTTTTTTTTTAATGACTGACTCTATGTTTTGTAATATGTTGATTTTATATATATATATATATATATATATATATATATATATGTTGAATTTCTTCCATTTTGTTCAACAGTCCCCTCGATATTCCTCCCTTTCATCTCTATAATCCTGGACTTGGATGACACGCAGGTAGCTATAGCTACCTCCGTGGTGACGTTGGTTGTTGCTCTGCTAATCCAAACCACAAATGTGCGGCTGGCTCCTGTTTGTTGACTCCGTTGATTTGTCGTTTTCTACCAATAGACCAGGGTCGATAATTTTTTAAACCAAAAAAAATCAAAGTAGGATGAAACGTTTTGGAAAAGGAAGAGAATATAACAAAAGTGAATGGAAAAATAATTTACGGGCGATCTGAGGTCGGGAAGTAGAAGGAGGTGAGTTTTTAAGGGTAAAAACGGTCAATCTCGATTTCCTACAAAACTACGAGTCCTATGGGAAAAAAATTATGTGAAAAATTGAAATAACTAAGTTTTTGGGTTTTTATTTTTATCTTTTACAAAAAAAAATTATATCACGAAATTTGGTGAATACTTACCTTTTTATGTCCCAGACACAGTGTAATTTATTTGATCTAGAATATCTATTTTTTCACCTTATTTTGACTCAAATTCGAAAAACCACCCTAATTTTCAATCGAAAATTCTCGCGTCAAAATATCAGCTTTTTTTTAAATGTCGGTGGGCTTTTTATTCGTTGAAATCTCTTCTTTCTGATGGTGAAAAAAAAATACATTACTATTGTAAATGTTCTCAGAAAATGCAAAGAACCGAAAAAAACTCGAATCCGAATTCAATAAGACATCTACAATATTTTGAGAAAGTTGTAGAATCTTTTTTAAATTATATGCGTAGATGCCTACTTATTGCTTTTTCAAGATAACTTATATACCTGAGTGACCTACGGAAAATTTTAGCCCATCAAAAGGTATTTCATAGAGAAGTGGGCAAGGGGCTAGGAGGGTCTGGGCCTCACTACCTGTTATTTCTTTGCATTTTCTGAGAACATTTACCATAGTAATGTTTTTTTTTTCGCCATCAGAAAGTAGAGATTTCAACGAATAAAAAGCCCACCGACTTTTTGAAAAAAGCTGATATTTTGACGCGAGAATTTTCGATTGAAAATTAGGGTGGTTTTTCGATATTAAGTCAAAATAAGCTGAAAAAATAAATATTTCGAATCAAATAAATAACAGTGTGTTTGGGACATTAAAAGGTAAGTTTTCACCAAATTTCGTGAAAAAAGTGTGAATACAAAAGTTGTAGATCTTTTTATTACCTAAAACTAAAACTAACTTTTTTCCATAGGACTTGTAGTTTTGCCGGAAATCGAAATTATCCGCTTTTTACCCATAAAAACTCACCCCCTTCCACTTCCCGACCTCAGATCTCCCGTAAATTATTTTTCCTTTCATTTTTATTATATCCTCTTCCTTCTCCAATGGGTTTTATCCTACTATAATTTTTTTTCACTTCTTACCATTTTCAAAGGCTGGTCTACAAGTGTTGTTCATCCTTGCACTTCTTCACCGTACTGATGAGGGCCGAGAGCCCGAAACACGTGTCTACGGTTAACCCTTCTCTTCGAAGGCTATGTCCATTACATTTTTTCCATTTTGTTTAACATTCCCCTCGATATTCCCCCCTTTCATATATATATATATATATATATATATATATATATATATATATATATATATAATTAATATATATATATATATATATATATTATATAGGTTGTTACCTCAATAACGACTCTCAATCATTCATTTAATAAAAAAATATATTGATGTGGTACACGATCCCAAGATTTCCCTCCTAGAGACCAATCAGTAGAGATTTTCTGCTCTATTGATTCTGTGACGAAAATACTAGCAGGAAACCGACTGTGCCATCATACAAAAGACGGTTCGTAGTTATATCCTGTTATGTTTCCTACTCCCAACTGTCATTGCTTAATTTGTTATAAACCCTTAAAAGCAATGTTTTTATTTTTTTTTTCATTTTTGACTTGTAACTTGAAAACCAATGGAGCAATCTCGAATGGACGAATTGTAGAAAATTAAAATGCAAACAAATTACGCGACTCGATCAGATTATTAATAACGGAAAAAACCCGGAAAAAATCAGCTTTTTTCAAAAAATTCGTAACTCTGCCACTTTCTTAGTTGTAGTGGAGGCTTTTCACGACATAGTAGTGATCAATATGTTGTTTATGTGTGAAAAACTCCAGCACTGTCGCATCATTATTTTTGGCATAATTGCAATCTAAATTTTTCAATGCACTTCATTGCAGCAGACCTAGATGCGTCATAGGTGGTCCGATTCCAATTTTTCAAAAATATTTCGAGAGTAGAAGTATTGTACTACAAAACGTATATTCTCATTTCGCGTTAGAATGCTAAAAAATTGTTGCAAAATACTTACAAACATGACCAAAAATGGGCGAGTGCGTGAAAGCAGCTGAGTAGTGGGGGTAAAGCAGCAGTCAAGGGGGAGCGTATGTATATTGATACGAGCGCGCTGCGCCCGTTATGAAACTGCTGCTCTACCCTCATACCTGAGCCGCTTTCATGCAATCGCCGGTTTTCGGTCATGTTTGCCAGTATTTCTCACTTATTTCGCAGGATTTCAACGCAAAATGAGAATAGTCATTTGTAGTACTATACTTCAACTTTCAATTTTTCTAGAACTATTGAAATCGGACCACCTATGACGAATCCAGATCTGCTGATATGAAGTGCATTAAAAAAATCAAATTGCAATTATGCCAAAACTAATAATCCGACAGTGTTTGAGTTTTTCACACATGAAGTACATATCAATCACTACCATATCGTGAAGAGCCTGCTTCAAAACTTGAAAAATGGCGGTGTAATAAATTTAAAAAACGCAGATTTTTTCGAGTTTTTCTGCGTTACTAATAATCCGATCGAGTCGTGCCTGGGCTCATTTTCTTTGCATTTCGATTCCCTACAATTCGTCCATCGGAAGTATTGAGATTGCTTCATCAGTTTTCAAGTTACAAGTCAAAACGATGAAATATGAAAAAAATGCTTTTAAATGTTTATAACAAATTAAACAATGACAGTTGGGAGTAGGAAACATATCACGATATAACTACGGACCATCTTCCGTATGATGGCACAGTCGGTTTCCTGGTACTATTTTTGTCACGAAAAAATCTCGTATCGATTGGTCTACTGCCTGCCAGCATGATAACAAATACATATCGCTATGATTTTCCTTCGTGGAACTGCTATCTAAAATTAACTTTTTTGAATCCTTCCAAATAACAACTCATATGTCTGAAGGCAAAGAAAAAAATTACGTTTCGAGTTTTCTCCTAAAAAATTCGTGGATATTCCTCAACAATGGTAACATGTATCACCATGCCAAATTTCAACTCTCTAAGCCTCTGAAAAAAACGGCTGTGATAGATAGACTGACTTTCAAGATGAGGAATCCTAAAAACATACTCTGCAAAAAAAGACAAAGAAAAGATTAAAATTCTAGTTTTTCAAGTCAAAATACCAAATTTTATTCCACTATACTCTGTAAAAATATTCACGAAAATGCCTTCAGAATTGACTCTGTAGTTAGGATTTATACGAAATAGAAACCATCAGTTAATCTGTAATTTATTTTCGCGAACCCTTATCCCAGTTTCCCCCATTTTCACTGATTTATTTGTACGAACAAATGTATCAAATCTGTCTCACGGTTTTTCTGGAGATTTGAAACTTTCCATAAACGAACGAAAACTTGATGTGCTTCTAAAACTTTCGAAGGAAAATGACAAATGAATAATTTACAAAGCCAAGAGCTTGGCGTGACGTTCACGGCCGTAGTAGGGTTGAACATCCGTTTCAGTCGTTAGAGGATGTTGGGATCAGTGAACATTTTCCCCCAACCCCAATCTTATAATTTTTTTTTGATAACCAGTTCGAACATTTGTTTTCGATACGAAATGGAAAACAACTAATGGGAAACAAAATATGATACACGTCTATTTCAGTGTTTCAAGAAACTATTTTCGTGAATGACAACGATGCAAAAGGATCGTGCATTATGTAAGAGAGAAATCACAACACCTTACGTTTCCTAACACTATCATGGAGTTTCATTATATAGATGTATAGGAGGAAGAATTTCACAAAAACATAAATAATCCATGAGATAGAAATCGAACAATTATTTAAATTAGGGTATGTAATCTGGTGTAGTCATTTGTCCAACGCTACACCTTCTTCAAGAAATGCCGTCAGGAAGATATGGTGGGATCGCGACGTAGATCGTATATAGCCATAATCTAGTTCTTATTATCCGTGGGTCGAAGGAAAATTAACCGGACATTTACAGTTAACTGGTTATAACTTGTAGATTCTTCGAGAATTTCCTATATTTATACAACACACAAACAACACACAAACAAAACACGAACAACACCAACAACACACAAACAACACACAACAACACACAAACAAACACAAAACACACACAACAACACACCAACAAACACCAACAACACACAACAACACACCAAACACCAACAACACACAAACAAAAAAACAACACACAAACAACACACAAACAACACACAAACAACACACAAACAACACACCAACAACACACCAACAACACACCAACGACACACCAACAACACACAAACAACACACAACAAACGATACAAACAAAACACCAACACACCAACAACACACCGACAACACAACAACAACACACAAACAACACACCAACACACGAATAACACACGAACAGCACACGAACAAAACACACGAACAACACATTATATAATGATTATTATAAGAAGTAGAAGAATGGTTTTACAGCATACAAATGTTTCAGGATGAGAACGTAATTATTCGAAATACATGGACCAACTCAAGAACACATCCAATTATTTTTATCACAAACTATTAACAAATAATATACAGGGTGTTACTTAAGTACGTTGCTGACGTCAAAATAAGAAGAAAAGTTCCTATAAACATATGTCCGCAAGTTATTCGTTTCTGAGATGCAGGGTGTCAAAGTTGAATTCTTATTCTTATTTTTTGTGAATACATTAATTGTGATATTCGAGTGAAGTTTGGTATCTGGGAGTATATTTCAATGACAAAATCAAATTTGATGTTATTTTGTCTCTTTCGTGGGGGTGGCGCCACCTACATGTCTTTTCAGACATTTGAAATGTCATAACTTTTTTATAAGTACCTGTATCACGTTTTCTAGTCAAAAAACCCATTTTTCCAAGATTTTTGAGTGGAAATTATATTCATGGTAGAGGTCGCTGCGAGCAACTGTTTTCAAGTTATTGGGATTTGAAATAATCGATGCAAGTAATTTTGAATGACAAGATTTTCAAATTCAAAATTAATTTAGGTAAAGAAATTATTTTTCTTCAATTTCATTTCAAAATAGGAATCCGGTGTTATTACAATTCAATACTAACAATAATAACAGTCATTAAGACCAATTCAATACTAAAACAGTTAGTTGAGAGTGATAACTAAAGTAATTGTTCAAAATGGCCACCTTGCACCCTTATACATGCGTCGGCTCGTCGTCTCATGGTCACACGTACACTTTCCATTATTTCGGATAGCGTCACATCCAGCAATGATTCGTTGACGAAGTTGTTCTATGGTTTCTATTGGCACCGTATAAACTAGGGCCTTCAAGTGACCCCACAAAAAAATTCGATTAGATTTAAATCCATGTACTTTGGAGGCCAGAATTTATTTGGAACTTCAGCGCCTCGACCCATCCATCTGTTTCTAAATCGCTGATTTAAAAATTCACGAACTATTTAAGTAAAATGCGCTGGCGCTCCATCATGCATGAACCATATCCTTTGTCTCAGTAAAAGTGGAATGTGTTCAAGTAATTCAGCCAAAATATTTTCAAGGAAATCATGATAAGAATTTCCATTAATAGTCCCTGGAAAAAAGTGGGGACCAATCAAATAATGCCTAACAATACCAATCCACACATTCAATGAAAACTGGTGTTGGAATCTGGACTGGACTATTGCGTGAGGGTTTTCGTCACACCACACACATGATATGAAAATTCATTATGGCGTTCTTTGAAAAATGTGCCTCGTCAGTGAATAATATCTCTGCAGTAAATTGAGGGTTTTGTGCAATTTTCTGCAGTATCCATTGGCAAAATGTTACACGGGAAAGAAAATATCGGGGCAACAATGCTTGGACACGCTGTATGTGATAAGGATACAACTGATTTTGTTTGAGAATTAATTAACCAAACTAATTTGTGATGTACGATCAGATTTTGCGCAATTTTTCTCGTGCTTGTCTGTGGATCTTCTTCGATTGCCTGAAGAAGAGTTTCTTCAACTTCTGGTGTCCTAGTAGTCAACGGTCTGCCTGCCACTAGAGCTTTTTTGAAAGGATCCAGACTCCATAAGCCGCTGAATGTCTGGTGATTCGGCGCTCGATGATAAGGGAATATTTCATTATAAATACGTCTAACCTCGAAGCAATTGCCATCGGCGAGACTGTATACGTAAATCATATAAGCCATTTCGCTATGCTGCCATTTGGAAAAGATTGAAACACAAATACAGAAAACAACTTCACTGTCACAAGAACGGATTGAAATGACATGACAAGTACTCACCTGATTGTTATTTATTAAAATCGGAAAAGAGTTCAAAAAACAATATTATTTTTTTACTACATTCAAGTTTTGAATGAAGAAGACCATTGAATGGTAGAGGACAAATGCACTGGCGTATCTTTTCCGATATTTACTACTTAGAGCCCACGCAAATAATTCAAATGCATCTATTATTTCAAATCCCAATATCTCGAAAACAGTTGCTCGTAGCGACCTCTACCAAGAATATATTTTTGACAGAAAAATGTTAGGAAAATCGATTTTTCTACTAGAAAACGAGATACAGGTACGTACAAAAAAGTTATGACATTTCAAAATTAAGTTAAAAAAAATCATTTTTTTTTTAATTCGTACAATTTCCTTTTTTTCATGTAAGGCATGTAGGTGGCGCCACCCTCACGAAAGAGACAAACTAACATCAAATTTGATTTTGTCATTGAAAAATACTCCCAGATACCAAACTTTACTCGAATATCACAATTAATGTACCTATTCACAAAAAATAAAAATAAGAATTCAACTTTGACACCCTGCATCTCAGAAACCAATAACTTGCGGACATATGTTTATAGGAACTTTTCTTCTTATTTTGACGTCAGCAACATTCTCTTACATTTTTTACACGTACTTAAGAAACACCCTGTATAATTACCTTCTCCATTGTATTTTTACTCATCTCCCCATACTTTTTAATGAGTGGTCATCAATAATTAACTTTTTTCAACAATTCTCAGTCATAAGTTCGATAGTCGATGTTTGTATATTATATTTTTAGATTCAACAATTCACATTTATCAACGAAAATTCTAAAAGTTCATCCAGAAATCATTATTTACAATAAATTTTATAATATACTCGAAATTCCCTTTTTCATTTGTTTTAACAATATAAATACTTGAGGGTCTCAGCGGTAATGTTTCTGATTTTGAATAATTGAATATAACAAAATATTCGACAAAAAACATTAGAATCGGAGCTATTTTGGTGGGTTTAGAAGTGAAATCCTTCCTTGACCCGACTAAAATGACAAATAAGCAGTTTTTTGTGATATGAATTCCTTAGTGGAAACAAGAAATGCACTTCACGACATCGAAGACCGAGTGATGGAGTTTTTTCCAACTAGCTCAGTGAGTTTGGGTTTTAATGAGGAACTATATGGTCCAATTCTATTCAAAATTGGTATGTGAGGGTTGTCGTGGTTGGAGATTATGAATTTTCTATCAAACTTCACAAATTCAAGATGACGGATGAGTTTTGTAATTATGGCCCGATTCGATTCAAAATTGGTATGTCGAGGTTTTTGGGGTCGTAGATATGAATTTAGGCGAAGATCATTGATTTTAGTTAAAATTCATAAATTGAAGATGGCAACTGTAAAATGGCGGATGAGTTAATCTTTAGATGGGCCCCTCATTGAAGGACTAGATACCTCAGAACTTACGCGAAAAAAGGGCCTCATAATAACAATGCTTTAACAAAAATGCATAGATCAAGACGTACTCAATAATTAAAAAGCACAAAATGAAATAATTAATAAAAAAACTTATTAAAGACAAGCCTTTAGTCAAATGCACTAAGAAGTAGAAAATAATTGCTTTGGAAGTGTGACGTAGGTAACTGAAAACTTTGGGCGGCAAGCTTTTGAATCTATAACTCACGGAATAACCTACGTCACACATCCAAAGCAATTATTTTTGACGTTTTAGTGCATTTGAATAGAAGCTTGACCTATTTGTTTTTTATTAATTATTTTATTCCTTCCACTTTTCCCCTCGCTCTTTTGCGTCTACTTTCAACTCCATTGCATTGACACAATCACCTTTTGCTTTTTTTATTAATTTTCTCACGTTCCTTGCTCAATTGTTCATTTGTCAACAGGGGAGCTGAAGTTACTCTGCAGACGTTTTATGCTTGTCTGTTCTTTTTTGAAAGATTTGTTCTTTGGGTCTTTCTGCTTTCTCTTTCTCTTCGTCCATACTCTTGAAGATCACAAGAATGGAACGGTATAGTCCATTCCATTCCATTCCATCATAAAAAAAAGTTTTTTTTCTTAAAACTTTAGCACCCGGTAGTTCAAAAATTGAGACCTTCAAGACATATGTTCATATACAGTTTTTTCCTCAAAATGGACCCAAGAATAACCTCCTTAAATATTAGCATATTATTGAGAAACACCATGTATATCCATTAATCCTTTGAGTATACCTATTGAATTTTATCTCAATTTTTGCAGAAAAAGTTTTATAATTATTCACAACAGTCGTTACTCCAGATCTATTTGTTTGGTAGGAATATCTCCAATGTAAGAAGATTTCGAAATAGTGTGAGAGACATCAAAAGTATCATTTTGATGCATAATACTAGGCTTACCCACATACTTGTGGGACTGTATATATATATTAAGATTGCTGTTGGACGACGCATATACCATTTATTTCAATAGCAGAATTTATGTGCTGACCTGAATACACAGATGCTCATCATCATAACTCATCTTTTGCGTGGGACAGTGGAAAACTTTTCAGTAAAAGAGTAATATTAAAAGTGTACCATTGTTTTATTTCTGAAAGAATATTGCTCCGAACTTTCAGCAATGAACAAACACTTCCATTCCCGTGGCAAATTGAATCGTGGAGACAGAAAGAAGAAAACGAATATTCATGATGTAGATTGGAGCATTCGTTAAGGGTACTGTCGAGTGAATGTGAAATGGAAATTCATAATTCTGAAGAGCCCGGAATTTCCTGAGGAAAAAGAATAAACAAATATGTATCCTGAAAGAAATATGAATAGGAAAAGTAGGGACTAACGAACCTATTTCCGTATGTATCGAAATGAGCCCTAAAACTACAAAGAATAAAATAATGACATCATCCTAGATTAGGCTAGTAGAAAATCCATCTCTATAAAATGCAAGAAGCAGTTCATGTAACAATTTGGGAAATAACGTTCTTTAGGTATTTCGATCCCGCTGACTATGAATCTGTCTGTTGCCAAAGCGAAATTTTGACTGGAAGTCCGGTATCTAAGATGGCAGCCAAAACTCTGTTGCCCCATATCTCCATTGTCAGTTGGCTTAAAATATTGATTTAAACGTCTGCTTAGGGTTTTCTCGGATGCCAAATACATTACAATGCTCAAAATTCACTTACCTTGAGTTTGGAGTGCATGCGTTTCAAGATCGCGAGTCACCAAAACTTTATTGTGTTTACGGAGCACGTGCGTCTTGTTGTATTTGGAGTTTGAAATATATAGTATAGAAATCAGCGGCTTGTTCTTCAAGAGTCATCTGAAAAACCTGTTTAAAGTTTTCATGCTACCATACCAAAAAACTCAGCTTTGGCCCTCTCGAACCTCTTTAAAGTCAAGGGCACTAAAGAACGGAAGAATATTGTAGACGCTGACAGGGATGTTCTACGTCGTCTGATTGTAGCTTACGCAGTAGGCAGACAAATTACTTGCCCTCCATTTTGAAATACGAGCTTCTTCCGGTACCTTCATGATTGGCGGAAACTGATGGCACCCTCAGATCTTCTGAAAAGACAGTCAATCTTTAGTGAACAGCATTGGGAAAGCATCAAACGCCACTACTTTCGGAGAACTTTCTGCAATCTTTATCGACAGGATAGTTCATCTTGGAAGAATTATGCCATAGTTGACATCCTTTCCGACCGCTATCGTCCAAAATCAATTGTAAGTGGGACCCGCTGCAGACAAACCAAAAGAGTTGCTCCAATAAGAAGGGACATCACAAGTGCAGCCGTTCCACTGCCATGAGATTGAAGGATTTTTCTAGCACTTGAGCTTTCTTTCCCAAGATATTCTTATAAATGAAATCGGGGCCGTCGAAGTCTTTGTATCCGGAGGGCTCACACATGAAGAAGATGTGCGATCAACCAACCTTGAATGCGATATCAGTGTCCTAGCTGCGACACATGAAGAGGCCGACCCACGTGTTGAACTACATGCTGTGCACTCCGATGCTGACAACATCGTCGCCATAGGCCAGTGATTCCGACATCTGTTTGCTGATGCCCCATCACTTCGACAAAATGACCAGCTCTGAAGTGTGAATGATGAGTAACACAGCGAAAGAAAAGAAGTATCTCCAGAAGAACATCTTGACGTCCCACGCAGTCACATGTTGCGATTTGACATCTCACCTTGCAACGATAACGAAGAAAGCAGCGTGGAAAGTCTTCAATGGAACGGCCTGTCAGCTCCTGAACGACATCGGGCACTTTCCACTGACTCGCTCATCAAAGGTCAATGCAGATAAATTCCTGGTACAGCTTTGCAAGGTTGGTAAAGTTTTTGTTCCCAACTTCGGTTCATTTAATGTTAAAATGTTTCTGCTGGTCTAAACAAGTGGGCAAAGATCTTTCCAGTGGGGATGAAGCCAGACATCAGCTTTTTGGTGTGAAGCCTTACCTTCAACAAGCGATGCGCTGAGACTACATCTCCTAAGATGCCATTACCAGGTGAAGAGATGATGGCTAGCATCGCATGAAACCACTCGCTTTTCGGCACTGATAATTTAAAAACGTTTCGGGTGAACGCGTGGGAAAATGCTCATCATGCCCGACCGGTGGTAATGGATCCTGGTCTTCCCAGTACATTTCCAACCTTACGACCCTCGAGCCCGTCCCCAAAGCCTCCACTGATATCATAGCCTGTAATTGTTCATCCCAGTGCCTGACTTCAATGGGCATAAGCAATAACAACGTTTTAATAAGAAATCAAACCGACGAAATACGGAACTGAAAAGTGAAAAATAAAATAAACCTTTTTAGTCTCAATAACTGAGCTCCTAAAGTAATGTAAGTAACTAATTTTGAGTCGGCGCAAAACAAACAAGCAAATGAATTAGGTAAGGCGTAAAATGATGGCATCGAGTTGCGCGGTGACATTCTGATACTTTTTTTGAAGTAATTCAATGACCTTCGTTGATTGTTCATTTGGCGCCGACCCAAAATTGGTTACTTACATTACTTTAGAAGCTTAGTTATTGAGACTAAGAAGGTTTATTTTATTTTTTACTTCTCAGTTCCGTATTTCGTCGGTTTAATTTTTTGTTGAAAAGTTTTTATTTTTCAATTTTTTGTGGCTAAAATCCACTAATTACTACCCACCTGTTTTTTGATTACTTCCAAAATACTCACTTACCCACCTTACTTCAACTATTACCAGTTAAATAATATGATAATCTACTTTTACTATTTGTTGTAATATAAATTATTTTTGTTGTTCTGGTTGGTTTATTTCATTACTTTGTATATAATTCCATCCTCTCATAGAATATAATGATTGTGACGGATGAAGTAGAACAAAAATAATGACAATAGCGATCTGTCATCTGTCAACTACATATGTGTGCCGACGTTCACAAAGTGAAAAATCATTTATCCCCTATTTTTCTACCCGTAAAGGTGGATAATTCCTGTCGAAATCCAAATATGATCAACTATGAGGTAAACCCTATCTAATAAGAAAAGAATCATCCAAATCGAAGAACCCAGTACAAAGATATGCCTGATAGAATCGGTTAACGGACCAGAATTCAGGGGTGAGTGATCAATATCCTTCATTTTTCAACCCTTAGGGGTGGATTTCATCTTTTGAATTCAAATGTGACCAACTTCGAATTACACCCTATCTACTGAAAAAAGAATTATCGGAATTGGACGTCTCACTAAAAAGTTATGCGTGGTCATACATAAAAAAAATATAAGCGTCGACTAGAGAACCTCCTTCTCTTTGGTATCGTCGGTTAAAAAAATGGACTGAGTTGCACCAGTTGTGCCACGGCTCTCTACAATGTCTGTACTCTTTGAATCTTCAAATTTTCCTTGCAACCTTGCCATGAGCTGAAAACACTTGACTGATTGTTTTCTTATCTTCTTAGCAATCTTGCAATAAACACTGTCCGAAATTTATAAAAGCTTCCTTGTTTTTTTTTTAATTTTGTAGGTTTGAATTTTCTTTTTCTCAAAAATGCAGGATAATAATCACATCATGTGATTGCATGGAATCCAGACAGGTGTTGGAACCTTTCAAACTGTCTGGCTACTTGGGAATCATATCCGAATAGTTGCCAAAGAAACATATATGAAATTCAGATTTTATACTATAATGGAAGTACCGACTTATTTAATATAAATTACCAACATACTCTGTAGATTATTGAATTTTTGGAATGATTCATTTCTTCTGATTTCAAGAATATACTATATATTACCCCTATATTCTACCATTTTTGAATTATTGAACGTCGAATAACTTAGACTTACTGTAAATACATATCCTATGAAAGTTAAGATTTTTAAAGTAAACTTTGAAAATGACAACTATATTATGTTTAAAAGTTTTCTTTTCCGGCGTACCTATAGGTGTTATAGACTGGATGATGGTTTTGGTTATGTTGTGTCTCGCTTCAGCCAGAGCTCTTCGGACCTTTGGCTGGTTGACTACTCCGTACTGATGAGGGCCAAAAAAGCCTGAAACCGGTATGCGGATTGTTAGGTGAACACGACATAAATTAAACATAATCGAGCTCATCAGAAAGAAACATTTGCATTCAATGTCCATTTATATGGAGGTATGCATGGATTTTCGGGTGAATATCATTCAACGTTCTGCGTGGTATTTGCCAGGAAAGTAGTTGTTTTTCACCTGAGATCTACCATTTCCTGGTTCAATTTATATTGAATCTTTTATGTGAAGAAAACCGTTTAATTCGATTTTTCTATATTATAATTGTTTGGTGACACAGTGAAAAAAAAAAGTTCAAATAATTATACAAAAATAGATAACATAGATCTATTTAGGAAATATAAATAACATCATAACTCATAAAATATGTTCGATATGTCCACCATTATTGTCAATGCATAATTAATATCGTCGTCTTATATTTATAATAGTCCAAGATCCCAGAGCCGGCAAACCTACATTTGCAAAGCTGAAATTTTGAGATGAGTAGTGTGATATGTAAGATACGTAAGCATACTTGCTAGCTTGAAAAGCGGTACCCTTTTACCGAGAGCTGTTACAAAAATACATAAAAACCTTAATCACCTACGTTAAAGTTAGTAATACTTTTGACAATTAATATTACACATTTGGCCAAGTGGGCTAAGACGCCAGATATAAGCTCTAGATCTCGAAAGATAGCGTGGGTTCAAACCCCACGCCTGACGATTTTTTTTATTTTTCCCATTAAAATTGAGGATTTTTTTTTATTTGAATATTCGTCCCAAAACAAATCATTTCTCAATTTCGAAGTGAAAAATAAAAACAAAATCGGTAGGCAGTGGATTTCGAACCCTCGCTAACTTTTGAGATCCAGAGTTCAAATATGGCGCCTTAGACCGCTCGGCTAACTGAATGATATTAATTGTCAAAAGCATTACCATACTTCAACGTAAGTGAGAAAGTTGTTTATGTAATTTTGTGCCTGTGACCTGTTAAAGTACGCATACGTTCTCAACTACATATCACACTATTCATACTTAAAATTTCAGCTTTGCTAAAATGACGTAGGTTCGGAAATTGCTTCATTATTGATATTCAGATTCTATATTTCAAGTCGAATCATGTCTTCAATGAAATGAATATTATTATTATTATTACCAATGCTTTTAAACCCAGAAAAATGAATCCATAGGGGTCAAGACCAGACTGCTAGGTGACCATTTAATACTTCCATTATTTCCTATTCATATTGTGATTATATTATTCAAATGTTCTTGCACCCCAATCATACTGGCAAGCTCGAGTTCTGAAAAATTCTGTAATTTAATATTTTCTACTTCTGGGATGAGTATTTCCGGATAGGTAACTTCTGTTAATATATAATCATAAAGGACCAATAATTGTATTTCTAAAAATTCCGCACCAAACGCTAACAGTTTTCCTTCCTGTTTTCTTTATTTGTTTTACCAATATTTTTCTGTTGTCCTTTTTTTCCCACGACCTTCGATTTTTTCTATTGAAAACTCCTGCCGTAGAAATGGATGACTCATCAATCCATAGTATTTCAGTTAAATAATCGGGATCTTCTATCATTCAAATTATGAATCCAGCCTTTTCCTCTTATGAGTCTCAGTCAAAACTTGTACTGGTAAAATTTTAAATGGTTTGTAGTTGTTCTTTTTCAAAGTACGTTGGATTTTGGAAAAACTTTTACCATCGGCTACATTTTTCAAACTACATTCAGAATTTTCCAAAAATAATACAATGTTTCAAAAACGTCTATTCGCGAATTAATTTGGATAGGCGTACCTTCGAAATGAAGCAGTATATCTAGCTGTTCTTCCTGATTTTCTTGAACTACACGTTTTTTTCCCCTGAAAGTATGATTCACCTTTTGGTATATATTTTTGAATGCTTTTTCTGACGATGTTGCATGATTTGGATGCAACATTCTATATGCACTTTTTGTTGCGCGTTTATTTTTGTTGTTTTGTATACAACAAATATATTTGAACTTTTTCTTCCTCACTCTAGATCATTTTGATTATTCCCTTGAAGAAATCTCACTAAACAAACATAATTCAGTTGTCATTTTCATAGCAAACTTTAAAAAATGTTAACTTTCATAGGATAGGTATTTACAATATTTACAAGTTATTCGATGTTTAATAACTCAAAAACGGTATGCGATAGGGGTAACATATGAAATATTTTTCAAATCTGGAAAAAAAGATCATTTCAAAAATCAAAGAGTATACAGGGTATCCCATTAAATAAAATATTTCCCCTGAAATCTGGGCGCTACTGTATCTTCGATAACATTTTAGCAAAATTCAGTCACAACCACACAACTTTCACAATTAACTTTTTTTTCTATAGGCAATAATAAGTAGTGGATAATTTATAGCGCATAACCCGGTACAATTAGAATTTATCAAATTTTAAAGATGTCTGGCAGGGGTTTGCTCCATACAAAATGTCTGGCACTAGATGTTGTGATTTCTAATAGTATTCCGTAGAACATATAAAAAAAATCACGCTTTATACCATGTTTATTTTGTGGACCAATTTTATGCACCTTTACTACCTGGTATCTGTCAAAGCCACCACGACCCAAGGTTCATGGTAGCCAAACATTTTTACCTGCTGTAGTGTACTTGCGCAGAAAAAAAAATCAGCTTTTAAACTATGACGTCGGTCAATAAAACAATAAAAATTGTTAAAATATTCCCAAAATAGTAACCACTTCCAAGACATTTACCAAGACATTCCGCGAAGAAGATGACAGTGGAATAACATATGAGTAAACCTCACATACTGTCCATTTGTGAAAAGAATGATATTCTTGCGCCTACGCACATAGAATCTGATAATAATATAGTGAATTATGGTGCTGTTCGAGAAAAATCACAAGGGCGAGCAAGAGGGGGCTTATGTGTATTCATGAAAAAAAAAAATTCTAAAGTAATTGACAAATCTCCATGGTGGATTTTCTGCTCTCTCCAACATGATGAATTTCATTTCATTTTGTGTAACGTATACTTCAAAACTCCACTAAACATTGATGAAATCCTGAGGTTTTCTCATATTTTCGAAGTTTACACTGAATACTTCATTTGCCGAGTTGGCAATGCCGACACCATACAAAAAAAGATCCTTGAAAGGACAAATCTTTTCAGAGACAGTCTTGGGCTTGGATAAAATTTTCAGTGTGAGGGGGCGTAGCTTATTGAATAGAGACAAAATAGTAATTTTTGTATTAAGTGCATATGCATTTTAATGGCATATGAGAATGTCAATTTTCTCAGAAGTGCTATGAAAACACGAATTTTATAAACGAAATACAAACAACATTTTTCGTACAACTGTAAATTTGAATAAATAAATATCGTCCAAAATAAGTCATCATTAAATATTTCCTACAAATCTTGACATGGTTCGAAAATAACTAATTCTTCATTATTTTATGTCATGAAGTGAATTTCACAGCATCCAGTCATATTTCTTTGTCGTTACTTTAGACATGGTTTGTTGGAACATACCAAGGAAAGAAATCTGAAGTTTTATCGAAGGATGATATCAATAAATTTGATCGGGATGATAATGAAATAAATTCACTTAATAAGGTACAGATAATAATAATTTAGTAATATTTCAGTGATTTCAATATACAAGGACCTGTTGCCCAAGAACCTTTACTGTTTCAAATTCTGATTATTTTGGAATATACTGCAAGTATAGAACATTACGGCCGCCCCATACAAAAAGTAATAGATTATTCTCGAAATATTCGAGAGGAAAATGTATTAACCAACACGGGGGATAAATAAAATAGGAGAAAGCAAAAATTCCAGCTTGGTCGAAAAATGGCTGGGAAAAGACCTGGTCACTGTTCTGTAGGAGAAGCTCTGTAACTCTCTTGGTCAATGCAGGAGGCGACATTACATCCATAAAACGTTACGTTTGCTAGAAATCTGCCACCCCAGCAGAATCATATATAGAAGACAATCACAAAATTGAGATTTCCAATAAAATTTTGAATTGTTGATCTGCTTCTAAACAAATTAAAATATCTGATAAAATTTATCAATTATTATTCTGATAAATGATCAATAATTAATAATTAAATAACTTTCTTGAAAATAAACTCTTCAAAAAGTAATGTTTTTTTTTCTGTGAATCATTTTGCAGTGAAAAAAAACGTTTTTTTTATTGGTGCCCCTTTTTACCCATTTAAAGCACGCCTCAGCGTGTTTAAATCGAACTTTAAAAAACGCGCGTTTTTTAAAGGTAACCATGACAACATCAACAAATCGAGAAACGTGAAGTCTAAATGACAAATTTTTGATTATTGATCTGACAGGAGTACCTTGTAACGTCAGATAAAATATTACTCACAATTCGTTCATTTATATGTGCTCCTCCATCCATTTGATGAACTTTTCATATTTTTTTTATATATATCACTGGAATTTCGCGGTATTAACCGCGATTCTGCCTCACTATTCAAAAAATCGATATTAGAATCATTCATTTTTGAGCTCTGGTGACAACAAATATTGATCTTTGGTAACAAATTGCAAATGAATGTTTTTCTCATTTCCATGACAACGAAAGGTATACTGATGTCACATCACGAATTCAACCTTCTTGCATTATTAGTTCTTATTTCTATTTTTTGTAGTAATAATACCAGTATATATGATTTCAAAGTGCACCAATAAAAAAAAATAACGTAAAGTATTCGTGGATAACTGGTCTTAAAAACACTTGCTCTATTTCGAGCACTCCGGCTGCGCCGTCGTGCTCGAAAAATCGCGCGTGTTTTAAAGCCCTTTTTATCCACTTATACTTTAATATACTATTTTATCATACCCGCATCATAATCCTTGTTTTATGAACTAAACAGCAAACAAGTTTGCGAAATCTCAAGATTAAAACACGTCGTGTTTTAAAGGTTGCTAGGTAACAAAAACACGTCCAACTTTCATATCAATCACATGTACTGTCAAATAAGTTTCTATACAAAAATTGCTATTTCCATGTCAACAAGACGTGACATCAGATGTCCATTACATACCTGATTAGTTGTATTAGAATATAACAAACATTATCTTCATCTGAAATTCATTTCCGGCATTGTTATTGAAGTTATGATGCAGGTATAATAAAAAATAGCAAATGATACACGTGTATAAGTGCCTTCAAAGCACTTGCAATGTTGTGCCTTTAAAGCACTCGTTGCGTGCGCTTTAAAGGCTCACTTATAGGGGAGAGTTCCCTTGAATCGGACATTTTTATTGGAATGGCTCTAGCGGCTAAGCCTTTCATCATTTAATTGAAATATTTATATCCATACGTGTCATAAAATCAGGCATTATATTTCTACACTCAAAAGTTATGAAAAAATAAGCCAATTTGTTTAAAAAAATTATTGTTTACCAAGTGTCCGATTCGTGAACAGCTTTCTATGAAAAGGACGGCTGTTCCCATGAAATGGACACTAGATGATTTTCATAAGGTTTTCATAATATACTGATTACAATACAGTAGGAAATTTCAAAAACAATTATGACAGAAAAAATGTAACTTTCCCATAACTCTACAAGAGTTGAGAGCCCATTTCGTGCAAAGTTTTCACTGGAGCCACTCTTCTTTACTGCCTTGGCAGATTGGACAAACCGAATCATCTTTATTCTCTTGCACCATTTCGTCATAAAATTCTTCCAGGTTAGCCGGTGTCGGAGACTCGTCGTGTAGTGATATTTCCGAGTACATATCAGTGTCAGAATCGTAATAATATCTAGGAACTTTTGGTGACTTTATATTTTTTTTAGTATTCTTTGCTGATAATTTTGCTTTTACAGAGCCTTCATTTGTTTTTAGTTTTTTTGCCTTAAGATAAGATAAGATAAGATCATCTTTTTCAGGAGTGTCAGTTATAATAGCACTTTTTCCTTTTTTTCTATTAACTTGGACCGATTTCCGCGGCATTGCTTTTAGATAGGGTCTAAGAACTTCAGGTGAAATTAAATTTAGTTCAGCTCGACCTTGTATTGTTATTGATTCATATATGGTCTCCACACTTTTAGAACAGCAGGGTCTAGAAAGGTTAGAGCTAGTTGAGGGGATAGGTCCGAAACAGGTGCTGTTGAAATTGGCGGTCTGCTAACAGGAATTTGAAGGTTTACTTTCAGTGTTCAAATTAGCAGAGGAAGTTGACTGAGAAACTATGTCCAATCCTCCAACTTCAGGGAAATCATTGCACTTCTTTGTTGCAAGGATTTGGCCTGTCGGTTACAGATGATGCCAGAAAGTCGTCTTCAGTAAATATCGACGAATTAAATGGATATACTCCTGTTTTCAGAAAGCTCTTACAAATATTGTGTATTGGAAAAGATTCACTATATGCAGCATCAACAGATCCTGCAACTTCGTATATACTGTAACGAACCTAGGCCGGACCTGTCGCCTCGCGCGTTGCCATCGACAACGATGAGATCATCCCCGGAGATATTCGAGAACCATCCAGTACGCTCTGCCGCGGAAAACAACGGTCAATATTGGAAACAATTGGAACACGCCGGTCGCCAACTGAAAGAATTCGAAACATCGAGAATGCTGTATCGGAGATAAATAGGCGACCCTCAAGTGGAGTGAGAACAGTCTGAACGAGCCCATACGATCGAGCTATCAAGTGGAGTAGTAATATAAATTAAGTTGTAGATTAAGTGTGAAATAAATTAGTAGATCCAAGTTAAGTTTATTTACGTTACAATTGGTGTCAGAAGTGGGATTTTGAAAATAAACAAGTGATCGTGGAGTGGATAGTCAGAAAAATAAATTGATAGACCTTTTTGTACGCCCAAAGTAGACAGTGGCCCGGTTTTCGCGAAGTGGACAATTGTGCGTGGGAATATAAACTGATACACTGTTCGCGTGAAACAGAAAATAGACAGTGGCCCGGTTTTCGCGAAGTGGACAATTGTGCGTGGGAATATAAACTGATACACTCTTCGCGTGAAACAGACAATAGACTGGTGGCCCGTGGAAACGAAATTCGCGAAGTGAATTTTTAACAAACTGATAAACTTTTCGTGTGAAACAGACTGATACCTCGTCAAAGACAAAATGTGTTCAAGAAAAGTGCGCCTTGCGGATTTGAAGGTAGCGGAATTGAAACAGGAATTGGAGGAAAGGGAACTGGAAACAACGGGTAAAAAGCAAGTACTCCAGGAAAGACTTGCAGAAGGACTTATACAAGAAGGTGAGGACCCCGAAACATTTTTATTCGAAGTTCCCGGAGGGGATTTGAGTCCGATAATAGAATCCTTGAAAGAAGAGCTGCAACAAAATTCGAGGACTTTGGAAGAAAATTCAAGAAGCTTGGAAGAAAATGCTAGAAATCTGGAAGAGAAGCTTGAAGAAAATTCTAGAAATCTGGAAGAGAAGCTTCAAGAAAATTCTAAAAATGGGAAAAAAGAAAAGCCTGGAAGAAAAAAAACCGGAAAAAAAGAATGGGATCCGTTGAGACAGAGATAGATAAAATTAGGGAGCAAATGAACACGGAGGTAGATAAAATCAAAGATGGGGTCGAGGCAGAAATGGACAAAATAAAGGAAACAATCAGTAAGCTGGAAAAACGAATTAATAGTGCGCCCTCCACAGAGATGGTTAACGAAAATGCAATGCTGAACTTGAGTTTGAACTTGGATAAAGTTCAAGAGGGAATAAAAGATGTCAAGATCAATTCAGAAATAAGGAAGCTTGCCATGAAGCCGCCTCAGTTCGACGGAAAAACTCCATGGGCAAATTACCGCCGGCAGTTTGAAGCAGCGGCCAAAGCAAACGGATGGAATGCAGGGGAAAGAGCTGTAGCACTGACACTTGCATTACGTGGAGAAGCGACAAATATTCTACAAACTCTCACCGCCCAAGAACAGGAGGACTATGATCAGCTGATTAAACATCTAGAATTACGATATGGCCACGCCCATTTGGAACACGTATACCACTCCCAGCTGGAAAATCGCTGTCAGAAATCGGGCGAATCCTTACAAGAATTTGAAACTGACATTGCACGCTTGGTTCGTCTCGCATATCCAGCCATACCGGAAAATGTAATGGAGCGATTAGCGGTTCAGGCATTCTTGGATGGACTCCGTGACCAAGAAACCAGACAAGCGTTGATATTAGCTCGTCCAACACATCTCGTAGACGCACTGGCGCGAGCTTTGGAATTCGAAGCAGCAAAACAATGCTGCAAAACCCAAAGTAAAGTTCAAACGATTGAGGAAGACTCACCGGAGCCTGCTAACTTGGAAGCTGCCATAAGAAAAGTGATGAAGGAAGTGTTGCCTGAGAAAAGACAGATAAGATGCCGGAATTGTGGCAAAATTGGACATGTGCGTAGCAAATGTCCAACATTCATCGACTCCGATGCAGGAAAACTAAAAAAGGTCGACGAGAAGGGGCAATCGTCGGCATGTGTCCGGCAAGCCTCGGTTAACAACGCATATGTCGCTATCCTTCAACGACAGAACAAAGGTGTCTTCGTAGACGGTCTCATCAATAACGAGCCTTGCACCATGCTGCTAGATACAGGTGCGACTAGGACAATTCTCGGGCCTTCCTTTGCAGAACACCGGAACGGATTGAACCGACAACTTGGAAGCTACGCACAGCAACAGGGAGCCAGCTACTGTATATGGCGAGCTACCGATTGAAATAATTTTGGGCAGCACTAAAGTGAAACATCAGGCACTTGTAGCGGACATCGAAGACGATGCAATCATCGGAATGGACATCATGAATTCCAGAGGGTTTGAATTGGATTTCAAAGACGGCGTCCTACGTGTCAACGGAGAAGAGCTGGTGCTTCATGGGAGAAGTGAGGGTTGATCCGTGTGTTGTTGGCTGAAGATGTAAGCGTACCTGAGAGGGCTGAAACCATTCTGGAGGCTCGCCTGGACGGGAGTACGAGCAGTGGAAACGTGGTGATGTTCGAGCCCACACTTCATGATGAGAAAATTGGACGAGGGATTGCACTAGGGAAGACCTTGTTGCGTGCTGACAAATTTGTGCCCGTAAGGGTCATGAATGTCAATTATTTTCCAGTGACCTTGAAGAAAGGAACAATATTGGGGCACTGCTCGCCAGTTTCCTCAGTGATCCGAGTGTACGAGGTACGATTAGCCAACCCAACAACTTGCCCACAGAACTAGAAAAATTAGTTGCCATCTCTTCAAAAAGATAGAAGAAGTACCAAGACATCTTCGATACCGGACAAGGAAAAGGAGGTCGAACTAATGTGGTCCAGCACAAGATTGATACTGGGGGTGCCCGACCGATCCGGCAATCAGCAAGAAGACTTCCTCTTGCCAAGAAGGAAGAGGCTGACAAAATAGTCAGCGATATGGGAAAAGAAGGAGTTATCGAACCATCTGACAGTCCCTGGTCCTCTCCAGTCGTACTGGTGAAGAAAAAGGATGGATCGACACGCTTTTGTGTAGACTATCGCCAACTTAATAATGTCACGAAGAAGGACAGTTACCCTCTCCCGAGAATAGATGACACCCTAGACACGTTGGCTGGTTCCACGATTTTCTCGACCCTTGATCTGAAGAGTGGATACTGGCAAGTAGAACTGGCTCAGGAAGATCGAGAAAAGACTGCTTTACCATCGGCTCAGGATTGTGGCAGTTCACCGTTATGCCATTCGGGCTCTGTAATGCTCCCGCCACATTCGAAAGATTGATGGAAACAGTACTGAAGGGACTCTCATGGAACACGTGTCTAGTGTATCTCGACGACATAATTGTGGTCGGCAGATCGTTTGAGGACCACGTGAAAAACTTGGAGGAAGTATTCCTGCGACTGAGGAACTCCGGATTGAAACTGAGCCCTAAGAAATGCCATCTGTTCCAAAAAGAAGTACGATACCTCGGCCACGTTTTCTCTGGGAAGGAGTAGCAGTGGACGACCAGAAGATCAAAGCTGTTAAGGATTGGCCCATCCCAAAGACATTCACCAACTTCGAAGTTTCCTTGGTTTATGCACATACTATCGCCGATATGTGCTGGGATTCGCCAACATCGCTAAACCACTGACCAAGCTCACGGAAGGCCAAACAAAGTTCCAGTGGTCCGGAGAATGTCAAGACTCATTCAGGAAGCTGAAAGGAGCTTTGATCAACGCACCTATACTGAGCTATCCCCTACCCAAAGGGAAATTCATTTTGGATACGGACGCCAGCAACGTGGGACTTGGAGCTGTCCTATCTCAGATCCAGGAGGGACAGGAGAAGGTCATTGGTTATTTCAGCAAGACGCTTAGCAAACCAGAGCGCAATTACTGTGTCACCAGGCGAGAGCTGTAAGCCGTTGTAAAGGGAGTGGAACACTTCTACAAGTACGTGTATGGAAGAAGATTCCTGTTGAGAACTGACCATGCAGCTCTCAAATGGCTCTTACAGTTCAAAAATCCTGAGGGTCAAGTAGCACGTTGGATCGAGAGACTCCAAGAATTCGATTTCGAGATCGAACATCGAGCCGGAACTAGCCATAAGAATGCAGATGCCTTGTCGCGAAGACCATGTCCAGATGATTGCTCACATTGCCGACGAGCAGAAGAGAAAGAAGCAACACTTTGTAGAACCGCGGCAATGGATGACAACTGGAATAACAGCAAGATCCAGAAAGACCAAGAGAGCTTAGTCGTCAGCTGGAAGAAGGGCACTCGAAGACCATCATGGCAGGAAGTCGCAGGTTACTCGCCGGCTGTTAAGTCCTATTGGGCACAATGGAACTCTCTTATTCTGGACAATGGGATCCTGAAACGTGTGCTGGAGGCCGATATTGGTGGGGAAGACAGACGCCAAATAATTGTTCCCAGGAACAGAAGAGAGGAAGTGCTGCGGGAAATCCATGATGGAGTCGCCGGAGGACATCTGGGAGTGACGAAGACCCTGCAGAAAGTGAGGCAACGGTTTTACTGGGCCAATTGTCAAGCTGACGTCCAGGACTGGTGCAGAAAGTGCGCTGTATGCGCTGCTAGCAATGGACCTCGAATACGACCCAAGGCCCCGATGCGTCAGTACAACGTAGGCAGCCCGTTCGAGAGAATCGCCATTGACATCGCCGGCCCGTTTCCCGTATCCGACCACGGGAATAAATACATCCTTGTGGCAATGGACTACTTCAGTAAGTGGGCGGAAGCCTATGCCCTGCCCAACCAGGAAGCCATCACCGTCGCCGACGTCTTGGTGAAAGAGTGGATATGTCGATTCGGTATTCCAATGGAGCTGCACTCGGATCAAGGCAGAAATTTCGAATCAACCTTTTCCAAGAAATATGTCTACTGCTGAACATCCGCAAGACAAGAACCACGGCCCTACATCCGCAGTCCGATGGAATGGTGGAACGGATGAACAGGACGATCAACCGCCACTTGTCCAAGGTTGTCTCTGACCATCAAAGAGACTGGGACCAGTATCTTCATTTGTTCCTGATGGCCTATCGATCCGCAGTACACGAGTCAACCGGTCAAACTCCTGCTAGTATTATAATGGGCCGAGAACTGCGACTGCCTTGTGACCTGAAGTTTGGGATACCGCCAGGACAAGACACTGCGGGAGGATACGTCAGCAACTTCGGCAGAGAATGGACGACATCCACGAACGAGTCCGGTTGAACATCCCGAGTGCCAGCGATAAAATGAAGAAGACCTATGACATCAAGGCCGACGCTGGAGGATTTAAGGTTGATGACCTGGTTTGGCTGTACAACCCCAAACGTCGTCGTGGACTATCACCAAAGTTGCGGAACTCGTGGAAGGCCCGTATAAAATCGTGAAAAGGATAAACGACCTTGTGTACCGAATCCATAAGCCACCCCGAGGGAAACCAAGGGTCGTCCATTTCAACAGGTTGGCCCTTACGCTGGAAACCATGACCAAGTTCGCACCCTCAAGCCACCGGAGGATGATATGACGTTCGAGAAGTTTATGTCCTTGTATTCAAACGGGCAGAAAGTTCTACATGGATTACTAGAGAGGAGTCACGAGACCTTTTCGAGGTGCCTGCTGACTACGCACTAGCGCACTGTGTGGCAGAAGATCTTCGAATGTCCAGGGGCATCGCCGTAGTGTTCTCCAAGAAATTTGGTCAACTCCAAACACTGCGGGGGCAGAATCCAGAAGTTGGTGGGGTGCTACAGTTGAAGAAAGGCCAGAGAAACATCTACTACCTAGTTACCAAGAGGCATTCCCAAGATAAACCGTCCTATGAAGATGTCTGGAAGAGTCTCACCAAACTAAGAGATACTATGGTGGACCAGAATCTGGTGGATCTAGCAATTCCAAAATTGTCCTGTGGTATTGATTGGTTGGACTGGAGAGTCATAAGAAGTATGCTGGAGGCGATATTCAGATCCAGCGGCGTCAAGATTTTGGTTTGCTGCAACCCTCTTCCACGACCGATCATGAAGACCGTGGAGTGTTACTTCCATCGAACTTCACGGTGCAGATATGGGGAGTCATGCAGATATCGTCACACTCCAAGGATGAAATTTCGGGACGAAATGTCTTTAAGAAGGGGGCAATGTAACGAACCTAGGCCGGACCTGTCGCCTCGCGCGTTGCCATCGACAACGATGAGATCATCCCCGGAGATATTCGAGAACCATCCAGTACGCTCTGCCGCGGAAAACAACGGTCAATATTGGAAACAATTGGAACACGCCGGTCGCCAACTGAAAGAATTCGAAACATCGAGAATGCTGTATCGGAGATAAATAGGCGACCCTCAAGTGGAGTGAGAACAGTCTGAACGAGCCCATACGATCGAGCTATCAAGTGGAGTAGTAATATAAATTAAGTTGTAGATTAAGTGTGAAATAAATTAGTAGAACCAAGTTAAGTTTATTTACGTTACAATACTAACGGTTCTACCAGGATTTGAGACCAGCCAATTATTTAATGCCACCTTGTACCTTGCCTTAAAAGGGCCGTAAACTGCCACATCAAGTGGTTGCATACGGTGACTATAGTTGGGAGGGAGTGTTAAAATGATTATATTATTTTTCCTTGCAAAATCAATTACTTGTATATTCACATGAGTAATATGGTTATCCATAATGATCGAAGCTTTATCTTCACTCGTGGGTTTAACATGGTTAACAACTCTACAAATATGTGTTCAGTAATCCACCCAGGTGGATTTGTAAACTCTTTAGGCCCTGTCAGTGCGTCTTTAAGCATAATGTCTTTAAAATAGACCAGAGGAAACACGAATACAGATGACAAGCGTTCCTCTTTCGGCAGATGCAATTCGACCAACCTGTTTGGAACCCCTTACCGCTATAACTCTTGGTGATTTTGTAACAGTCATAAAACCGGTTTTATCCAGGTTCCAAATCATGTTGGCAGGAAACATTTTTCTTGTACAAACTTTCTAATTTAGAAAAAAAGGTGCCTACGTTTGATTTATTGAAAGTGGATGCTCTGCTTAGAGACGTATTTTCTGGCTGACGGAGCGAAAAATCCTTATTGCGTTTCATAAACCCATGAAACCAGTGAGATCCAGCTTTATAATTTTTATGGTGGAATAGATATGTTATTCGCCAATGCAAACTGGTATGCAAGCTGTCTTGTTTGCGTGGTGGTTAAGCCATGACACATTTTCAATGTTGTTTTAAAGTAAGAAACTAATATTTGTTCTTGTTCTGCCGAAAAAGTTTTTCTGTTTCCAACATTGTGATTGTAAACAAATTCATTGTCAGGTGCACTTTTCGCTTTTTTTACAAGCACAGCTAATAAAGACTTCGAAACGCCGGAGTTTTTAGCTACACTCCGAATCGACGAACCTTGATGTACAACTGTATCTACAGCTTCTCGAATTTCTTCGTCAGTCTTTCTTGTTCGCTTCGACATAATAAGCCAAAAAGAAAAGAGATTTCTGGGGTACTTTGTTCATACCTTTTTATATAATGTTTCCTATTTCCTTGAATCAGACACTTCAGTTCCCATGAATCGGACGTCCGATTCAATGAGATCGTTGGTGTGAAGTGAACATTCATTTTTATTTTTAAGGTTTGAAATATCAAGGAGATTAACATACCTGGTTTGATCTAGACCTAGTAAGCAAACGACCAACACAAAAATATTTCGGATATCTTCAAAAATAGCCACTCTAGATAAATTCTTAAAACACGTGAATATTCACTTTGCTTGCCACAAATATTGCACGGAGTGTAATAATACCAAACGATACCGCCGATACACCGATACCAGCGGTGTCATACGTGTCATACGCTCAACTAATATACAGCAAGCATTAGAAATAGGTATATGCAAGCAAACATGCAGAAACCGAATGTGTCCGTTTCATGGGTTGTCCACCTCAAGGGAACTCTCCCCTACTTTTGTATCATAATATACTATTTTTCACATTGAATAAAATAATTTTTTTTCACGGTGAAAAAAAAAAAGGTTTGCGCATCAATAAAGATGCAAAAATGTCAGGTTTTTAAAGTTCTACAAAAATTTCTTTTATTTATTAAACGTGGAAACAAACGGGGATAAAATCGAAATAACGTCGGCTTAATAACTTTTCTTAGAATTTCTCAATGCTTTTTTCGTATAAAAAGTCAAAACTAGATTTTTTTTTTCAATGTCAAAACTAACCCAATTTGAGTTATGCATATATTAATGTAGGTTCTGCAGTTACTGAAACCGCAGAATGACTTGGTATGGAATTTTTCTCAAAAGTAAATGATAATTTTCCACATTTCAACAAACCTTGGTTGTAAATCATTGAAGGAGGATCTCAACCTCGAACTCAGTATTTGTAATTTTACTATGTTAGAAATATGAGGATTGTTGAAAAACACACAGAAAAACGATGGCTTTGATAGGGAAACTATGATGCGTCTGAGCAATGTTCAAAACACGGAAGAATCCTGGCAGACTATTTGGAGTTTCAGAAAAAATCGATTTGAATCATTTCTTTCAGTCACTGAATGATACATTTCATGTTCCAAGAATGAAAGATGAAAATATATATGCTGAGGTTCTTGGCAGCGCGATCTCTATCATTGAACTGGAGGATGCTAGGAACAAATGCAAAAATAACAAACCCCCAGGTGTTTTTTTTTTCAAAATAAAGTTGTTTCTTCCCAAAAATACTCCTGTCTTTCTAGTTCGCCTGAAGGTAAGCTGTAAAGAGCTCTAGTTTTTGAACATACTCTGAACTGTACTCTATAGATCCAAATGAACACCTACGAGCAAAAAAATCGACCCACTTGCTCTTATGAAATTAATATTGCTTACCAATCTTTAGTTATTTAGTGGACATAAACATTTTTCAGGTAAATGAATACGCATTTCGGACAGATATTCTCGGTTTTTCATTTTGGAAACACATATCCTAAATTGAGCTTGTATTATAATATAATGAATAATAGTTTAAAAAAACTAAAAAACACGCTTTTATAGAAAACCAGACTAAAAAAATTTAAAATAAGAAAAAAATGTATTTTAGTCTGGTTTTCTATAAAAGCGTGTTTTTTAGTTTTTTTAAACTATTATTTATTTCCTGCTTTTTAGTGTGGTTTATATATAAAAGCGTGTTTTTGTAGTTTTATTTAAACTATTATTTTTATCATTTTTTTGCAAATTAAAAAATGAAAATTAGGTAATCATAATCTCCGACCCCAAAAACCCCCACATACCAATTTTGAATAGAATCAGACCATAATCACAAAACTCGACCGCCATTTTAAAGCCGCCATTTGAATTTTCAATTTTCACAAAAGGATCATAATATTCGACCCCAAAAACCATCACATACCAATTTTGAATAGAATCAGACCATAATCACAAAACTCGGCCGCCATTTAAAAGCCGCCATCTTGAATTTTCCAATTTTCACAAAAGAATCATAATATTCGACCCCAAAAACCCACACATACCAATTTTGAATAGAATCAGACCATAATCAGAAAACTCGGCCACCATTTTGAAGCCGCCATCTTGAAACTTTCAATGTTTATGAAAGAATCATAATATTCGACCCCAAAACCCCACATACCAATTTTGAATAGAATCAGACCATAATCACAAAACTCGTCCACCATTTTGGAGCCGCCATCTTGAATTTTTCAATTTTGACAAAAGAATCATAATCTCCGACCACGAAAATCCTCGGATACCAATTTTGAAGCGAATCGGACCATATTCACAAAACTCGTACGCCATATTGGAGCCGCCATTTCATTTTTTCCTCACACAGAAATTTCTCAATGCATTGTCACCGGAATTATGTACACCTGCCCAATTTCAAATCATTCGGACGTCTGCAAGTGGGTCAAAATCGCGCCCAAAGGAGTCGGTTACAAACAAACAAACAAACAGACAAACAAACATACAAGTGAAGCTAATATAAAGCGTGTAATAATAAGTCATATTTCCAAGTCAACACTCTTCTAGTGATGAAGACCCCAGGTATACATGTGTAAAAAAAACATTAACTAATTTGGGTTCGGAGAAATCGTTGTGTTTTATATAAAAACAGAGAAATGTTTCTTTCTAGATTCTCCCTACTTTATTCTTGCCTAACATGCTCTCAATCAACCCAGAATTACTTGACTATTCGAACTCCTATAAATTTTATCAGATTGATTGCTCAAATACGCTTGTCCTATAAGAACATACTAAAAATATCTCAATAATATTTATGACCTAAAAGATTCCAACTCAAACCGACTCCATACTCTGGAACATTATTTCATTTAACTGTCCTATATTATAAGTAGTGAAAGCCAGATGCAGTACATTTATTTCGAATTTTAATACGCTCTTTAATGTCCTTGATGAGACGAAATTATTCTGAGACTCTTCATTAATATCCTAATGTTTCATTAAAATCCTGTTTGTATGGAGAACTGAAACTGCTTGCTATAAGAATTTATTATTTCTTTAGAAGCATATGATTATTATTGTGTTAACGTTCATTGACAATATTCCACTCTTATTGGATCTTGTGGTTGTAATGCTTGTGCTTAAAAAACGGGTATTACGAAACATTTAAAATAAAATAGTGAGCTGTGGGTTCAAACGCGAGAAGTTTCCATATCAACAATGAACAGGTTCACGGATTTGTGCAAACAGATTTCCACCTCCACCGCTGGAGTTGAGATAGCGCTGCTGAGGTGACTTATCATCGCGCCGGTGTTTGCCTTAACTTTGAAGTAGAGATATTTTGTTCAGTCCATTCGGGTTCGCAGGCATTAGTTGTTGTCTGCATGACCTACCATATATTTACATATATATAAATTGTTATGATGAGAAATATTTGTTCAATGTAGAAAGATTGAAAAAGATATATAATGATACTTATATATCATATAAATACCTGCTATGTTTGTTTTGCAACTTTTCTGTACATTTTGCTTTTCTGGAACCTTGTAACATTTTCTAGTCGACGCACATGTCTCAAAAGTTTAGCAGTGGAGTTTCTCTATTGTCATAAGTATGTTGCCAACAATACATTCAATGTGCACAACCTGTGAAAAAAATATAAAAATTTAGAATCATGAATAAACTTCAGATCTCAAGTAGGCAAAATAATATTCAAGTTGGAACATCCTGTATGATAAAATCCAATCAGAAAGAAACACAGAGTGACATGTCAAAACATTTCGAGAGAAAATAAATAAATATAAAAAAAAATGTACAGAAAATTGTCAAATATGAATTTTAACAAACTCTGTATATATTATGTAAGCTATAAAAATGTAAATTTTGAATAAGAATGATCAAGAGAAACGAATAACAGGTACTCTTTAACCCAAAACTAAACAAAGTATAACCCACAAACTCACATTCACTAGTTACTTTATTGCGCATGAGCAAAGGTTTGACAACTTCATTTCACTGGTTGATAAAATTATTAAAGTTAAGATAGATTTCGCAGGCTAGGTATTTTTAAGGTATAATTATTTATCTGTTCGATCACATAACCACGAATATTTCCACAAAACAGTACATTGAACATTGACTTCAAGCAGAGCAACAAGGTGGTACCACTGAGTCCTACCATGGGAAGGGGAAACATCATATTTCCATAGGCGTACCGACTGAGCTGGGATAAGAAAAGAATACAGGTAAAAGAGTATTTGAAAACGAGTAAGCAACATAGCCGGATATTTTATTATTGTTATAATAGGTATTTCTTTTCAAAATTTTCAAATAAATAGAAATCAATAAATCAAATATATAACAAATGGCAAATATTTTATTATGATGACTAGTTATTATTAAAATAAAAATAATAAATACTTGCCTTAACAATAATAATAATTATATCATAATAATATATATATATATATATATATATATATATATATATATATATATATATAGCTCCTTCTATCCAAGCCATCTATTTTTTTCAAACGATAGGTCCGACGATGAAGCACTTTTTAAAAATATTTATATATCCCAAAATGAAATACCCAACTGAGTTCTGTTTTTTTTAAACGACAATCTCCCATTTATGTTACATTTTTGAATTCCTCCACCAAATTGTCGATATAACCCACCCAGGTTTTTCAGACTTATCTGCAATAGTTTGTGACTTATGTCAATTCATGTGTCAAAATAGCATCGTGCATAACCCACAGAAAAATTAATAACTAGTCGAGTCGATTCCCTAGGCTTTAGTGCATCTTCTGAGATAGAGGTGAACTGTGAGTCAATGTGTCATCGCCTGCTACGATTTTTTTAAAAACGGCAATAACTCAACTTTTTCAAATGCAGCACCCTATATTGTATTGCATCATTGCATGGCATTTTCTGAGAGCTTTTTGCCAAAACAGAGTTTGTGGTAACTACTTTGCAAAATTTGCGAGATTTGTTGCAAAACAAGAAATGTTTTTTTTTTTTTCGAAAAAAAAAGTGAATCAAAATCCATACAATTCTGAAAAGGTTGTGTTTCAACAAAATGAAATTGTGATAAAACAGGAGTACATCATAAAGGAAACAATTCTGGTAATATTTTGAAGAAAAGGAAGATGTGAAAATTCTGAGAAAAGGGTACCTCTAAATGCTCAAAAGGGTCACCATCATGTTTTACACAAGCTGCTAGTCTCCTAGTTAATGAGCTCCAAACTCTAGCAAGAATTCCTCCATCAGTTGAACGGAATGCTTCCGTGATTCTGTTTTTCATAGCATCTGCAGTTTTTAGACGATCTCTGAAAACCCTTTCCTTCATGTACTCCCAAAGAAAGAAATCGATAGGGGTACGCTCTGGGGATCGCGCTGGCCGAGGAATAGTATCTCCTCTGCCTATTCAACGATTAGGATAGGATTAATCTGAAAATTATCGCACTATCATATGGTTTTGCACCGCAGCATCGTGTTGCAACTACATGGCCGCTCTGTTGTTCAAATCCACTTCTTCTGAAATTCTGGAAAAATGCACTCGAAAAAAATGTAAATACCTTTCACCATTCAATACATTGTCGAAAAAGTAAGGTCCAATAATGTATCAACAGTCCTCAACCAGTGAGGATTTTCATTTGCATTATAATGTATATTATGTCTGTTGACCGACCCGTTGTTCTTAACCGTTACTTCATCAGAAAACAGAATTTTGTTTAAATTATCACAATCCTCGTCAATTATGCCACTCATTTGAATACAAAACGCAACTCTATTCGCAGAATCATCACCCTACAATGCTTGATGTAGGTTCAGATGATAAGGGTAGGAATTATGTTTCAATGTTATTCTGTTCACACTACTTTGTGAAATATCCGTTCCCGCTGATATTTCTGTAGTGCTTACGTAAGGATTTTCCTGTGGCATCAATAAAACTTGCAACTCATTTTCCTCATTGATCCAACTACCAACAATTTCCTTTTTGGTATAAGACACACAGCCAGTGAGTTCAAACCGATTTGTTAACTTTTGGAGTGGAGACCCCCGTGGAGTCCTTGCCTCTGGATATTTTTGATCGTAGATTCTGCTTGCTAATGGAGGATATATTAACTAATTCTTTGCGAGTGGATTTAATCATTAACAATTAGACGTGTACAGTTATTAAAAGTACACGGATCTGTCAATTTCTAAGACAGCGGCCTACACGATTCCTTTTCTGTCGAAAAAACCATAAAAATTTCTTATTTTGCAACAAATTTCGCAAACTTCACGAAGTAGACCTCACAAACCCTATTTCGGCAAAAATCCCTCAAAAATACCATGCAATAATCTAATAAAATATAGGGTTTTGTATTTAAAAAAGTTGAGTTATTGTCATTTGTCATTTTCAAAAAATCCTAGTAGGCGACGGCACATCGACTTCCAGTTCACCTCTATCTAAAAGATACGCCAAAGCCTAAGGGATCGATTCGACAAAAGATGGTTAAGTTATCTAGAATAGTTCTGAAGTTATGAGTTTTTCTTTGAGTCTATGCGCAACGCTATTTTGACACATGAATTGACATAAGTAAGAAACAATTGCAGATGAGTCTTGAAAACCTCGGTGCGTTTTATCGAAAATTTAGTGGCGAATCCAAAAATTTAACAACAATGAGGGGTTGCAGTTTGAAAAACCAGAACTTTTTTTGGGACATATAAAAAAGAAATATTTTTAGAATTTTTCTCATGATAGGAAGTCGATAGCCACGATAGAAAAAAAAATTTATGATGGAGCTTGCACACACCCTTGTGTCAACGTATATATATATATATATATATATATATATATATATATACATATATATATATATATATATATATATATGTACATATATATATATATATATATATAAATATATATATATATATATATAGGGTGTTTCATAATTGAATGCTGATCTTAAAGGGCGATAATCCTTGGATGATTTTAAGAAAAATTCTTCATATGAAGATAGGTCCGCAACCGCTTTATTTCTGAGATACAGCATGTTGAAATTTGGTTTTTTTTTCAATTTTGGTATATGCAAAGTACGCATAAAAATACATTTTTTCCATGATAACGGATTTCCTAATTTTTATGAGTGGCGCCCCTGTCATATTTTTTATCAAAATAATGATACGCCACTGTCTTTTCTCCAAATAAATATTATTTTTGTAATTGTCCTCTTCCTTCTCATAAAAATGGTCTCCCGCCTTTTTTTTAAATAAAATACATTCATTTGCTTGATCCTATTTGATTTTTTCTCTTAGTCTTAATTTCACAATTGTGGTAACCAAAGGACCTATGCAAGATTTTTATAATTTTATGGTAACTATTATTTAGTTTTTGTAATGAGTACGCATAAAAATACATTTTTTAATTTTAAAACAAAAAATACCAAAATCAAATCAACTGTTCAAAATGCCTGCCTCCTGCAAGTATGCACGCTTCAGCCCTCCTTGTCATTGACTCGCGTACTCTTTGGAAAATTCCTGGAGTATTCCTTATTGTTCCACAGGAAACTATTACGCGGTTTCGCAATTCTTCCTCAGTTAGAATTGGTTGACTGTACACCAAAGCCTTAAGATATCCCCAAAGAAAATAATCAAGACTGTTCAAGTCTGGGGATCTATCTGGCCATGAGTCTGTTCCCCCACGACTTATCCAGCGAATATGAAAGTTTTGGTTTAAATATTCGCGTGCCAGAGCACTGAAATGAGCAGGTACGACATCGTGCATAAACCACATGCGATTTCGCATTAAAATAGGAACATCTTCCAACAGAATTGGCAAATTATCTTCAAGAAATCGGCGATAATCATGTCCATTCAATCTGCGTGGTAAAAAAAAGGTCAAATTAGGTAATCTCCAATAATTTCAGCCCAGATATTCAATGAGAACTGCTCCTGGTGATGAGATTCCACGATTGCATGCGGACTTTCCTCGGCCCAAAAATGATTTTAATTGCGGACTTTCCTCCGCCCAAAAATGATTTTAATGAAAATTTCTGATCCTTTTTTTAGAAAAACTAGCTTCGTCCGTGAATAAAATTTAACTGTCAAATAAAGGATTTTCGGTAACTTTTTGGAGGAATTGGCAGAAATTCACTCGTAACGGATAGTATCGAGGAAGTAGAGCCTGAACCCGTTGAATGTGATATGGATATAATGAATAATCATGAAGAGTCCTCCATACCAGGATATGGACGATATTCAAATTATTGGCAACTTGCTTCGTACTTATTTCAGGATTTTCGTCAATTGAATTTGAAACAGTTACATCAATTGCTGGAGTTATTGCAGTCTGATGTGCTCCTTTCAAGTGATGATTTGGCTCAAAACATCCTGTTTCACATAACCTTCTGTGGGTGCTTAAAATCGTTCGAGCATCAGGAACCATTATACTATTTGTGAAGCGCTCTTGATACAGTCGCCTAGCTTCATATGCGTTTCCGTCAGCAAGCCCATACAAGTAATGCATGTCTGCTAATTCAGTATTTGTAAAATTTACCATGTTTTTTTTAATAAACATGTTTTTATAACGTGAATAATATCACGTATAAAGAAGTGTCAAAATTGTTTATGTTGAGAACAACGGAATGTGATCTTAGCATACTAGATGTTTCTAGCCCACAAGATAATCCTACTACTCTTCAACGGATGATTTCGCATAGGGACAAGCAAATTAATGTATTTTAATTTCTAACTCAAAAACCGTTAGCCGGACGAAAAAAAAACAGGAGACCATTTTAATGAGAAGATACAGGACAATTACAAAAATAATATTCATTTGGAAAATAGGCAGTGGCGTATCATTATTTTGATAGAAAAATGGCAGGGCATGTTAACAAAGTCGCTGCAGATGAAAAAAATTTATTTTTATGCGTACTTTGCATGTACCAAAATTGAAAAAAAGCCAAAGCGGTTTCAGAGATATTGGGGAAGAACTGATTTTTTTGTTAAATCTGAACATCCTGTATCTCAGAAATGAAGCGGTTGCGGACCTATGGTCATCCAAGGATTATCGCCCTTTAAGATCAGCATTCAATTATATATATATATATATATATATATATATATTTATATAATTATTTAATTTATAATTATTATGATTACAAATATTTTCGCACCGCGTTGGGCGCCAAATTGTTATGTATTATCAATTGTTCTTATTTCTGCCACACGTTATTGTTATTGCTCCACAAATATTTTCTCCCTGTATAAATATTTTGATTTCGATTTTGGTATACCTCTAATACTTATGTAGGCAATTCAGCTTCCCGATGGGAAGCCAATTGTTATATTGTGATATGATAACAGCTAATTGTTATGAAATAATAATTGCCAGCTAATGTTACTGTTTTCTCGCCACGTTGTTACCAATTTATTACTTTTCTTACCACGACTAATCTCAGTTGGTACGCCTTCTCCTCAGGAGTCGGTACTGGCAATAGAGCCACTGCCTGTCTTGATGTCACTCGAACTATTTCAGTTCAGTGTTAATAAGTAAGATATTGCATATCATTGTGGAAAATAAACCAGAAATTATCAAAAACAATTATTTCCTTTATTCAGGAAAACTTATATTAACCTGGCCTGCGATAGATAACTTATAACTATGAGCAATTGACAAATTTTCATAAGATACTGGAAAACAGTGATGGATATGTGAATAAAACCTCACTTTTTTCTTTTGAGTTGGAAGAATTATTTTATAGTTCAATACCAAATTATAGATTCAGTTTGTGATGTGCACTAAAAGAGTTTATATCTGGAACTGGAATGTCGCTGAAGCAATACCTGGCATAATCTGAATTCCTGTTTCATCCACTCCTCTCAGGAACTCACCATTTCAAAAGGAACCATCCAAAATCCACGAAATCAGCTTGGACAAGTTTCCATGTGGAGAACCAAAAAGGTAATCTTCTTTTATCCTTGTTTATTTTGTGTCGAGATTCTTCAGAGGTTGTATTGGTTTTTTATTGTTGAAAAACTACCTTTCATTAATGAAAATCCTAAATTTCTTTCTTTCAAATTTCTTTTCGTGACTTCTTTTCAAAAAAAATTTCAATCCCCTCTCGCTTTGTTTTTTCTTCACCTGGATACCATTCCTGTTTTGTCATTTTATGAATTTTCAAACTCGCGCACTTCCTTGTCGCACTTTCATTAATTTGGCCTTATTTGAGAAAACTTATCAACTAACATATTTTACATTTCTTATAAACTAAATAGAATATTTGATCATAATTATCTTTGACGTTTCTCAGTTCTTACTTTCCCACAATTTCAAATCTATTATCTCACCATCTCTGTTCCCTGATTGGCTATTGTCATCAAGAAGTTTCTTGTTCTCCCATTGGCTATTTTTAGTTAGATACAATTTCATACACTGTATGTTTCAACCTTATAATTTTGTTGATCACATTTAATCCAGAATAATTTTGTAAATCTAGACTTTTTGTTATATTATTATAGGTTGTAATCATTTTTGAAAATGCAAGAAAATGATTGCATTATGGTATTTGCATATGTTTACCTATCAATGTTATATAGAGGCTTCATAAAGGAAATAGAATCTCAAAAAAAATATTTAAAACAATTTCTCATGAACTACTAACTATTAAATATTTATTATTTTTGTTTTTTTTTTAAGAAATTATTTCTTTTTCACCTTTAAAAATATATTACTGTTCCTTCCTAACATATCAATATATATATATATATATATATATATATATATATATATATTATATTATACACTAGTCATACACGGGTGTGCAAGAGGTTAGATTACACCCTGCGTGTATATATATACGCAGGGTGTAATCTTACTTGTTGCACATCCGTGAATGACTAGTGTACAATGCCATTATTATATAGTAGATAATTAGTGGTTAAACATTGGGAAAAAATCAATATATTTATCAAATTTGTCCTAATTTTGGGAACCGCGAAGTTTTGGTGGATAACTTCAAAAGAAATAGCTCTTTATTTTTTATGGAATATCAACTGTAAGCGGTTGTGCAAGAGATGGAATTACACCCTGTATATCCAAGCATAGAATTCTTCTAAATAAAATTTGAAAGGTTCAATGACTTAGCGCAATAATTGGGCCCAGAATAAATGTGGTGGTGGGAACAGAATGATAAAATATCCATTATGATGTACTCTTGATTCATTCCCGTTTTTCTGGTGTAATTTGGGCTTTACTGATGGCTTCCTTTCGTATAGTCTCAACGAGAGGGACCACCGTTCAGAATCTGCTGTTAGTTGACGTGATGAATTGAATACATGATTACATGATAAAGATGAGTACGCCACTCCTTTTTTTTTGAAAACTCACGAATGATCATTCCAGCGAGGATATGTTTTTAATAATACTAATTGAAGCATAAGTATCTCTAACATGACTCGCCAAACTGAGCACTAATTCAGATTCTCTTTTTGACCCACGTAGTTTCCCTAAATTGTATTTCTCTGTAGCCAAGCTGAGAGACTGCGTTCACGGGAATATCCGCATTTGGTCAAACGACTTCCATTACGCCACATCGTCATTCCTAATGAATACACAGTTCAGCTCAGTTTGCTGTTTTATGCAATATTCAGTTTTTATGTCTGAAAATGAGGGTCTGGCGATGAAGCATGTCAACGTTGAAGATGATGTTGATAAGGCATGAATACCAAAGTTGTCATTATTGCTAGCTTAGTTGCCTTACTAACCATCAGAAGTTTTGACGAAAACTTTTTTAAGTTAGATAGTGGAATCCAAAACAACTGTGTGTACTAATGAGTTGAGCGGCGACTGTAGGATATCCTCCATCATCAGTTACATAAAAAAATCAACCTTGGGATTATCTAGGGAGCCAAACTTATTCTGTGGCAGAAAACTGACTGCACATGCATACACATGCATACTGGATGATCTTTTCACTGGAAACAATACCGATTTCCTCTCCAGACTCACGCCTGACGATTAAATTGTTGATAAAGTAGCTACTACCAATTACACCCAGAAACAAATACTTTTGAAAAAGTCTGACCTGCCTCAAAGGATCGCTTGATAAGGCATCAAACTCTATAAAGTATCTGGATCTGAAGGTGTCCATAGCATTATCTTGGCACTCACATATACATACTTGGTAGATGAATACTTAGTTTTCCAGGATGGATATTTTATGTATATATGGAAAACTGATAACGTCATAACAATCAACAGAGCTCCAGACAAGGATCCAAGTAACCCGAAGTCATTGCGCCCGATCACACTTCTGTCTTTTGGAGCGAATACTCACACATGCCCTATTCAGAACTAACACTCCTAGACGAGTCACAATATGAATTCAGACCTGGCAGGTCTGGGACTGTCTATGTCCTAAGCCTAAGTCCATGACATCCAAGTCATACCGCCCAATCAGTCAAGTGTCATTCCTGCTGAAAACTATGGAGAGACTAATAGACAGATACATAAGAGATGAGGTATTATTAACAAACCCCTCTCAACGAACGCCAATACAGGTATCAGCCAGGTTAGTCTTGGCATTGGATGATGAAGAGATAGTCATCGCGACCCTCGTCGATATCAAGGGTATTTTCAACAATGCAAAGTCTAGAAAATAAAGGAGTCCCATCCCTCCTGTGCAATGGGTAAACACCAGTTTGGTGAAATGGGTAATCATATCAACCATAGGTGAAACCACAGTCATAGCTAGAGCAGGTAGGGGGTGCCCACAAGGAGGAGTACTATCACATCTTCTGTGGGCTATCCTAGTAGACGAACTACTGGTAAGGCTAACATCCAAAGGCATGCATTTCTTAGGATATGCCGATGATCTTGCAATTATTGCAAATGGCATATTTGCAGAAACCGTTTCGGAGCATGCTCTAAACTCAATAAATAAGTGGTGTCAGGAGGAGGAACTAACTCTAAACCACCAAAAAACCACAACAGTTGCTTTTACAGAGAGTACTGAGAGAACCCAAGCTGACATGGAATCAACACCTTCAGAAAATAATTCAAAAAAGCACGGTAGCCCTCAACCTATGCACAAGAATGTGTGGATGAAACTGGGGGCCCTTGCATTCTGCCGACTTGACAGAATTCGCCCTCCGAGATGAATCAACGGTGCTTTGTTGAACATTCCCAGACGATAAAATTAGCAACATTATTTCATATCTTTAACGGGCAAAATATCATCCGTTCGGTAAAATATATAAGCTGAGTTGACGCCAAAATCACTCCGAGTTTCTAATTATCGAAATAGGAACTCTTTTTATCAATTTATTCAAGTTGTTGAAATTGAAATTTATAAAACACTAACAAAAATGAAACAGCTTACCTAGGACCAATCTAAAAAAAATCAATAACACCTACAATAATATTAATAGTGATTTTGGTACGGTCATCCCGTCGACAGGTACTAGCCAATCTGAAGAATACAACGATTTTCATTTTCAAATACACCTCGTCTGGTGCCTCATTCAATAATTTTGTTATTTCTCCTCTATCAAAAACCTTTTCTCTTTCAGGTCTAAATCCTACATTTTGTTTCTTGAGGTACAAAATTTGTTTGAAAAAATTACTTATATCCAGATCTTTTTTATTTTTACAATGCTCTCTTCAATATAGAATATCTTGACCATAACGTTTTACGCTTACATTACAAACTTTATTGAGTTCTCAAAAATAGGCTCACACTTTTACATCCTTCTCTTGTATTGGAAGGTATACTTTCAGATTTGTGATCTTTGATTTTTCTAGGAAAGCTTCTGGTAGGTCATCGTCGGAACTATCCATTCGTAAATGCGTTTTTTAATAAAAAAACTTGGCTTTACTTTGAAGATGTACCATTTTACATGACGTTTGATAATTATTGTCAAAGGACTCGAAATGAGAAATGTCAAAATGTGACAGACATGCCTTCATTAATGTTTCATTTATTCATCTATACATATTCAGGGTGTTATTTAATAAGTTTCCGATATTTCACACGACGATTCCTCAGTTATTCACAAGGTGAAAAGTTCATTAAGCATGGGTCCGCAAGGCCTTAATTTTTTATATACAAGGCGTTGAAAATATATTTTTATTTCGGTTTTTCGTGAATAATTTTTTAAATAATGTCGATATTTGGACGAAAATTGGTATAAGGGGATTTTTTAATATGAGAAATTCAAATTTGATCTTAGTTTGGCCCTTAATTATAGGGGGCGCCGCCTACAGGTCTTTGTCTCTTTTGGGGGGTCACAACTTTGTCGTGCATGTATGTATCACATTTCCTAGAAAAAAAAACAATTTCTCTTCTACTTTCAAAAGTAGCTACAAGCAGCCGTTTTCGAGATATTCTGATTTGAATTAGACGATGCATCCAATCAATAAAAGTATCAAGTAGGCTAGTAAGTTTATTCCAATGTTTCTTTTTTGTGCTGTCATTTCAAAAATAATATCTTGACGCATAGTTGAATAGTGTTATTTATTATTATTGTGATTATTTGTTAAAAAATTATAAACTTCATCAATGCAGAGTATGCTGCCATACATTTTACATACTGACTTGCTAACGGAAATGCATATGAGGCTAGACGTTTGTATCAGGAGCGTTATCCGAACCGCACAACTCCTACTTCAGAAACGTTTTCAAGAATTCACGCTCGGTTAAAGGAAACAGCTAGTCATCTGTTGGGTGCACATCGGGCGATAAAAACCCCAGAAACCGAGGAAGCAGTTCTTAATCTGGTAGGAGAACACCCGGAAACAAGCTCCAGAAAAATTGCGCTGACGTTAAACATTTCTCATGTTCTGGTATGGAAAATTTCAATTGATAAGTTGTTATATCCCTACCGTATTCAAAGAGTTCAGGCACTACTCCCTCGTGACTTACCGTTACGTATCAACTTATGTCGTTGGTTACTCCAATGCCTTATTCAAAATCCTTTATTTGAAAATCAAATCCTGTTTACAGACGAACCAAATTTCTCACGCAACGCTATACGCAATTTTCACAACAATCATCTGTGGTCAGAGGAAAACCCCCATGCGATACAGGAATCACATTTCCAAGAACGTGTGGGCAGGAATCCTTGGAGATTAAACGGAGAGAGATATCGTCATTTTCTTGAAGAAGATTTGCCTATTTTAATGAAAGATGTGCCGCTAAGACTAAGAAATGAAATGTGGTTTATGCATGACGGGGCCCCCGGCACATTTTATCATCCAAGCGCGAGAATTTTTAGATCAAACTTTCGGAAACCGTTGGATAGGTCGGGGAGGGGCCTCAACCATGGCCCCCTATGTTACCGGACCTCAACAGTTTGGATTTTTTCCTGTGGGGACACCTAAAATCCTCAATTCACCAGACATCTATCCAAAATGAAGAATAATCAAGTAATCGATTAATTAACTCTTGTAGAACGATTCCAAATAGTGCGCGAATCAATGAGAAGAAGATTGGATGCGTGCATACAGGCAGGAGGTGGACATTCCGAACATTTATTGTGTGATTTATATCTAGTGTTCTTTTGTTTATTGTAAATATTAGCGTTTGAAATGTTTCTATGTTGAATAAAAAAAACATGCATCGATTAATTCAAATCGAAATATCTCGGAAACGGCTGCTTGTAGCGACTTCTGAAAAGCATTCCTTTTTCACGTGAAAAAGATAGAGGAATCGATTTTTTTGTAGAAAATGTGATACATACATGCACGACAAAGATGTGACTCCCCAAAAGAGACAAAGACCTGTAGGCGCCGCCTACAATTGGATTCTGTCCAAAAAAGGGCAATTCGTCTCGTCGGTGATGCCTCGCTTACAAACTCGCTCACTTGTCTGGAACACCGTAGAAAAGTTGGCGATTTGTCTCTATTTTATAGATATTTTCATTGGCGATGCTCTTCTGAAATATCAACAATCGTTCCTGCTTTGGCAGTCTCTTCGAGATTAACCCGTCAAGTTCAGTCATCACACCCCTTCGTGGTCACTTTGGAGACCTGCAGAACATCACTTCCCAAAGACTCGTTCATCCAACGAACAGCGAGGCTTTGGAACTCATTGCCTAGGGAGGTGTTCCCCGAGGCATACAACCTTCAGAAATTTAAGAAGAACACCAACTCCTACCTTCTTTCCCTAGGTTCCCACGATGTTCTCTGAACATTACAGGATATCCCTTTTCGTAAGAACCAGAACATAAAAAAAAATACCAATTTTCGTCCAAATATCGATATTATTTTAAAAATTATTCTGAAAAACCAAAATAAAAATAAATGTTCAACACCCTGTATATAAAAAATGAAGGCCTTGCGGACCCATGCTTATATGAACTTTTCACCTTATAAAATATCGGACACTTATTACATAACACCCTGTATAATAACATGTCCTCACTGACTGACTGACTGACTGACATACGATCAACGCTCAGAAAAAACCGCTGGAGCTAAAGAGCAGAAATTTGGACAGCGTATTCCTAAGATGACATAGATAACCACTAAGAAATATTTTTTGATATTCCATCCCCAAAGGGGTGAAAAATGGGGGGGTGAGAAGGGGGTGAAAGTAAAGTAACGTTAGTTTTGGAATTAGAGTAATGAAAATTGGGCTTATTTTCAAATAATGGGTTGAAATGGGGGTTAAATGGGGATTGGAAGTTTTATGGTGTTTCGTTAGTTCCAAAGTTAGGATCTTTGAAAATGGTTTCTGAGATTTTTGTAACGAATAAAGAAATACGTACTTCAGTGTTTTTAGAAATTCAACCCCTAAAGGGGTGAAAGGGGGGTTGAATATTTGTATAGAAGTTCCGTTAGTTTTTAAGTTAGAGTAATAAAAATTGGTATCTGAGGTTTTTGTTATAATTAGAGGAATACGTGTTTCAGTGTTTTAGAAATTCAACCCCCAAAGGGGAGAACTGGAGAAAGTTTTTATGAGGGTTCCGTCAGTTTTCAAGTAAAGGTCATTAAAATTGGTATTTGGGAATTTGTTACAAATAAAGGAATGAGTATTTCAATGTTTTCAGAAATTCAACCCCTATAGGGGTGAAAATTTGTATGGAGGTTCCGTTAGTTTTTAATTTAGGGTCATGAAAATTGGTGTTTTGGCTCTCTGTTACAAATAAATAAATAGTGTTTAACCGTATTTGAATATGCCGTCCATAAACGGGAAAAGCAACAGGCATAAGCTAGATGAAACAACACAAAGAAAACATGGGAAAACATACAAATTTTACGCAGGTACCAGCTAATAAATTATGAGTTCCCTACTGATAACTATGATTCATATGATAATATATTGGATTAAAAACAAAAATATTTCGGTAATTTCACAAAATTTGGAGAAAACAGAAATATATGTTTAAAATTTCCTGCATATCAACCCGCACATTCTTAAAACGCATCAATCAATTATCATAAAATAAAAAATAAACATTTCTCATCGTAACTCTTCCAATCTCGAAGACTGCTAAGAGATTTTGACATATTTTTTTTGACGCTGGTCGTTTTTCCCTCAGTACGGCAGAACTCCAAGAAAATAAAAGAATCATGAATCATGTTTGCACAACATGCATTTTATCACTTTAACCATTCGCCAGTCGCAAAGAACGATATCGATTCGATAGAGGGCATACAAATCACAGTTTTGTTGTTAAAATGTTTCCATCTCTTTCGTTTGTGGTCTTTTTAATCCGCAATCAGAGGCGGTCCCGAAAGTTTATTTATTAGAAACAAATAATGCATTAAAATTATTAATGAACCTATAAATACAAATTCAAATTTATTTCCAATAAATATAGATCTCGCTATATATTTATTGGCGTAAATAAAAAATTACTTATAATGAATAAGAATGTTATCAATATTATATATTTTATTAGCAATTAATGAACACATTTGTATCATTACTACGTTTTATTTATTAAAAATTAACGTTTGTAAATTACAAACTTGTATTATTCCAAATAATAAAAAATATTTATTAAACTAATTAACCATAAAAAATATTTTATATAGTAATTGCGCTTCCTCCAATAGTGTAAGAAATCTGAGAAGGAAATAAGTGAGAATTTCAATAATTGAGATTGTTTTGTTTTAAGAACTTCAGATATCAAATCAAAGGTGAGAATTGTTTATAAACAGTATTATAAACTTACCCTAATGTGAACCACCATTCCACTAAATTTCTGTCGATGTTGGAAACCAAGTATATGTCCTTTTTACAAGCTTTCATTCAACTTGCTTCGTTCGTATGTCAGTCATTCTGCCGACATTCGATTAAGCTGAAATTTGGCAGGTGTTCATAATTCCGGTGACAATGCATTATGAAAAATGACGGAAGAGTTTTGTGATTATGGTACGATTCGATTCAAAATTGGTATGTGGGAGTTTTTGGGGACGAGAATTGTGATTTTTTTGTCAAAGTTCAGAAATTCAAGATGGCGGACAAGTTTTGTGATTATGGTCCGATTCTATTCAAAATTGGTATGCGGGGGTTTTCAGGGTTCAAGATTATGAATTTTCTTCAAAATTCATAAAATCAAAATGGCGGCTCCAAGATGGTCGATGATCTCTGTTCGATTCTATTCAAATTTGGCATGTGTGGGTTTTCGGGGTCGGAGATCATGAATTTTTCATCAAAATTCAGAAATTCAAGATGGCGAACTAGTTTTGTAATTATGGCCCGATTCGATTCAAAATTGTTATGACCGGGTTGTTGGGATCGGAGATTATGAATTCAGTCGAATATCATTGATTTTCAGTTAAAATTCATAAATTGAAGATGGCAATTCCAAGATGGCGGATGAGTTAATCTTCATATGGTCTCCTCATTGAAAAACCAGATAGCTCAGAACTCACAGGAAGAAGGCCTCATAATAACGATGCTTTAACAAAAATGCATAGATTATAGAGATAAAAATAATTGCTTTGGATGTGTGACGTAGGTTATTCCGTGAGTTATAGATTCAAAAGCTTGTCGCTCACGTATTCCAACTGAAACTTTGCGATACAAGTTTTGAATCTATAACTCACGGAATAACCTACGTCACACATCGAAAGCAATTATTTTTTACTTTTAAAAGCATTTGAATAAAAGGTTGTCCTTAAAATATTTTTTTATTAATTATTTTTCATGTCCTGGTTGGTCATAGTGTTGGAAGCTATGAGAGCATCAAATATTGCCGAGATTCTGAAAAATCAAATAAACCTGCATACTACTGTAAATCAGGAAGTATTATTTTATGTATACTTGGCTAACAAATATATAAATAAATAATTTTAAATGAGTTTGAAATAAGAATACAGTGATTAACAACAAATTTATTTCATCATAAAAAAGCGTGGGGTGCTTGATGTCAATTGTTGTTGATATTCCATGGACAGATATTGGTAGAAGTAGAATCATTATGAAAATATCTTAAAAAGCACCCCACGCTTTTTTACGATGAAATAAATTTGTTGTTAATCACTGTATTGTTATTTCAAACTCATTTAAAATTATTTTCTACTTTTTAGTTTAGTTTTCTATTAAAGCGTATTCTTTAGTTTTTAAACTATTATTTATTTTCAACTTTTTAGTTTTGTTTTCTATTAAAGCGCGTTTTTTAGTTTTTCAAACTATTATTATCATTATTTAATTTTTTCAACTATTATTCTCGAATTTTGAATAGAATCAGACCATAATCACAAAACTCGTCCGCCATTTTGGAGCCGCCATCTTCAATCGTCCAATTTTGACAAAATAATCATAATCTCCGACCCCAAAAAACCCCACACACCAATTTTGAATAGAATTGGACCATAATCACAAAACTCGTCCGCCATTTTGGAGCTGCCATCGAGAATTTTTCAATTTTCACAAAAGAATCATGATATTTGACCCCAAAAACCCCCACATACCAATTTTGAATAGAATCAGACCATAATCACAAAACTTGTCTACCATTTTGGATCCGGCATCTTGAATTTTTCAGTTTTGACAAAAGAATCATAATTTCTGACCACGAAAACCCTCAGATACCAATTTTGGGAAACGAATCTGACCATAATCACAAAACTCGTTCGCCATATTGGAGCCGCCATTTTGTTTTTTAACAAATATTTTTCAATCATTATCCCGGAATTATGTCCTGCAAATTTCAATCATTCGTACGTCTGGAAGTGAGTCAAAATCGCCCAAAGGAGTCTTACAAACAAAAATACGATTTACAAACACAGAGGGACTATATAATATAGCTGGTAAAAATTCTCTTTTGTTTATAAAAAGATTATTTGTTATAAATAAACCAATAGGGACGCAAGACACGCCTTCTGAAATCAATAATGAATTCAATATAGAAGGAATTGGAATCTTTTACCATTTACAAACTCACCTTGACACGTATTTAGTAATTCCTAAAAATTGTTACCATTTAAAAACTCTTCCAGCCCTTGAATATGGTCCACAATCTGGTACACCCCCATTTCGGACAGACGAAAACGTTGATGAACTGATGATTTTTGCAACAGAATCTATGATTTTGTTAGTTGATAGATTCACAAACCACGCATATAATAATTATAAAATTAGCGTCATTGTGTTCTTGTCTTCTATAACTATGAAGTGTTCAATTTTGTATAACATTTCAAACACACAAAAATAATTACTTACAACACGCGACTTTACCGACACAAGCAAAGGGCATCACAGGACTACACGATGCCATCAGCGCCCTCACCACGGCACCTATAGCGGAGATTTTGAAACAATGGTCAGCGCGGTATTTTCAATAAATATTCATCATTTAAAAATTAAATTAATTGATTTATAATAAATATCGCTGAAAAAGCGAAAAGTAAATATTTATGATCTGTTATTATGACTTATTCACTTTAAATAAACTTAAAATTAATGATGAATACATTTTAGGTAATATCATCCAACACTTACTTACTAACTTACCTCAACTATTATATTACATTGTTTCAATACTGAAGTGGCTAAATCAAGCACAAGAAACAATCTTTCGGGATTGTTACTTCAGTGATGCCATTGTTTATTCACTTGAATTACCTACATGTAAAAAACGCATTTTCCTGTTTTTTTAAATTAACATTATTATTATCACCCAACAAAATTATTTTATTGGGAATAAATTGACATCGTTAATTACAAGCATATCGACAACAAACTATAAATTTTTTATCAGTAAATTATATTATCGAGATTATCAATATTGAATAAAATTACCAAATGAAATATTATTTTCTTTATTTGTTGTGAATAAAAGTCCCCCAGTTAACTATAAGCCCTATCTTTTTTTTCAGTGTGAGGTATCATTCAGATTATCCAATCATTGAATTGTAATTTTCGAAATGCCAAATTGGTGAAAAAGGAAACATTCTCAATTGAATATTGAATAGAAATATGGAAGATAGTGACTAAAGTTTATCTTCCAGTCGCAGATGATTCCACATCTTATTTTATAAACATTCTGTTCATATTTTCGACAAATCAATCCAAATTGGTCTTATTGAAAATTTATTTGAGATAGCGCAATAGTTCAGCCTATACTTAATGGCGTGGTGAAAACAGAATGATTAAATATTGTAACGTAAATAAACTTAACTTGGTTTTACTAATTTATTTAACACTTAAATATACAACTTAATTTATATTACTAACTACGCCACTGTATAGCTCGATCGTATGGGCTCGTTCAGACTGTCCGACTCCACTTGAGGGTTGCCTATTTATCTCCGATACAGCATTCTCGATGCTTCGAATTCTGACAGTTGGCGACCGGCGTGTTCCAATTGTTTCCAATATTGACCGTTGTTTTCCGCGAGGCTCTGGATGGTTCTCAATATCTCCGGATGATCCATCGTCGATGGAACCGTAGGCGACAGTCCGGCCTAGGTTCGTTACATTGCCCCTTTTTAAAGACATTTCGTCCCGAAATTTCATCCTTGGAGTGTGACGATATCTGCATGACTCCCCATATCTGCACCGTGAAGTTCGATGGAAGTAACACTCCACGGTCTTCATGATCGGTCGTGGAAGAGGGTTACAGCAAACCAAAATCTTGACGCCGCTGGATCTGAATATCGCCTCCAGCATCCCACTTCTGACACCAATTGTAACGTAAATAAACTTAACTTGGTTTTACTAATTTATTTAACACTTAAATATACAACTTAATTTATATTACTAACTACGCCACTGTATAGCTCGATCGTATGGGCTCGTTCAGACTGTCCGACTCCACTTGAGGGTTGCCTATTTATCTCCGATACAGCATTCTCGATGCTTCGAATTCTGACAGTTGGCGACCGGCGTGTTCCAATTGTTTCCAATATTGACCGTTGTTTTCCGCGGCAGAGCGTCTGGATGGGTCTCGAATATCTCCGGGGATGATCTCATCGTTGTCGATGGCAACGCGTGAGGCGACAGGTCCGGCCTAGGTTCGTTACAATATTCATTATTGAGATCCGAATTTGATACCGTTTTTTAATTGTATTGATGGCAAAGACCAACCAACCATTTATAAAATCTGATTAAGATCGGTAGTAATTTTAGCAAATAAAGTATTTGAATTTCTCGTTTCAACAAATGGTAGGTATGAATAATGTGTCGAAGTTCGACCAGACGCCACTGCTTGAGGTTTTTATTCGCAACTACGGATATATGCATGTGTATCTAACTACTTCCGGTTGAATGCGATGTGATAAAACCTGCCGACGAATGTGCGATTTACTAACAGAGGACAGGGACATATCTCCCGAGCCCCGAGGTACTCGAGTGGGGAGGTTCCATTTGATCCATTCCGTTGGTAGTTACAAACCGAAAATAACACCTGCCCTCGATACAAATTTTCGTGGAATGGCCACTCATTGGGGTGAATACTGATGAAAAAAACACAAGAACGGAATTTTGGGGAGGCGAAAAAGTCCCACTGGAAATAACATTTCATCATGAAATATGTGTTTGGTTTTGTATTTAAAAAAAAAGTGAATGTAAACTTCACGCGCGATTGAAATTAAACTTCTTTAACGTTGTAAGATATTACGTTTAAACTAAATAATAAACGATGGTTCTACTAAAATACAGGTATTTAAAATATAATATAGAAATATATGACTTTCAGATTATTTATATAAAGTGCTATAATAAATATGAGATACTGTTATACAGAGTTTAAAACGATAATAAAATATGAGATAAATAAAATGAAAAATAAAAAATCGATAACAGTACCTATTTATCAGAAACATATTATATAGGCCAGTAGATATAGACAGTCAATAACATTAATTCCAAAAGTTTTTAAACTTCAATGGTATGTTAGTGCATTAATGAAAACAAACTATAACATTTTGCAGAAGTCTGTAATAAACGGAACATTGTTTTAATTGAAAAATGTTTTCTGATTGATTAAAATTTGCAAACTAGGCATACGTATAGCAATGGTGTTTTACAACATGCATTAAGTTTGCAACCTTGTAAAGTTACGGAACCTTGTTTTTTTCATTTGTTTAAGTTTTTCTTTGTAATTTGTTCAGAAAAATTACGAAAGTTCTGCAAATTGGATAAGTAAACGGATAAAAAGTGTAAAATATTCACGTACATTTGCAACCATTTCTGAAAAACGCATAATTTATTTATCAAACTTATTTATCGACGCTCCCATTTTCAATACACACAAGCATTGAAATAATTACAAAAGTTTTTTATTGTGGTTGCAAATGAGGAAAATATCGGTTTCAGTGGATATGTAACTGTGCAACCTCATATGAAAAACGGAACCTATTAATCCACCATTTTTTTCCCCATTTTTACAACTTCTGAAATAATTGCAAAAGTTCTGCAAATTGCAATTAAAATTACGACCGATATTTTACGTGACGCAAGAGATTTGCAACCGTCATTGTTCAACATTTTTTTTTTGTGTAATTGATTTGTTTTTTTTAATAATTCGGCCATAAATTGCAAACATTGTGCAAATAGGTTTGAGATATATATTAGACCGACATATGTCTACAGTGGTCCAGTTGAATACTTGATTATCCATCGCGTTATATTTTGTACTGGTTGATTGAAATTGCATCCGAAAAATAATACGGTTACGAAGGTACCCATTAAAAAAATTGAAACTAATTATTAATCTCTGAAGCAATCACTGTTTTCAACTAATCCGCGACATGATTTAACTGATATTTTCGAATTCAACAATTGAAGAGTACAAAATTCTGCTAAAAGACTATTGGAAGAAATCGCATTAGAAACGAAATGCAATCATTCTTCATTTGAAATTTTCACTTGTCACAACATGACTTTATAGCAATCGACGAGATTTTATAATGAATAATTGATGCTTTATGGAAGTAAGAATATCAAAACGTTATCGATTGTATATCTCGCAAGTACATAATTTTCATCATCAAACAGAAACGTAGGTGAAAAATTAAAATTTGTGACATCGATATTACTCTCAAATTTAATTTTTAAAGGTAGGTATATATTTCTTGAATATATAAAATAATAATTTACCTTTGCACTCGACTTTCTTACTCCAATTGTAGTTTCGCATGAAACATTCTATTGAATCCGAATGGAGGACTGAAATGTAATCGACACATAAAAATCATTTTCTTGGTTTATAAAAATTTTGAAAATAAAGAGGGTAAACATGTTGGTAGGCAATTCTATTTCAGTTGTAGCTCCAGGAATATTAGATGAATGTGCATTGTTTTTGGTTAGTTATATAGTTGTCTGTCATAAAAATACAATTGACAGTCTTTTTGTTATTCTGGTAATAAATCATGTTACTAAACTGCTGTGCATTCATTAATCTGTAAACAAAACACTGTGATGTAACACAGTTGTAGGTTAACCGTACTAATGTACAACTGTACGAGTGTTTTCTAAATCTCAATATTTCCTCCATTTTTTTCATGAATAAAGAAAATTATGAAAACGGGTCGAGAGATTCTCGATCCTCCATCAAACGTACTCGGAGTATTTTATATGCAAATTCCTAATTGTAATGTGATGTTTTGAATTCATATCGAAAACGTTAGCTTTCAACATTGAATGATTTAACCTACCGTTAACGGGCTTCTTCTTGGTCGATAGTTAACTTGATAACACAATGAATGTCATTTATTAGGTATATGAAAATCTTTATTACACAGGTGTTGCAAAAATATATAATTTTTTAATTCCTAATGTTTCGCATTGTAACATAGTTTGCAAATTATTATACTGCCACCAATTGGAAAATGAGCTGTCTGTCCGATTCGCAAAACTTTTGCTTTTTTTGGTAGAGTACAAATACGAAAATACTTTTCTTTTAATGTTACCCTCATTTCCGTGTTGTAGACGAGGTTGCAAATTAATGAAAACATTGTATGTCAGGACATCTCCACTTGCAACCATTGTTGGAAACTTTTGTAATTATTCCAATACTTATTTCATAAGAAAAATTAATTAATGAAAAAATATGTTTTTCGTTTGACGCAAGAGATTGCAAATTAAAACTCCTGTCAAGAACATTATTTCAGTTATTTTTTCGAGTTTGGAGAACTTTTGGAATTTTCATCGATAAAACAGATATTTCCGTTTTGTTTGAGTGGTTGCAAATTATCAGAGGATGTAAATTGCTATTTATCAGAATTTCGAAAGTTTGCAGAATTTTTGCAAATTTGTTCACGCTAATAATGTGAAAATTCATTAAATCCTGATTTTCAACATCTTCCGTTCAGAAAAAAGGGTTTGCAAAATCAGACTACATATCATATGATAGTTATCTTCACTCTACTGAAGTTTTGAAACTTTTGTAATTATTATTAAATTTTGGGAAAATCATGTATATCTCTACTGGCCTAATAGGGGTTATGGTGATTTCTATCAATATCATACGAGAAAGATATAATTCAGTTTTTGAGTTCAATAATGTCTATGATACATTTCCGATGAGTGTCCGTATAAGTTTTTTCAATTTGCTTTTAAACAGTGATTGATTTTATTGTACTCTTGGCGCCATATGGGGGATAACGTGGTTATTTCTCCTTCGAGTTCGGTAGTTGTGGGAGGGAAAGGGGAGCTTGGTGACGAATGGAATGGAATTTTAGAATGATATTCGAGTAGTATAGCTGTCTCATGTCAAGGATTCCACTTTCCAAATATATGTCGTTTGACGCGTATCGCCAGTTTTTATTGTAGATCAGTTTCAGTAATCTACGTTGTATGACTTCAAGTGGTTGGATGTGCGTTCTGAATGCCCCTCTCCAAGCTAAGGATACCATTTCTCAAGTGACTTTCGACCAGTGAGTGATAGAGAGTTATTAAGCGTTTTCGGGGTAGAAGTTTATTGACACTTCTTTTGTAGCTTTTTAATGGTATAATTTATGTGCACGTCCCATTTCAAGTTGGAGTCCATGTATATACCATAGAGAAACTAAAAATAAAGAGAGTTGCCAAACCTGCAGAAAAAGTTGGCACCACGTTCAGACAGTGGCGACATATCTCGCAACTGGCCGAACTAAGTTAGTACAGGTGGTGAAACAGATGTCTCTTCAGTTACCGCTTGAGATATAGCGGTTTTTTCAAATGTATTACTTTTATACGGTTGATATGGAATATACTTTATAAGTGATCGATTTGCCATTCCTGTATTTCATATGAATGGTTGTATCATATGAATTAGAGGAATGGCAAATCGATCACTAATAAAATATGTACAGTAATCGATTCGTAGAATGTTAGTTCGTTCGTGGTTGAAATAAAGTTTCAAAATAAATCTTTGTTTCATGATATCAGGAACAAAATTGAAGTTCTTATAAAACAAGAATAATAAGTTAAACACTATAAGAAACATATTTTATGTCAACTAGGACAAGGTACAACTACAGACAAAACAATAATAAAACTCTGAAAAACAACAAAATTAAAAATATTTTTCAGTCATCATCAAATCAACCAAAATAAAAACAAATTACATTTACAACCTTCAATAATTTTAGATAGTTTTTTTTACTTTTGAGATTATATTTAAGATTTTCTTCTATAAATTTATTTATTCTTTATTTATTAATTAGCACAAAGGAGAACGAGTAGGTATAACAAACTCCAGTTTGATGATAATCAAGTAGACCATATACTTCGTACTTCCTCAAATGGTGATAGGAAATGGAAACTGATGAATGGAAATAAGTACCAGATTGTGAAAAAATGTCTGCAACTGATGGATGGAAATAAGCATAGGTTTGTGAAAAGCAGCTTATATTTTACCTTGTAAAAGAATATTTCCTGGAACTTCAGCGTCAACTCGAATAAAAAACATTCTATTTTCGGGTTCGAATTCAAGTCCATAGTATAATTTATATCATTAATTTTTCGATGACAATAACAGTAGAATTATTCTGAAATTATTACTTGTAATTTTCTGACAAATGTGAAATTGGCAAATTATCATGTCATCAGTCGATTGCGGGCAGCGCCTCCATGCGGCGACTGGCCGTACCAAAAACTTGGTGGTCAAGATCGCCAATGTTTCAAATAATCTCTTTATTTTCAATTTGTCTATGGTATATACCCGGATATTTAGTTTTGAAGAGAAATGGTGAATATTTGCCCCAGTATTTCGATTTGTAGTTGATTGTATGATAGTGAGTTGGATTTATTACAGGTAAAATACAAAAAAATAGTTTTTTCGAAATTGATGGTGAGCAATTTGTGGTCCAGCCATTTCTCTATTGTGCAGATATCCGTCTCCGCCTTCGCTTTGAGTGTTTGCCAATCATTCGCGCGATAAAAAATGGCAATATCGTCTGCAAAACCAATAATTTCGCCTTTGCTTTTAAGTTAGAATAACCCGTTTGCGTATATGTTGAAGAGAATCGCTCCTAAGACGGTTCCTCGAGGAATGCCATACTCAACGCACTCTTACTCTTACTAAGTATATTACAGTTATTCTTCATGCCAATATCTTCGAGTGATTGTGAAACGAGAAAATCGCTAACGGTATCGAATGCCTCGGATAAATCCAAAAATATACATAGACATGGGTTGCTCTCATTGAGGGTTTTATTTGTCAGGGCTAGAATCGCGTCCTGAGTTGAATTTTTATCTTTGAAGCCAAATTGTTTTTCCAACAGGGGGTTGTGTGCATTTTGTCAGCTTTTTTATGGACTTTTTCAAATTTTTTTTTGGTGATATTGACATTGAGATTTTTTAATGTATCGATCAATTTAGGAGTTAATTTATGAATATGCGGTAATGATTTGTATAAATTGATATTGTTTTCTTGTTTAGTGCTGGTGTTTTTTGGTACTGACTGAATGAGTTTTATGTTTCTCGTTTTAGAGTTTTCAGCCAAAATCTCACGTAGTTCAGTGAGTGATTTTAAGATATGGTGGAAATGTAAAATAATAATAATAATTCATTCACACATCGCCTTTTGAATTAGATTGACAGTTATAAGTGAAGTACAATAAGAAGAGGAGGGAATAAATTAAAAACCCTACAGTAGAACAAGTCTGTGCGTAGGGCTTGAGTGCAAGTAGTTGAATACGTTATTAATAATTTGAGAAAGTAATAAAATATTCAAACAAACATAGACTAAGGTACAAGATAAATACTTAATAACTAATAAAATTGTTAAAAAAATAGATAATGACCATAATAACAACAATGTGATGTATAACATGAAACAAATATATAAATAAAGTCTATGTGTTTTTTATGATTTGGTGTATGTCAATTCTTGGGGTGTTAATCAAATAATTCTTCAATTCATTTTTGTTGTTTTATTTGTCTCAAAGTTTTTGGAAGAGAATTGAATAATTTTGGACCAAGATGTAGGTAAGTTCTCTGCAATATATCTTTTTCTGGTTTGATATTAATATAATTTTTTGCAGTTTTATATCTTGTATTATGGTGATGTTCTATCGGTAATAAGTCAGATTTTCGAGAATGTGACAACTTTGGGGAAATAAAGTTGTCGTACATCAAAAATTTGTCAGGATTTGTAGAGTTGCTCCGTTGGAAATTTCTTAGGTTTTGATATATGGTTTTCAATATGTACTTTTGTGCTGTTTCAAGTATAGAAATATGGCTTTTCAACGCTGCGCCCCATGCTATAATTCCGTATGATAAATGGCTTTCTACTAGTGAGAAGTATATTATACCAAGTTGTTGAGTGTTATAAATTGAAGTTGAAATTTAATTTTGTACAGTATCTTCTTAGTTTTTTTGTTACAAAATTTATATGGATATCCCATTTTAGGTTGGCGTCTACATATTTACCAAGGTATTTGATACTCTCAACAGAATTAATAATAATGGCTGTTCATTTTCCTTTTTTATAGATAACGTACCAAATTTAGGTAGGTATTTTGCATATGAGGTGAATGGGATGAAATGAGTTTTATCAACATTTATAGTGAGTAGACGACTCTCAAACCATTCAGCGATCTTTGAGAAATCATTTTCTGAATATATTTTAAATTTTATATGTATTAGCTTTATACAAAACAGATGTGTCATCTGCAAAACTCACTACATTCCCTTCAAATCCTGCATGAAAAATATCATTGAGATGAAGGGTGAATAAAATTAGCCCTAGTACAGTTCCCTGGGGAACATCATATCTAATTGTTTTGAAACAACTGGTTGCATCAGCAATTTCTTCACATTGTTTTCTATTTTCTAGGTAACTCTTGAATAATGAATATGGTGTACCTCTAAGACCATCCCCTTCCAAGACTTCGAAAAGTTGGATGTGACTAACGGTATCAAATGCTTTTGCTAGGTCGACGAAGATACATGGGGTTGGTGTTTTTTGTCTATTTCATTTATCAGACTTGATAATGTATCCTGCGTGGATTTTCCTTATCAAAAACCTGATTTTTTCTTTGAATTCATCATTTTTCTCAAGTATGAGTCTAGTCACTCTGTTTTTTGATGAACAAATGGGGATTGTTTCCATTTGAAATTGGTTTTCTGTATCATTCTGTGTGAAAAGTGTCAATTTTTTTTTCGTACACGCTCCACAAAATGCCTACTTTGGATACTGAAAATAGTCCGCAAAATACTACTTTACCAGGTCTAGGCCGGTAAAGTCGTCATGGCAACCCTTTATCGGACAATTTTTGTTTATTCAGAAAATTCATAATTAACATCTTGAGAACGTTTCAGGAGACGCAACGAACTATATAGATTAATTGATATTTCGTAGTGACAGCACACGCGTTCTACGGAATATTCTTTTGGAATGCTTATTTGATGAAAAATGAACCCTATTATTTGACAAGTATTTGGCAAATGTGTCATTGATAAAGTCATTTCTGTTGTTTATTTGGAAATCTAATACAAAGAAATGGTGTATGCAACACGTATGCTTTAGCGGACATCATTTTCATATTCCCGACTCGGTTGGCGCCTCGTCCGTAAACATGCCGATTCGTCCGCTAAATCATCACTTCGCGTACTCTCAACCTAAACAACTATTACAGACTCTCATATCTGGAAAAGGAATGTCATTATTATTTTTTCCTCTTTCTCCACTGCGATCTGTAACTTTTCTTTATAACTGTAGAGGAAAAATCAAGGAGCTCATCTATTATAAGAAACGGAGAATCAGGTCATCTCATATCTTTTGATAAAGGAATAGAAAAAATAAATCTATCAAGGATTTATCAAATTATCAAATATAAAATTTACCAAAATTATGAAGTGGCGTGTCCATTTTTTTTATAATAAGAATCATTGAAAATCAGATAGTTTGATTCTAAAATGAATTTTGAAATAGAACAGAAGTTATCTTTAGTCAACATACAGTAATTTCCAATTGCTTCTCCAGAAACTAGTTTCATCAAGTATTTGGGTTTGATCATTGATCTCACATTGGATGGAATTCGCAAATATTCGCTCTAAAAATAAATACGTGGCTCTTTAACTTCCCAAATAATTTTCGGAATTTCGTACTTGAAAGTTGTATATTATGTTCTTATACATTCCCAAGTATCTTATGGTATCATAGGATGGGGTGAGATGAATGATTCACACTTGAACTGTCCATTATCCTTCAACGAATTTTTTTAAAGTTATATTAGGTAAAGTTTCCCTCCTCAACCAACTTAACGAATGAAAAAATTACACACAATATAATAAACCTCAAAAATAATTCCAATCAGACAGAGTTTTCTGACTTTACAGAAAGTTTACAGAAATTCCTTGATGGGTCACCAATGAAAATTAAGTATATACTCTATTATTTGTACACAATAGTGTGAATTTTATATATTTCATTTATTATATATACTTCCATTACAATTGTTATTGTTTTAGTATTATTATTATCATATGTTTTAGATTAAGGCCATATCACTGAAGCGATATTGAGTATTTTTTTGTGAGCCATTTTTTATATAAATTTTGTATATCCATAGTAAACTAATTTGTGTATCTAAACATTAATAATTATTATTACTTAGCTGCATAATGTAGTTGAATATTATCTGGAAAAGTCTTGAACATGGCCTGTGGACCTTTTTTCTCCTATAACAATCCAACAAACAAATACTTTGAGATAACCGGACACTTTCATGCAAACATGGTTTTCATGCCAACATCTCATTAATGAATGGAAATGCTGAGTATCCAGTAAATTCTGCAAGGCATTACCGTGAATCTTCGAGCACTAACAGCTATATTACTGTCCGAACATTTAGAGATAGTCCAGGATGAGGTAAAACACGAAATGTTACCCTATTCATCATTCCTCGAGTCTAAGAATTAATTGTCCTTCCGGAATTCCGCTGGCTGATATTCCCAATTTGAGCTCCAGTTGAATTCATTTGGGACTGAATCGAAGGTGTTCAAGTGTAATACTACACTTGCAAAATATCAGATATTCAGTTTCAGAAACAATCACGCATAAAATTGAAAAACAAATTACTATACAACAAAATTTGTAAACCTATTTCTGGTATATTTGTAAAATATACCAGAAAATTGGAGCATATTTTTCTACATACCTACGCAATCTATAAATGGAAAACTAGAAATAATGTTTCAGTTTATACTTGATAGTGTTGAGTGTCTATCATTATCTTAATTCTCATCTCTGAAAATTAGTAATCCTAGTAATAAGGCAACTGACAAGTGTCGAAAACCTGGGGAATAAATAGAACAAAATATATCTCGATTCTTGACATTGGGATAGTAACCTTCCACAATCCGAAAACAAAATTATATGGATCAGGGAAAATAGAAGGGCAAGAAATTACTTTACTCCGAATATTCACTTAGTCAGTAACCAAGCATATAACTTCAAACATTGATAATAAGGATAGCCTATTTGAAGCCAAAACAATTGAACATCGATTTTCGGAATCGGGCACTAAAAGTGAATGCGAATGCGTCAAGAAATAAACACGTTTTTTATAAAAGACGCGATTTTGTTCGTCCATCTCGTTCTAGTAGTCATTATTTCACAGAAAAAATGTTGGAATATGACAAGCTTATTTAATTTGTTGCAAATTCCCATTATGGTAACATAACCACAAAATTGTGACAATTCTTTTCACGTGTCGTTTTTAGACACCTTACACGTGTCCAGCGATCTGTCAAAACAAAGCAATATGGCGGCTGAGGACACACGATGTAATTCGTTATAAGTGATCATAGTGGTAAAAGAGTTCATTTTGTGATTTTCTATGCGAATTTTAGTAGTTTTTTTAATTCTGGATTATAATTCGTTCTTCAATTGAAGGAAAATGTCAGTTATTTGCATTGTAGTTGACTGTAACAGAGACAGATGTCGGGTTTTACTCGCTGCCTACAGTTTAAAATAACAAGTTTTTGACTGGTAAAAATTACTTATCGAGGAAGAGAAGAGCTTTATGCTTAGCTGCAATCAAGCGAGATGATTCGAAAATCAAGTATCAGAGTCTGCACATTCATGAAAATATCCATCATTCATTCATGGATATTACTTCAAACTTTTGTGATTTGTTCTTACGATTATTTGTTTGATTTTGCCTACTTGCATATATCTTAATTGTACATTAGGAAGTCTCATTCCAAATCAAGTTCGTATATATACATATAATTGATAATTGATAAACTCAAAATTAATGTTCATGTACCTACCTTCTCAAAAAACATTCCCACATTCCTATTGAATTATTGGAATACAAATTTTCCCTAGATTCTGGTGACTCCACAAATTGAAAAAAAAATTGAAATAAGTGTTTTTTTATCTGAACCTTTCCTTCATAGAAATTTCAGGCAATTGTGGAAAGACTCGATCAAGTCTTGTGAGGAGTATTGTAGCACAAAAATTGTCAAATGAATAATCTAACTTTAAATATTTATGTCGTAATTCAAAAGTAGCGCATGCGCAGTAATTTTCAAGCGCCTGCATAAAAACTGACAGACTGATTTTTGTGACTTCACTTTGTTAACATGGCGTCTATGAGTTTTCCATATTGATATGATATGATTCTGTGGCCTAGGAAGTTATTGAATTAAGATCTATACTCGACGTTCGAATGATCCGTTCCCGTAAAAATCTTTGATAAAAGTTCTCGCGATAAATTCCTTTTGAGTATTCAGAAATTAACTAACAATATCGATTTTCGAATTTGTGTTCAAGATGCATGCTTTTAAAACTAGGGATGCTATATTCAAAGAGTAACAGGGGCTTAAAGAGTTTTCCTGACACGTGAATGATATGTATGCAAACAGTGAAAAAGTTTCATCTACAATCCTATCATCATGTGAATTATTTTTTTTCTTTCATAAATGTGAGAATGTTCCAATCAATTTCATGAAAAAATATTTATAAATTTGGCAAAATTTAACCATACATTTTTGCAGATAGAATGTATTAACAAAATTCAAATAAAATTGAAAATTTCAAAAATTAAAAAAAAAAAATTTAAATTCCTTAAATTTTTTAAAAAGATTATCCCCAATTATACTAGTTGAAAGCGATAAATAGATACGATAATAATGTACAAAGAAGATTAAATCAACAAAATGACAGGAATTACTCGATGATGAGAAGTACTATCAGAAACTCAAAAATTACCCAATTTACACTTCTCAACAAAAAGCAATTGTTTCTTCGATCGATTGTCCTAATACGAAATCAGCATCTTTTTCAACGAAAATACTTACTGAGGCATATAACACAGAAAATGATTTTTATGTAAGGGGCTCTTTTATTACTCTTCGGACGACACTTATAAAGCTAAGGTCCCCGTCTTCTTGACTCTCACTAAGTCTCTGACTTGAGGGTTGCTTGGCAACTAAAATTTGCGGTCGGAAAACCCTTCTAAACAAACACTTTTTTAAACTCTGATGAATAGCTTTTCATTATCTTCTAATTACTCAATCGTGAGTTATTTCCTTATTCGCCAATTTACTCCAAGAATTGATAATATCAAGCGTACCTAAAAATTGGGAAGCAATTGGAAATTACTGTACATTGACTGAAGATAATTTCTTGTCTATTTTAAAATTAATTTTTGAATCAAACTACCTGATTTTGAATGGTTCTTATTATAAACAAATTTTGATACGCCGATGGGCCCTATTACTATTCCATCAATTTTGGTAAATTTTGTATTTGATGATTTGATAAATCCTTGACTAGATTTGATCTTCCCAAATTAATCAAAAGATATGTAGATGACCTGGTTCTCCCGTTTCCTTATGAAAAAATAGATGAGCTCCTCGATATTTTCTCAACATGAAAATATGCAGCTCACAGTGGAGAATGAAGAAAAAATAGTAATGGCACAGAAAACTAATTTCAAATGGAGACGACCTCCATTTGTTCATTGGAAAACAGAGTGACTTGACTCATACATCCCCACCATATCTTGAAATCACTCACTGATCTACGTGACATTTTGGTTGAAAACTCTAATAAGAGTAACAACAAACTCAATTTCAGTCAGTGTGTACCAAAATCACCAGCACTGAACAAGAAAACAACATCAATTCATACAAACCATTGCCGCATTGAAAATATAACTCCTGAATTGATTAATACATTCAAAAATCTAAATGTCAAATTCACCAAAAACACTTGAAAACGGTTTCACTACCTTTCACAAAAACTGAGGACCCCATTGATTATGATTTATAAACAAATAGAATGTTGAAAATGGAAACATTCTCAATTGAGAATGTTTCTCTTTTCAACATGAATACACCACATGAGGTCATCTTGAACAATGGAAGATAGTGACTAAAGTTTATCTTTCAGTCGCAGATGATTCCACATCTGATTTCATAAGTATCCTGTTCACATTTTCAAACAAATCAAATAGAATATTATTAATAAAATTGATAGCTCAGATTGTCATATAGCATACATTGAACAGACATCGAGAAAACTAAATGGACGAATTATTTCACAAAAAGTGACCATTAAAGAAGAAAACATGTGCATGTTTTCACAACAAAACAGGAAATGATTATGGAAATGTCACAGTATCAAAGACTGAAAGAAATGATACACATAAATGAATGAAGAAAGTAATTGTTTGAACAAAAAATCTTATACAGGGTGTTTCTAATAACATGCAAGGAGGTTATTCTTGGGTCCATTTTGAGAAAAAAACTTCATATGAACATATGTCCTAAAGGTCTTAACTTTTGAACTACAGGGTGCTGAAGTTTCAAGAAAAAAACGTGTGCGGTCGGGGAACCCCCGACTCTAACCACAAGTCTACGAGAACTTTTATTGATGTAGTGGAAATGAACCAATTAAATTATTCATTGCCTTACTTGAAAAACGGAGGCTTATAACATGCTGAAAGGGTATATTTGAATTCAAATATCAAATCCTGTATGTAGTGAGTTCAAAATCCCCCATTCTATCAATTTTGCTTTCCTTTTTCTCTATATACGAATTGACAGGACCAAGTGTAGTTTTATCGCAAAACAATATCGAATCAACTGGTGGTTTTATCAGTATAAAAGAGCGAGAAGACGTTTTATCACTATAAAACTGATCTGATTGGTTCTCTGTTGGAAATTTCGGCCATTTGATTGGTACAAAAATAATGAGGAAAATAGTCCCTCAATTTTTTTCGAAATTTTGAGAAAGCATTTTGCCTGCATTTATTCGATTAAACACGAAAGCGAAGCTTGAGTTAAATTTCCTAGAGGCAAAATGCTGAGGGAAAATTTAAAAATAATGCGATGAAATCCTCCAGCACGACTGATATTTGATGCGAATATTTCCCGAATCACATTAGAAACTGGATAATATTACCAGAATTCATGTTATATTTAATTTTCAAGGGGAAAGTTACAACAATTCTTTTCGGTCCAAAATTGAAGAATCGTGTCCAAATTATTACCGTTTCTAAATGCTTCGTTTTATATATATTATATATATATATATATATATATATATATATATATATATATATATATAAATATATATATATATATATATATATATATATATATATATATATATATATATACATTTTTCACTATCAGTTCAAATATGTTTGTATCCGATTAAAAAAAAGGTTCCCTTGTATGGGATCGAACCCGAGCCTACCGCGTGATGGACTATCTTTCTAACCACTGCTCTACAGGACTTCTATTGATAGACAGAAAATGACACAATTACATATTTCTTTGCCTTACTTGAAAAACTGAGGCTTTCAAAATGCTGAAAAAGGTATATTCGAATTCAATTATCAAATCACTAGTGAGTTTAAAATTCCTCATTCCATCAATTTGCATTTTCTATTTCCCTATATAGAAATTGAATGCGTTGACATTTAATTCTGACAGGACCAAGTGTAGTTGTCACACAGAATCGTATATAATAGAAAGAGATACCACAAAGGGGTGGTTCGAGGAAACCCTCAGCCGTATCATCGGCCCCCAAGGAGGGGCCACGTTCCTATCTTTCGACTTATCGCAGCCACAACCCTTCAGGGAGCGTCCGAAATTGGGATACTCCCAATCAGCGCGCTAGGTAATCCCAGCTACCGTTATAGCTCAGGCACGGTGAAGCCACCTGATAAGACAGGCTACTGGCTCTGGGATGTCAGGGCCCAAGCGGGTTAATGCCCCGCTCCCCGCCCAGATCAAGGAATACAATCATCTGGTCCCACAGACGAAAGACTCCCTTCTATCGAATTACGGTATTGTTGTTGTTGTTTTGTTGTCCACTATCTAGCAACTCTGCCCATCTGTTGATGAGGCACCTGGATACCATGTCAACAAGAGACTTCCAACATTGGAAATATTTCTCTTTCGCCAGGCAGAAATCTCGAGTTACGTTTGATGAGTATCAGGCATAAGCCATCATATGCTTCTCGTGTAACGTGTGACGCATTGCCGTTCGCGTGAGGGTTCGTAGAAGCTACTAAGCACGCTACCATGCTAATGAGAGGGGACTTGGACATTGCCCAGCGGTGCCTGGGATCATCAGAGGCACTTCCCCCAACGGCCTAGACACATGGTGGGCCTAGGCCCGAATAGAAAGAGACAGAAACAGCGAGAGAGAAAGTCGCATGGAGGGGGTATAATGTTTTTTTCTTACGTGACTATGTCTACCAGTCAACACCTACCGCAAGCCGCGTGAAGGAAGTTCGTTCCAAACATTGTTTTATGATAACTTTGGTAGGACCTTGGATATATTTGTGAAACGTAGTACGCATCAGAAGGCATTTTCTGCTGCTTGCACTGAATCATTTCAAAGAGAAAAGTTATACGCCACTGCTTTTTCTCAAAGTGAAAATTATTTTTGAAATCCACATTTTTTTCTTAGCAAATCTGATCTCATTTTTTTTTTTTCGTTTAACGTGCGGTTTTCGCATTAAAAAAATAGAATTCATTCTTTTGCACATTTTTATGAAATTGGGTATTATCAAGGATCAAAAACGTATCTGCTAGGTAAGAAGCAGATTTTGTTTTGAAAACAAATATCATAGCTGCTCGTTAATGAAACGGGGGACTTAATTTGACAGTACAAAGACCAATCTCAAATCGTTTCGAAATAATAATACAATTAGGACTTGTAATAATATATATATATATATATATATATATATATATATATATGTATTTTCTAAAATATAAAAACAACTATTGATACACCTGGTATAATTCACTGAGAAAATGTATAGAAAGTCAAAATGAAATTGAATAAACAATAATCTAAAATGAGAAACAAATATAGGTTGACAATTAAAATAACTGTTCTTCAGTTATTTTAAACAATTGATAATAATTTTACTTTTGTTGAATCAATATTTTCTTCTACTATGAAATCAATAATGAAATATTTTCTTATAACACTATACACATATACCTTGCCAAATAAACAGTTTCATTGCTTACCCTCCACTGAAGTAATGCACAATAGTTTAATTAAGATTTAATTATTCCGTTTTATTTCCGAATTATATTACGCGTTCACTTGTTGTACTATGATTATTTAGCTTCTTGATAAATATTAATTCCATTTATTTAGTTATTACTGAGATGATTTCTGATGAATTACACTTTCACAATGATTCTGCATATGGTTGATTAATTTGCTACTTCAGATGAACTCTATGGAGTCTACGCTTACTTAGCGTAGGAAGATGAGACTTCATCTTCTCTAATTGAAATTAAACTTCACTTTTATTCGCTTCATAATGAAGCAGAAATTGCTCTGTACTGACTGACTCGTTCGATAACTGGATTCTGAATGAAGAGAGGAGAGAGAGTTCTAGTATGGAGAATCTTATATATATATATATAGTGTTGGTATTCAAACGATGCCGCCCTAAAACAATAAAATTATATTTAATGAGTCGGCAAGTTGCCTCGAGTGAGTTGACACGCCGCCATGATATATCACCAAGCCTATTATCGCTTCCAATAGACCGCGGGTCATTCATCTGTCCCGACGTACTATTAGTTATGAATGTCTGAAAATATGGTTGGAATTTCGATTGAGGTGCCGACACAAATGATAGGGGAAGTATCGACTTTATGAGTGTCATATTAATTTTACTATTAATGCGACCGTTTTTTATTTCGAACGAAAATTGATTTATTTTATTGACATTCTTCAGTTTCAGTTTACATATGGCTATATTTAAAATACTTGATAAGGAGTGCTCATAACACACCTCCCTTTTCCCATTTAAAAGGTATTAATTCTAATTGATACCTTTTTCATGACCCTAATATCTTGGGTAGATGAGTGGTATTGGATCTCAACTTGGTTATGGCTCTGACAATTGTTTTAGCATACCATGAGCAAACTAAATAAATTCTTACTAATAATACCTATGATAACATATGACCTTTACCTTATTCAATCATGCACCTAATATTACATACATGGTCAACAATATCCCTACTTATATAATTACTATTCTAACATACTAATTTTAACATGCAAATCTTCATATAATTCTCAATAAAGATCCCTTCAAGTCAGTGTCTTCTGAGACGGTGCTGGCTTCGAATTGGAACGCCACCCTGTAGATATGACCTGTCATCACCTGCTGTGATAGAGACTGTCTGTGGTCTGGCGAAATCAGGTTGAAATTCTCCAACGACCTTATGTCTGCTCTTAGACTAGGGATGATGTAAACAACATATGTGAACCATATGACTTAGTTCCACTCAGTCTGCAGCGAGTTAAACGGCCTTGTCGTTAGTTCTTCGAGCCACCCTTCGTGTAGAGAACGTGTTTGACGGTAATTATCGACTCCTCTCTGAGATGCAAAATGTCACCTGACATTTGTTTAAAAGTTCCAGTGGAGTGGTAGTTTCTAAGGTTCTTCAGGGTTAAAGTGATGGTTCAACCTTCTATTTAGTTGGATAATTTGCGCACCCTTGCACACCTACGATGAGGCTTCCTGGGGGGTCCCTCAACTCTGCACTCTGACTATGGACTTGGAATATCCATTCATCCTTGGGTATTGTGAACTTAATTGGATTAAAAGTTCAAACTCTCCATGGCGATACGATGCTCAGTAAACAACTATTTGGTGAGAAGCTGTTAATCATTAATTTGAACCCCGTTATAGTTCAAAATCCATATTATATTATCCGTAATTGTTAACGATAATTTTAAAATGTTCTTTATTATCACCGATATTTTTCGCACATTTTTACTTTCAATTAATGTTATTCCACTTAGTCATTATCAAGGTAACACTTTTAATTACATGCTAAAATCTCTTCTCGGTAGAGAATTATAACCGTTTATATTAATACTTTATTAATGTCTATAAAATCCTTCCCAATTTTTGTTTGGAAATACACCCAATTTTCTCTTACTGTCTATGCTTTACTCAAAAGTCCGATTTTCATGTAGAATAACCAACACTAGATAATTTTTGTCCCATTCCGTCACTTGACGATATTTCCAATGGTACGCGGTACGTTACGGTTCAGGTAGAAAGTCCCATCAATATTTATTTCGCGATAATTTACAGGGTGTTTCAATTTCTTTGACTACACGTTTCGATACGTGCTTGTGTATATCTGGCAAGATTTCATGAATTCCAATTATTTATCTATAATGGCTTACTATACTATTTGATCTCAACTGGGTTTAAAATATTGACAATATTATTACTTCATAAGTGCATTATTTTGGGCTTTTGAAAATTACTTATTCTGACTTTTTGCTTTGTAATAAATCCATGGAAACTCTTTTACTGTACGACGTGTTCTAGTCTGATAACTATGATTTATCTCTGGAATACTTTCTACTTCATCTTCTGTTGATTCAAGTTGATTTCTATCTTCTAGTGTTTTTAGGTTTTCCACTGGTATTTTCCTTGATCTATTTTCTTGATTATTCTCATCAGTTTTTCTTCTTGCAATTGTTACAAAATTGTTCTTTCGTCCTGAAGTTCTATTTTTCTAAACCTTTTTTCTCCCCATATTCTAACTATTCTCTCTATGTTCCCTACACTCAGTGGAAAATTTCTACCTATATTTCCGATTCTTAGTATTTTTATGAATTGGCGGAATTCTTCTCCCCTGTATACTATGTTCATTTTCATTCCTTTTGATATCTTTCAACAAATTATTCTCTTGAAAAAGTTTGATCGCTTTTCCGTGGCATGCTACTGTATTGTTAAGAGTTGGATTGCCACCCATAGATGGAAATAATCCTTTCCTATATACAGGACGCTCTGGGTTTAACGTTACTCATCCTTTTATTTTCTAAAATAATTTCCTGCCTATTTTCTAGTTGCGGAGATTTTTCTTCTCTCTGATTAACTTTCAGTCGATTCATGTGTTCAATCCTGTTTTCAATTTGTGGGATTTCTGAATTTTCAAGCTATGACTTCTTAAATTTAGATTTTTCCTTTCGACTGGCTACGGTTTCGATGATTTTAATATCTTCAAATACTTCCTTATTTTCTTCGGTATTTTCTTTCAAATCTCTTACCATAATACGGTTTTTTTTTCGATGTTAACAATCCATTATTGGCTATTTTCTTTAATTTTGAATTTTTTTCTGAATTCACTTTACTCCTTGCTTCAACTATGCATATATTCAATAATCTGGGCAGCAAATTTTTGTCCTTGGACGAATAAAATTCAGCCTTTAGATTTTCGTCTACTGCAAAAGTACTTTCATTGGCGACTATCATTCCGAGGTTCTTGGCATTTTCCAACATTCTGGAGGGTAGAATATCTCCCTTGGGTGATTCATATCTACCTTTTAGACTGTCTTTCCACGATTTCCCATGTTCTACATCGACCATCTTCCCTAAATTCCTTGATGCGTTAGCTTCGGCAATTCCGATACTTCCTGTATATGGTTTGCTACCTTCTTGAATATTTTCATCTCAAAAACTCTCATACCGTATATCATTTTCAATTCTCCGAACATAATTTCCTTCATTCCCGCTGTGGTACTGCATGGGCATTTTTCCGTTCCATCTCTCTGTTTCGTTAGGCAAGAAATATTCGTTCTTTGACGAATAAATTTCTACTTTCAGACTGTCACTTTCGAGTGGCGTACTATTCATGATGGTCGTTCTCAGATCATTGATTCCTTCCATTGTTCTGGTTGAAAAAGTGTCATTCTTGAATGAGCTGGCTCTTTCACTACGGCTGTCTTTTGAACTTTTTCGGCTGTCTCGCTTGACTATCCTTCCTAGTGTACAGGGCGTTCCGGTTTTTTCCATACCCTTGCTGATTTTCATGGATTTTTCAATATCCACCTTTGGCAATTTTTTTTCTTCATCTAGTTTAATGAATGATGTCACAGTCAAATCATCAATCATATTTGGTTTGTTCAATCGATAACCTGTGTTATCTTCCTTCCTAGACGATTTTCCATACTTTTTCCTTGAATCGGCTTCCTCGAAACCTAGTGTCTCAAACACTTTACTATCTTCGGACATTTCCATTTGATTCGAGCCGGCTGGACTCATTTCATGGCATGAAAATCCATTTTTGATTACTCGGCAATTCGTTTTGGGCGTGCACTCCCTCGATAAATTTAGCATTTCGTCAAAAGTTAATCCCATCCAATGTTCATTTGGTCATGTCTTCAAACCTTTTTCCCATTTCATCCAAACTTTTTAGCCAATTATTATGTTCGTTATCTAAATTAATACCGTTATTCTGTTCCTCACCTTCACCGTAGGTTAGTACATTTTTTCCCTGCTTCTTTCTATTTAAATTCCTGTTATATCCGGACATTTTTCCATACTTTCTCGGACTATTTCCATTCGCGTAACTATTTCCTGTTTTTCTTCTGTCCATTACTCTCCCAAAATTCTGATATCGGATTCTATTTGATTGATTGATAAATCTACGTCCTTGTTCGTTCATTCTTCCCTGAGTTCGAAATCTATTTTCCATTGAATAGTTAGAAAACCTTTTTCTTGGTTTCTTTATTTTTCCAAATTTTCTAAATCTGTTTTCCTTAGCATAGTCGGAAAAACATGGTCCTGATTCACTCAATATATCATTTCGAAAGCTATTTCTATTTGGACATCTATATGATAGGTGACCAAATTCTTCGCAATGGTAACATACACAATTTTTCTTCTTACAATTTGATTCTTCATGACCCTTACGATTGCAATGTGTACACACTATTTTATTCGTATTGAAATTTCTAAAATTCATATTAGTTTGAGCTGTTAGTGTCTCAATTAATTCTTCTTTCTCTGCTAATTTGATGGCTTTTTTGAAACTGTTAGTACTGGCAGATAAAATTTTTTCCTTACAGGATCTATCAATCCCATACAAAATTGAACAAGGGATCTTGCTCAAATTTTGATTTATACGTCATCAACCCTATTAATTCCTGTAAATTTTCGTAATTTCGCTGCGGATGCTCTCAATCTTATGGAAAAATTTCTAACTGATTCACTATTTTTCTGATAACAATTCAAAAATTCTTTTTCTTCTTCTCCAGGTAATTTCAATCTGCTAAACTGCTGCAATAATTCCTTTTTAAATTCAGGCCAATTTATTGTATTTTTTAATTTATCATCTGTATCTATAAATAATCTGGCGATTCCTGTCAATTTTAATCTAACTATGGAACTTATTTGACTGTCTGTCCATCTTGCTACATCTGCCAAATACTCAATTTCACGAATAAAATCTTTGATATCTGTAGTACCATTAAAAGAAGGTAAATTATCCATACTGATAGTAATGGTAGGTTCATAGGTAATCCTACCAGTCCACGGCACTGTTGTCGGAGTTTCCATGATTTAATAATTTTAATAAAAATCCCCATTGAATAAAAAAAATTTCACTTTCCTTTCCGAATACTTTCTGAGATCAGCCTTGTATAAACGATATATATGTTTTGATTTTCCACTCGTCAGACTCTCTGTACTGATATTACTTTCTAAATGCTTTTTTATTATGTTTTTCCAATTTTTCAATACTTTTCTGACCTTATTTGTTACCAAAGGTTTATATTTTGCTGAATATTTCTATAATTTCATTCCTTTTAGCATTCCACAAACAATATTAATAATTATTCTATATTTGCAATTATATTTTTCCAGATGAATTTCCAATATGACAACCTTAGTGCAAACTGCGATATATGCGCACTTTTAACTACACAAATTCTGATAATATTTTTACGAGAAAAACATTTTTTTCACTAAATTTCCATTTTTATTTGCATCGAGTAAATTTGAGTTTGACATCTTTTGCGGAAATCAACATATAAACGTTATTTTTCTGTAAATCCACCTCGACACCTGACACCAAATATCATAGCTGCTCGTTAATGAAACGGGGGACTTAATTTGACAGTACAAAGACCAATCTCAAATCGTTTCGAAATATTAATACAATTAGGACTTGTAATAATATATATATATATATATATGTATTTTCTAAAATATAAAAACAACTATTGATACACCTGGTATAATTCACTGAGAAAATGTATAGAAAGTCAAAATGAAATTGAATAAACAATAATCTAAAATGAGAAACAAATATAGGTTGACAATTAAAATAACTGTTCTTCAGTTATTTTAAACAATTGATAATAATTTTACTTTTGTTGAATCAATATTTTCTTCTACTATGAAATCAATAATGAAATATTTTCTTATAACACTATACACATATACCTTGCCAAATAAACAGTTTCATCGCTTACCCTCCACTGAAGTAATGCACAATAGTTTAATTAAGATTTAATTATTCCGTTTTATTTCCGAATTATATTACGCGTTCACTTGTTGTACTATGATTATTTAGCTTCTTGATAAATATTAATTCCATTTATTTCGTTATTACTGAGATGATTTCTGATGAATTACACTTTCACAATGATTCTGCATATGGTTGATTAATTTGCTACTTCAGATGAACTCTATGGAGTCTACGCTTACTCAGCGTAGGAAGATGAGACTTCATCTTCTCTAATTGAAATTAAACTTCACTTTTATTCGCTTCATAATGAAGCAGAAATTGCTCTGTACTGACTAACTCGTTCGATAACTGGATTCTGAATGAAGAGAGGAGAGAGAGTTCTAGTATGGAGAATCTTATATATATAGTGTTGGTATTCAAACGATGCCGCCCTAAAACAATAAAATTATATTTAATGAGTCGGCAAGTTGCCTCGAGTGAGTTGACACGCCGCCATGATATATCACCAAGCCTATTATCGCTTCCAATAGACCGCGGGTCATTCATCTGTCCCGACGTACTATTAGTTATGAATGTCTGAAAATATGGTTGGAATTTCGATTGAGGTGCCGACACAAATGATAGGGGAAGTATCGACTTTATGAGTGTCATATTAATTTTACTATTAATGCGACCGTTTTTGATTTCGAACGAAAATTGATTTATTTTATTGACATTCTTCAGTTTCAGTTTACATATGGCTATATTTAAAATACTTGATAAGGAGTGCTCATAACACAAACAGTTTTGACAATTGTCTTACCTAGTGTAGTTGCTACGTATTCAAGTCATAAAAATTAACAATATTGTTAAAAAAAACATGGTCTATCTTACGAATTCTGAGTTTGCAGATATGCTTTACATGTATGGGCTTGCTGATGGTAACGTACTGGAAGCTAGGTGGTTATATGGAGACAAATATTATGGATGCACGAACATTTTCAAAGAAGGTTGTGTGAAGAGGGAAGTTTTGAACCAGACAATCATCTAAAAGGAGTTCCATGTACTGTAACAACACCAGAAATTGAGTAGCAGTTTTTGATTATTGAGGAAGATCCCGGATTAAGTACACAAAAAATTGGAAACAATTTGAATATCTCACATATTCTTGTTTGGAAAATTCTCCATGACTTTTCATTATATCCTTACCATATCCAACATGGTACTTCCTCGCGACTTTCCATTACGGATGAACTCTTGCCAATGGTTTCTTCAAAGAGTGTATAAAAATCTATTATTTGATACTGAAATTTTATTCACCGATAAAGCCAATTTTTCCAGAAATGCTATCCAAAACTTTCACAATAATAATTTTTTGGGCTGAAGAAAATCAGGAGCAGTTTTCCGTTAACGTGTGGTCTGGAATATGCTGATTATTTAATTGGACCCGATTTTCTTGGCATCATTACCCGCCGTTTCTCGAAGAATAATTGCCAGCTTTGTTGGAAAATCTTCCAGGCATGGCCACCTAGGTCCCCGAACCCGAATAGTTTACATTATTTCCTGTGGGGTCATCTGAAAACATTGGTTTTCTTACGAAAGTATTGGAAACAATCCCGGCATTTTCCAAAGAGTACGTGAGTCCATGAGAAGAAGAACAGAGGCAGGAGGTTCACATTTTGAACATCTGATTTAAATCATTCCTTTGTGCGTTCAGGGTAATTTTGTGTTATCCCTCCAAAATGTATTTAGATTACTTTAATTTTATAATTTTACCGTTCAAAAACTATTTTCTTAAATACATTTTTGTTTGAAGTTACATAACTTGTTTTTTCTGTGGTCTAGCGAGCTGCAAATGAATGAATTTTATTTTTTTATTCAAAAAATTTACGTCAAACGGAAAAATATCAGGAGACCAGATTTGCTCAGAAAGGAATGAGGATTACAAAATTTCACTTCTGGAAGAAGCATTGGTGTATCACTTTTATCTTTAAAATGATCGGTGCAAATCCCGCACGAACGCCACTGGTAAGAATAAAAAAATTTGTCTTACAGCAGGAAATGCCTTTTGATGCATAGAAGATGTGTACCACGTTTCATAAAAATATCTAGGGTCTATCATATCAAAATATCTAGGGTCTATCATAAAATAGTATATTAAAGTATAAGTGGATAAAAAGGGCTTTAAACACGCGCGATTTTCCGAGCACGACGGCGCAGCCAGAGTGCTCGAAATAGAGCAAGTGTTTTTAAGACCAGTTATCCACGGATACTTTAGGTTATTTTTTTTTATTGGTGCACTTTGAAATCATATATACTGGTATTATTACTACAAAAAATAGAAATTAGAACTAATAATGCAAGAAGGTTGAATGTGACATCAGTATACCTTTCGTTGTCATGAAAATGAGAAAAACAGATATTCATTTGCAATTTGTTATGAAAGATCAATATTTGTTGTCACCAGAGCTCAAAAATGAATTATTCTAATATCGATTTTTTCAATAGTGAGGCAGAATTGCGGTTAATACCGCGAAAATCCAGTGATATATATAAAAAAGAATATGAAAAGTTCATCAAATGGATGGAGGAGCACATATAAATGAACGAATTGTAGTAATATTTTATTTGACGTTACAAGGTACTCCTGTCAGATCAATAATAAAAAATTTGTCATTTAGACTTCACGTTTCTCGATTCGTTGATGTTGTCATGGTAACTTTAAAAAACGCGCGTTTTTAAAAGTTCGATTTAAACACCTGAGGCGTGCTTTAAATGGGTAAAAAGGGGCACCAATAAAAAAAAAAGGATTTTTTCTTAAACTTTACCACCATGTAGTTTAAAAGTTAAGACCTTCAGAACATATATTAATATGAAGATTTTCTCTCAAAATGGACCCAAGAATGATCTCCTCGAATAATAGCATGTTATAAAAAAACAACCTGTATTGATAAGTAAAATTCAGATATAGGTATTATAACTTGAAAATGATCATTTCCGATCGTTTATAAATGCTAATTCTCCGTAATTTTCAATACCAAAACTGTAAATAATATATCAAATGTCCTCCTGTATATCAAGCGAGTTTGCTATATGAACACAAAGAGGGTCAAATGATCAGCTTCGCCGATGATACTGTGGTTATCTATAAGGACACAAACTGGTACAATTTGAAAATTAAAATTGAAAGGGATTTTGTCCAAATCCAAACCTGGCTGGATTTTAGATTATTTTCGGTGAATTAAAAAAAAACGGTTTACTTACCATTCGGTAGCCTTGAGACAGCTCTTACAAACTATGATATAACCATCCAAAATCATCTCACAATAAGATCAGCAAATGAAATTAAATATTTGGGAATAATGTTGGATCGTACATTCAGATGGACTTCCTATCAAAAAATTAAGGTGTATTTTATATAGATATAAAAAAATTGTTGAGTTCTTGAATAAAAAAGAAAGAATAATAGTTTATCAGAGTTTGGTGGAATCACATTTGAGTTATGGAATCATAGGTTGGGGAGGTATTTCAAGAGCACACTATAATGCAATACAGGTTTGGCAAAATAATGTCTTTAAATTACTATTGAACAAACACCATAGGTATCCTACTGATCAACTTTTTGCCGAAGCGAAAGTATAAGATATCCGATAGATATATTATTTGCACGTCAATGTGAGACAATACTTAAACAGACGTGCATCACACAGTCGTACACATGTCTATGAAACCAGAAATGAACAAAAGTATATTACACCCATTATGAACAAATACATCGGACAGAGAAGTTATTTGTACTTAGAGACTAAATTATACACCTTGCCAGATAATACCAAAAAAGAAAATACAGTCAAAAGACTTAAGACTGAAGTAAAAGTTATATAATGAGTAGGCCAGGAAGAGAGGTACATGAATTAATTGACAATCCTTGATTAAAAATTTACTGATTACGTGTTTTGATTGTGATGCCATAGTTATGCAATGGTGATTTTTATGATGATATCTGAAATCTCTTTTTTTTTTCGTTAAATGTTGAATCATTATATCAATTTTTTCGATGGATATTCGTAAGATAAGTTCAGGTTTAAGTACTAAATTCCTTTTATATATTTCAATTATTTATTTTTTATTACCTCACCACGTACAAACTGTTGCCCAGATAGTTTCTGTGGTTTATATGTGTTTATTGAAATGTTTTAGATTTTAACTTGAAACTATACATACACAGACACACAGAAGTGTAGCAGAAGTGCGTCTAAATGAATATCTAGTAAAATTGTATGGATTTTGTAATTTTGAATATTTTGCGATTTTCTAATTGTACCTTTTTCTACTAACTGAACTCTGCATTTTACAGTCCGATAATTCAAAAACAAAGGGTGCATTTGGTTTGGTGTGGCAAATGCTTCATATATTTGTGGACAATTTCCAAGCAAAAAATGTTTCCACCTTCCTTGTCTGTGAAAGTAAAAGACTGTGAAATATGAGTTTTCGTGTTTGGAATTATTACAGTACTAAAAGTGTCCCGATCTTCTATATGCTGAACATTTACATTGTATAATTCTTTCCGTCTACATGCTCCTGCCCCTCCCAGTATCATTGCAACCTGAAAATACATTAGTATTAAATAAATGTTGATGTTTTCATTTTGAAAGTAGTTTCCAATTTACCTTATGAACCAAATAAGTTTCATCTGGCGCTTTTGATATTTGCGATCAATGTAGAGAATTTTGAAATATCAACAGAATCGTACCGAAAAATTGTAAACTTCAGCATAGAGAATTCCGCCCATAAACTACCAAGCGCTTTTAGTTTTTCATTTCTTTGAACAAAATATGCCAACAGAACTTTTTCATGAATATCCTTCCCATGTTTTTGTTCTAACCACTTTGTGTATTCATAGGGGTCTTTTTAACTTTTGTGGAATTATATATATTCCATGCCTCTACTATGTCCGTATTTTCGCTTTCCGAATCACGCATCATATTATTATTGGAACAACATATATCATCATTTGAACAAAAAACTTTGAATAAACTTGTCTCTTACAACTACATGATAGATTTAAATAAAGCGTGTAAAAAGAGCAACTATAAATAAAACCATGGTTACGATTTTTCTAATGAAACTGCATTGAACACAATTGATCGAAAATATATTATTCGGGAAGATTGATTAATACGATTTTTTTTATACATATGTCGGTCACACAAAAAATAATATAAGCATCAGGAACGGTAAGGTTTACTGGTTCCAGACAATATTGGAGACTGAGCTCATCAACCAGAAAACCATCCTTACCGTTCTTGATACTTAATATACTATTCTACTGCCGAACAAATAATGTATTATCAATAGTAATACAACGAGTGCACTGGAAATTATACTCCATTGCACGAATTGTAACCGACGAAAAAAAGGGAGGTGCTCTAGTCGTCGCGTATATTCTTTTATGTATGACCACGCATAACTTTTTACAGAGTAGTCCGATTTTGATGTGTTTTCTTTTATTGGATAGGTTATACCTCAAAATTGGCACCATTGTAAATTTGAAAAAAAAATTACAACCCCAAGGGTAGAAAAATAGGGGATGATTTATTGATTTTACACCTGTGAACTGATTCTATTGCAACTTGGCATACATGTGTAGTTCTAATGACACTACAACATAATGGAGGCCCGGAATCTGATAATGGAGATGGAAGACAGTCGAGGGATCTCCTCAACGGTTCACAGCAGCTACCTCATGTTTGGGGTAATATGTATATATATATATATATATATAATATATATATTGTTATGTTATGTTATGCCAGTTATAAGTTTTAAAAGGAAAAAACCCACAAAAAGAATAATTACTAAATAGTTATTAGTTTCAAGAGATTGTTTTTACATAATTTTGGAAGTTCTATTTATTTGTAAGCCTATGTATAATATGGATAGATAAAAATGTCAAAATACTATAACACAATCAATTTCATACACTGTCATAATGATTATAACCCATAATTGGTAAAAAGACAACAAAAAGTCTAGATTTACAAAATTTTCATGAATAAAAACAACACATTTATAAATTTGAAACATACAGTATGTGAAATTGTAGCTAACTAAGAGTAGCCAATGGTAGAACAGCAAACTTCTTGATGAGAATAGCCAATCAGGGAATAGATGGTCATATGGAAAATTGGAAATTGTGAGAGAATAACAACGGGGTGATGTCATAAGCAATTATTATTGAAATTTGTACATAGTAATAAGATTGGGAAAATAGTTGTATATATAAATTATATTAGATGAACCCAAACAGTGAAATGTGACAATTTGGTGCGCGAATTCAAACATTCAAATGAAAAAGAAGAGGGAAAATTGGTATCCAAGGGAGCTGAAAACAAAGCAAAAAAGAGATCGAAAATAAATTTACAAGGGAATGCCACGCATCATTTTGGGAGAAAGAAAAATGAAATAATTCCAACATTAGAAGAGAAAAACCAATATTATACAACATATCCAAAGCTGATTTCTGCATATGTATGATTCCTGATTTATGGTATTGGAGTTCCTGGTAGAGCTTGGAGTGAGAAAGGATCCAGTTTCAGGGCATATCTTGAACACTGACATTTCCAGCCAGGTATAAAAACTTTAATAGTGCACATCCGGTTCTAAACAATTTCACAAATAACGTATTTCACATCTGAAGAACTTTATTTCACTTTATTTTGAACTATAACAGAAAACTTCACTCTCAAGGAAAAAGTGAGGTTCTGTCTATCTATCCATGATTTGATTTCAATGATTATCCGTGAATATTTGTAGATTCACATCAGTATAAGTTATTTCTCGTAGGCCAGGTAAAATTAAGTCTTCCTGATAAAGGAAATAATTGCTTTTTGATACTTTGTTGTTTGTTTTCTTACAATGATCAACAAACATAACAATGACCATTGAATAAACTGAAATTAGACAGCAGTGGCCAGTGGCTCTATTGCCTGAACCGGCTATCTGAGGTAAGAGGCGTACCAACTGTTGCTTAGCCGTAGTGAGAAAAGTGATAACAATTGGAAGCAGCGTGATGAGAGAACAGTGACGTTCGCTAGCAATTATTATTACAGCATACAATACATATACAGGGCGAAAATATCTATCTATATAATATCAATTTGTCTCACAAAGAATAGCAAAAACTATTAGCAATCTTCATTATATAACAACAACTATTGTTATTAAATTTATGAATACATAACAAATTGGCACAAAAAGTGGGGTGAAATAATAACATAATAATTTGTTATATTATCATTATATAACAAATGGCGCCCAACGCGGTGCAAAAATATATTTGTAATTTGTAATAATAATAATAATAAAATTGAAATTATCACAATATAACAATATATATATATATATATATATATATAATTACATGTCCTGACTAACTGACTCACTGATTGACTGATATACGATCAACGCCCAGATCACCGCTAGACCTAAGAACAAAAATGTTGACACCATATTTTTTTGATATTCCATTCCTAAAATGGGTGGAAAGGAGGGTGAGGAGGGGGGTGAACGTGAAAGTAAAGTTGGTTTTGAAATTAGACTTATGGAAATTAGGATTCTCTTCTTCATAAATAAAAATAAATATGTTTCAGGGTTTTTGAAAATTCAACCCTAAAGGGGTAAAATATGGGATGAATGTCTGTATAGTTAGTTTTGAAGTTAGGATGATGGAAATCGGTATTTAGGGGTCCTTGTTACAAAATAAAATATGTATTTCGGTGTTTTTGGAAATTCAACCCCTAAAAGGGTAAAATGGAGGTTAAAGGATTAAATTTATATTTGAAGTATTTGTTACAAATAGAAGAAATATGCGTATTCCAGTGTTTCTAGAAATTCAACCCCTAAAGGGGTGAAATGGAGGGTGAAAGTTTGTATGGGGGTTCCGTTAGTTTTGAAGTAGGCACCATACAAATTTGTATTTGTCTTTGTTACAAATAAAGAAATACTTGTTTCAGTATTTTAAGAAATTCCGTCCCTAAAGGGGTGAGTGAATTTGTAATAGCCGTCACAAAAAAATACAAGTTTCAATGCAGACGAAGTCGCTGGTACCAGATAGTTATAGTATACAGTAAAAAGTTGAAGTAAGGTGGGTAAGTATTTTGAAAGTAATCCAAATTAAGTAGATAGTAATCAATAGATTTCAGCCACAAATTTTTTTAAAATAAACCTTTTTAACAAAAATATAAACCGACGAAAAAAGAAACTGAAAAGCAAAAAATAAAAAGAATCTCAATTGAATATTGATAGAAATATTTTTCTGTGAATTGAAAAATCACCGGTACGAATGATTTCTGGTGAGTACTCTCTTTTGAAAAACATTCTTCATTGCCTCATTCATCTTTATGAGTTCTTAATTAGGGCTGGAATATAAAATCAAATAAGTATCTGAATGAAAATGCAAATTTTTTATTTCAGACTTTTTCTTTTGAGTTAGGGACTTTTCAGAATATCTCTCAGATTTAGTTCAATGTCCAGCGTGGCTTTAGCCGGGAAAGTAGTTGTTTTCTGTTAGACATTCACAAAAAATAACTTCATTTTTATCGGTGATTTTTCAATTCACAGAAAAATCTTTCTATCAATATTCAATTGAGAATGTTTCCCTTTTCAACATGAATACCCCACAACAGGTTATCTTGACGATGGAAGATAGTGACTAAAGTTTATCTTTCAGTCGCAGATGACATCTGATTTTATGAACATCCTGTTCATATTTTCAACAAATCAATCTAAGCTCCTAAACTGATGTAAGTAACTAATTTTGAGTCGGCGCCAAACAAACCATCAACGAAGATCATTAAATAATTCCTGACACTTTTTTGGGGATTATTACCCTCCACAATCTGAAATCATAATTAAATGGATCAGGAAATCAATACAAGTGTAGAGGGGCAAAAAAATTACATTGGTCAAAAAAGTCCACGTTCAAGAAACACTGCGAGAAAAAACAGCGAAAAACTGATAAAATTGTCATCTACTTTCAAAATATTTTTGAAAACGGGAACGGTACAGTTTCCGAAACGTCCGGAGTATATAGAGAAGTATCTTCAAATTCAATAATTTTTATGATAGGCAAAAATTAGAATACGACAAGTTACTGACTAATTGAATATTTTTCAATTCGTGATTTCTATACTTGTATAGATTCCCTGATCCATTCAATTTTGTTTTCAGATTATAGAAGGCTATGATCCCAAAAAAGTGTCAAGAATGAGTATTCCTACACAAAAAATGAGCTTCAAACAATCAATAAATTACTTTAAAGAATTGATCAAAACAAAATAACATAAAAATGCAACGTGAAATCTCCAGCGATAAACAATAACATTCCAAAAATGCGTGTGTGCCCATTCCGGCGAAGGGACGCGCCACCGCCGCGCACCCCGCTGCCATCATTGTACGCTTTACGTAATTAATTTGCTTGTTTGTTTGTTTGTTTTGCGCCATCTAAAAATGAGTTACTTTTTAGGAGCTTAGTTATCAAGACTAAAAAGGTTCATTGTATTTAGTGCTTTTCAGTTTCTTTTTTCGTCTTTTTATTTTTTTGTTAAGAAGTTTTATGAGAGAATTTCATGAATCATAAATTTAAATTTTTTGTATACCCTCGTAAGTATAAAATGTCAAAACAAATTTAATAACTAGATATAAATACTATAAATTTGTGAAGCTTATTTGAAAAAAAAAAGTATGTTATTATTCTATTATTTGAAAATGTATATGAGACACCCTGTACGTTATTAACTTGCTTATTGTTTTCTCATGGAAATGATAGGTACCTATAATAATAGTGCGGTGATACTTTTGGGGCTGTGCAATTATCCGATAATCGTGCACTAGTGCATAATTATCACTTAATCACATTCTGATTGATTCAAATTAACAATTAAAACCTGTTATTATTGGAATGTCAGTTTGGACTGATGAATGAAATTCTCAAAATAATTCACTTCATTTCGTACGTGTTTGCCATTTTTAGAGGCCACTGGCAGTACTCAACACTTGCGGGACGATCTAGAGGCTGTAGTTTATCCGATGATACTATAAACTGAATTTTTTCTATGATAATGTCCATACTTTCGTAGATTAAACGATTGGTTCAGATACATATACACTTCATGAAAACTATATTGCTTTGAAACACCACTAGAAATTGCTCAAGTAGTGGTTTTTGAATTAGCTCATTCGAGCAAATAAACTAACAAATTCTATATTTTTTTGTTTGAAATAAAAAATTTGATGAACGCAGTCATTATTGGGGCAAAGCAGTTAATTGTCATTCTCACTTGTGTAGCTATTATTATTCATCAATGTTTGTTTTTTTCAGATCAAAATGTATTCTCAAATCATACACAATCTATAAACACAATTCCATTTCGGTTCAGTCGACTAAAAACGAATCATCCGACATTTACATTTATTGTGAGACGTTGTCGAAACATTCTTCTCCACGAAGCGGAAAAGTCGGATTCAAATTCGATAAACTGAAAAGCATTCCATTTCAATTCCATGTCGATAAAAGAGGAACACACATGGAGATTGTGATCAGTAGATCGAGGCTTTCCATCAGGACAGAATAAAGCTTCATATACTTTATGTAATACTCCAGTGGAGGAAAGTTGTTGAAATATATACATACAAATAAATGCTGTCTGCTCCTCAGAAAAGTCACCTTGTTATATCATGCCTTACTAATGGTCCTTTCAAGTGATTCTCCGCCTGAAATAAAGTATGAGGAATAAAAAATTGGAGGTTGAAAAAGGAAATTTAGGATTTTTATTGAAATTCCATGGGCACTGATTTTTTTCTCTGTTAACTTACGTTGTGAAACGAGTAGTAATAACATGTTGCCATTTATTGAAATTTTTGGCATCGATTCAAAAAATGTTAAAAAAATTTGTCTTTTCGGAAACGCTAAAGCCGCAGGCTTAAGCCAGATGAAGCAACACATAGAAATTCTCAAATATGTGAAATAGTGAAATACAAAATGTATTAAAATTACCACATGAATATTTGAATAATTCGTATCTATAAAACTGTTTGAAAAAAAAAATTTGAAAAAAACGGCTTTTTATTTTTATGGGGTGAAAATACTACCCCTATTATAAAACAGGTTATATCACAAATATTATTGCTAATAGGTTAATTAGTGTCTGAGGGTTACATTGCAGGGATAGAAAGGATTCAATAAAATCAGTACCCTGAGGTATTGAAACTAGCCCAGAAAACTTCAATATATTTTTCATGGAATATGTAGACGATTGTTTAACATGTATTCCTATTGACCAAGTTGATGAAATTCTTGAAAAGTTCAATAAATATCGCACTGATTGAAATTCACAAATGATTTTTTTTAAACAAATAAATTTTCTTTACCCAACAATAATGCACGACAATTCTGGAAACATGTTCACAAACTGGTTTATTAAACCAAATACATCAAACCGTTGCACGAACTATTTGTCAAATGCACCCTTAGTTACAAGAAAAAAAAAAATTCAACTCATAACTATAAGGCTTGTTCATCCAAAATTTCGAGAAAGTAATTTAGGAATATTTAAGTATATTTTAATAAAATAATTCCCCTTTAAAAAAAAAAAAATACATACGATCTACAATAATTATAGTAATAAAGAAAAGAAAACAACAGCATACATCATCACAATGGACAAACTATCAAATAAAATCAATAAAACAATGGGAAAAACCAACATAACTATCACATCGACTACAAAATACTAATAACACCTTTTATTCAAAATTAAAACGAAAAGTACCAAAAAACAAACCCATATAGTATATAGAATACCATGTAAAGACTGTCCAAGTACCTATATAGGTCAAACAAAACAATCTTTGCAAAAGCGAATACAAGCCCATAAGTACTCAAAAACTGACATTACAGCCCTTATCCAAACACGAAAAAGAAAAACAACACTAACTACGTTGAAATTTCGACTGGTGGATTGATCTGCAAATGTGTGTATTATTATAACCGTTTTGAAGGAGAGCGGTTTTGAGTTTGTTCAACTCTTGCGGTCTGTTGTGATTGTCGGTGAGTTGAATAGATTTGTGAGTGAGAGAGTTCAAGACGGAGTTGGTTTGAGCTGGATGGTGAAGAGAGCTGGTGTGTAGATACAGAGTCGTTAGTTTTTGTGATAAGGACGTCAAGGAAAGGAAGTGACTTCTCGATTTCAGTTTCCATTATGAATTTAATGTTTGAGTGGAAGTTGTTCAGGTGATAAAGGAATCCATGTGGGGTTTCGGAGCCCAAAATCTCTGATTCATTCCTTGAAATGATACATATAAAAAAGACCCCAACAGTATTAACAATAGGGATTATATCATAAATGTGAGCCAGATTTATAACAACCTCTTTTATCTGTGTTCATACTACTAATAATGAAAACTGATCTTCACCTGCTGCCATAAAAGTACAGTGAGGCTCATATACTACAACTTAATCTTCTTAATAATCTAGTGTATTTATGAATGGGGGAAAACATGAAAGATAAACCATTTCTGATCACAACGGAATAACACACCCTCATCAACATTTGTACAATGGAAAAGCAGAAATATAAATATTGTGTAAGTGACAATTCATTCTCATACATATCATAGATATTTTAATATTGTGTTAAGTATCGGGTTATGTTTCAAACTCCATGTTTATTTTAGTGTTTTTAACCAGGAAATAACAAGTGACTTTTTGGTTACTGTTGGTTTTAGAATTACTGTTCATAATTCAATGACATGTAGTAATACATTATGATAAGAAAACGAATCCTTGGAGAGCTACAAAGAACCAGTGAAAAGATGTTGGCATTTCTAATTCCATACATTTAACATTGCGCCTTATGAGAAATCCCAGATTTCAACGTATTTTACAGAAAGTACCACTATGACATGCTCCTTTTAAGGATCTAAAATGTTTCTTATATCATTTTTCCTCGCTCTCTGCTTTTTATAGAAATCTAAAAGGTACTTTTTGTAAAATTCGATAAAACCTTGATTTCTCATAAGGCTCAATGTTAAATGTATGGAATTAAAAATGACTGGTTCTGGCTCTCTATAGCTCTGCACAGCACATCAACTCATTTGAATCTTTTTCTTTCTCATAATCTACCACTATGCCGAATTTTATTCATTGATATATCATAAATGTATTGAAAACCTAGTGAATGCGATGCCACTCTTGCGTAAGTGGTACTCTTGATTTCTGGTGAGTACTCTCTTTTGGAAAACATTCTTCTTTGCCACATTCATCTATATGACTTCTTAATCAAGAATGGAATGGAAAATCAATAAACTATCGGAATGAAAATTTAAATGTTCAATTCTAGATTTATCTCTTGAATTAGGGTCCTTTCAGGATATCTATCTAATGTAGATGCAAAATATATCACTTATATAATTTTTTTTATATTTCGATATGGATTCATTTCTTTCAGACTTGCGAGCTTTCAATTTCAACGAAATTCTTCATGTAGATGATTTTAATAAAAAAGTAGAAATGTTTGATCGATCAATAACAAATACAAATTTTATATTGAATCCTTTATGTGAAGAAAACCGTTTAATTCGATTTTTCTATCCAATAACAAATACATTCGACAAACACGCACCAATTATTACCTCACGCATTACAAAAAAGTACGCACCTTGACTAACTTATAATCTTGAACTGATTCTTAAAATGAAGCAAAATGCTCTCTCAAGATATAGATCCAGCAGGAGTCCTCACGATTGGGAATCTTACAAAGGGCTTAGAAACTACTGTAATGGGGCGATAATAACTGAGAAAAATAATTTTATAAGAAATTTATTTATTCATTCAGCGTATGGCTACATCACAGGTAAGTGTATAACAAAAAGAAAAAATAGTAAAATTTCACAAACAGACATTAAGGTTACAAATATATTCTATTGACTCTCTTATCGCAATCAGGAAATCGGATGGGTTGCCACTGTAGGAACTAATTGGGCATTCCTCTACCAGGTGTTCAATAGTCTGTCTTTCAGCGCTGCAGTCACAATTTGGGGAAGGTATTTTTCATCACCTGAAAAGTGAGTCGGAGCACCTGCCACAGTTCGTCCTTATTCTATTAAGTGTTGTCCAGATTCGTCTTGGTTGATCAAAACCCTCTGGCTTGCTTGTAACGCATGGCATGTCCCGGTTGGCAGGTGTGGCCTTCTTCTCCCAGTTTTCTTTCCACCGCTCAATTATGTTGAAGTTTTCTTCGATAAGGGTTTCTGCCGTTTTCAGAGGGGGGTTTCGTGAGCGTAGCCTATGCTATGCTTCATGGAATAGGCACAAAACCTGTCTGGAAAGCTCTCAACGACCTGAATTTGAAAACTTAACATACCAAAAATGCAAATATATTTAGTTCATTCAACCCCAATGAAGTTGATGAATATTTCGTCAACTCAGTTTCTGTTATTTCTCCTAGTCCTATTGCTCTGTGAATTACTATGATAATAATGTCCATCCTAACTCAGCAATTTTTTATTTTAAACTAATTGATACTGATATCGTCAAAGAGATAGTTCTCAACCTGAAATCGAACGCTATAGGCTACGATGGAATTAACTTGAAAATGCTTTTAATATCTATATCTGTCATACTTCCGTATATTACTTACTGCATTGAAACGTCTACATTTCAGAAATTGGAAAATAGCTCTGATCTCGCCTATTCCTAAAATTAAAAACCCTATTGAGTTTAGTGACCTCAGACTTCAATATTTTACCTACATTGTCTAAGAATAATCATAAAAATTATGGAAAACCAGATTAGATCATACTCACATGAAAACAATATTACCTCAATATCAGTCTGGTTTTAGACAGCAACATAGTTGTACTTCGCCCTACTTAACGTGTGTGATGATGTTATGAAAGCATAGGACAAAGATGAGCTAACGGCACTTATTTTACTTGACTACAGTACAGCATTCGATAAAATCAATCATAAACTTCACTCAGCAATACTTCACTATTTAGGTTTCAGTAACAAAGCCGTTTGGCTCTTAAATATGTATCTTAATGACCGCAAACAAATTGTAAGAAAATCAGTCTAATGCACTAAATATCAGTAGAGGTATTCCGCAAGAGCCCATCTTAGGGCCTCTCTTATGTACTTTATATACTAGTAAAATGTCCGATTTTCTCAATAACTGTTCATGCCACATCTATGTCGATGATACACAAATATACCTACTCTTTTAAGGAAACCACCACGATCGAAGCTGCAGAAATAATTGACTGGGATTTAGAAAACATAGCCCGCGCATCGTCGTATCACTGTCAATGCAAACAAAACCAAGGGTCTCCTATTCGAGGGGCAAGTATTGAGGATAGTCTGAATATCAATATGGGAACCAGCCCTGTAGAGTTTGTTGCATCAGCGCGTAATCTGAGTCTGCTGGTAGATAACAATCTAAGATTTAATGGTCATGTAACTAATTATAAAACTCTTATGCAATTGCATTGAGCCATTTTAATTTTGCCTATATTGTATTTTATCAATGTCACCCAATATGAACGTTCAGAATACACCATATGCAAAATAGCTGTGCAAAGGTTAATTCATAGTATCAGAAGAAACTGTCCAATATCACATAAAATTGAAGAAATGGGGTGGCTCAATATGAAGGAAAGGTGGCAAACTATAATTGCTTCCCACATAACGTTATAATGACCAATCAGCCGAAATATCTTTTTGATAGGTTGGAATTTCGTAGAAATCTACATGATGCCAATGTTCGATCCAAAAATAATATTTCAATTCCATCTCGTAATACTCCACTCTTTGAAAGAAACTTCTCTTTTACAGCTGTCAAAATATTAAATCGCCAATACCAACAGACTTACAGTTCGCATGTCAATAAAAAAATCTATACACAATGGATCCTTCACGCAACCATTTTGATTCAACTAATTACTCCTGATAATATCTCCTGATGTATACCATCTACTCTTTTCTAAATCTGTTACTCTATGTAACTTATCTCACCTCTGTCCATTTTTATAACTCTTTTTCCCCACTTTCCTACTGCCATCATCCTTTATATCATTCTTTATATAATTGTATGATGAATTTCATTTTGCATTGCCATTGTGCCTACGTAAAAAAATACTATTCTGATTTTTTATATCCTTTATATATTTATATACAGTGCTTTTCTTTAGTGCCCCCCCCTTTTATTTTTTGAACGGGTCAACTCAAAAAATTGAAACTTGGGATAATGAAATTGATGCATGAATACTATATTTTGGAGTAAAATTGGCAGATGAAACTTTCTGGGACTGGGACTGGGCGCCACCTGGGAAAAAAAAGTGAAAGGAGGGTCTTGTGATACATCCTTTCGAAGCTCCTGACGAATACTTCACAACCCTAGAATATAAAGTCAATATATTTACCTACTACAAAATGGCGGAACATTTAATAATTATCTGCATACAAACACATTATATCGATACATCTAGAAATATTTGTTTTTCTCTGCCATATAGCAATCCCAACAACCCGATAAGGTTTGATGGGTTATTTTTTGTTTAAACAAAAAATGACAAGAAATGTCAGTTCGACAACGAACATCATTGTTCAGTTGAAATATTCTCATTTAGTTTTCGGTTTTACTAGTAAATAGGTACCACGAGAACTATATCTAAAATGGTCAACTCTAGTCCATTGGAAGAAAAAATCGAAGCGATTTTTATTTACGGTGCGACGCGTAACTTTCACGAAACCGAAAGAATTTTTAATGATCGTTTCCCGAATCGTTCTATCTGTAGAAAATATTTAAGGGAACTTGTAACCAAATTTACAACTACCGGTAGTGTACAGAACAAAAAGCTTCCAGGTCATCCGTCCATTCCGGAAGAACAGCAAGTTCAAATAATTGGTTAGGTGATAGTAAATCCTCAACAGTCTACTTCCTCCGTCGCGAATGTTTGTGAGGTGTGTCCTTCTACTGTGTGGGGACTTGTGAAGAGGAATAAGTATCATCAATACAAAATCAAAATGGTACACCAATTAACTGAAGATGACCCTGATCGAAGAACAGAATTCTGCGAAATTATGACGGCAACCATTGCAAGGCATCCCACCTATCTCCACAATATTTGTTTCAGTGACGAATCTACATTTTATCTCAACGGCAAGGTTCACAGACAAAATTGCCGTTATTGGAGTGACACCAACCATCACATTTTACGGGAAACTCATACTCAATATCCAGAAAAAATTAACGTCTGGGCAGGAATATTGGGAAAGCATATTGTAGGACCTCTATTCGTTGAACAAAATTCAACAGGGGAACTGTATTTGAATATGCTGGAAAATACTGTTTACCCTCTAATCACCGAAATCGTCGAAGCGAATCCTAATGAATTCGATATGGATATTGTATTCCAACAAGATGGAGCACCACCACATTACTACGGACAAGTAAGAAACTATTTGGATAATACTTTTCCCGGTCGTTGGATTGGCCGTCGAAGTCCTACGGAATGGCCAGCCCGCTCGCCATATTCGACACCTGTAGACTTTTTTTGATGGGGCTATCTGAAGCAAAAGGTGTACGAAACTGAACCTGCTTCAATATTGGATATACGGCAGAGAATAATAAATATTTGTAGAAATATCGACGTTACTGTGTTCGAAAATGTTCAGTGCGAAAAATCGGATAGGCTGTTCTTATGTCAAGCAGTTCAAGGCAACTATTTCGAGCATCTTCTGAACTGAACTCAGCTTCTTTTCTCAAATTATGAAGTTAAACGTCGATGTATTCAGGCAATTATTAAATGTTCCGCCATTTTGTAGTAGGAGAAGATATTGACTTCATATTCTAGAGTTGTGAAGTATTCGTCAGGAGCCCTTTTAATTTTGTTTTCCCCAGATGGCGCCCAGTCGTCATCTTGAAAGTTTCATCTGTCAATTTCACTCCAAAATATAGTATTCATGCATCAATTTCATTACCTCAAGTTTCAATTTTTTTAGTTGACCCGTTCAAAAAATAAAGATGAACCTTGCCTGGGACATCGTAAAGTAATTGGATATCAAATTGTATTGTTAGTTTTGTTGTACAATAAAGACATTATTATTATTATTGAGTAGTTATTTTCTGTTAGACATTCACAAAACATAACTTCATTTTTATCGTTGATTTTCCAATTCCTTTTTCAACATGAATACTCCACAAGAGATTATCTTGAACGGTGAAAGATGAAGATAGTGACTAAAATTTTTATTTTTTTTCAGGCGCGTCCGATACTCGATGGAAATCGTAGTGAAGTGTTTTTAGTTCACTTTAAAGTTTATCTTTCAGTCGCAAATGATTTCACATTTGATTTTATGAACATCCTTTCCATATTTTCAAACAAATCGTCTGAATTTGTTTCCAACTGATATAAATACAAAATAACTTTGCGTAATACATCTACCATAAATATTTTTTCCGGTGACCTCGTATTAACGAGTCTGTTTAATCCACACGAAATCGATCGTTAATGACCCCTATTAACCTTCAATTTATCTTTCAATGCATTATTGAGATGTAGGCAACTAAACATACACCGAAATCGACCATTAAAAACCTGTAAATGGTCGATTTGGTCCATTAATTAATAATTGTGGTATAGGCAACTAAATATACACGAATTCGAATATTATTCAAATGTCAAATCATATTATCTTCGCGCTGTCAAATTTATGTATTATAAAATCCAAATATTGTAAGTTTTCTCCTAGTTGAAGGAAATGGATATCGAAAATTTCACGTTGACCGCAGGAACGAGGTCGACGGAAAAATTGTGTGATCAACTCGTATATCAAAATGGCGATTCATTATCTCGAACAATATTTCGATCATTAATCGCCACCATTAATACACTAGTTGATTAAATAACTATTTTGTGCGCTCAAATATTTTCTAATATAGTAAAATAGTTATAACAAATCATAATCATAATTCTAGGACACTTAATAACCACCATTTCTGGATCCATACTGATTCATCAATTCCAATGCTCACCCCGGGTTAATCAATTCTAACCGCCTCCTTTTTATTTTTGAGTGATATTCCCTGTTATCTGATTCTCATCTCTCATTATCCATCTGAAATTGTCTTACCCATCTCGATTATAATGCACTTATAAAATCAAAGAGGTAGCTTTTATAATGCCCTTTCAAATAACCAAATCATACATGAATAATTCATAATTTTCATTTTAATAGTCAAATGCCATAAATACGGATCACTATTTATTCAGATAAATGAAAGGATAGGTGAATATAATTGCTAATAGAGGCTTCCTACAACAGATTAATTGAGGATCGTGAAATTGAAGCAATAATTCTTCCAGCAAAGCGAACGAAAACTCAAGTGAAAAAGTATTTTTTTGCCATTGCCATGCCAACGAGGTACTTTATAAATCTGAAGCCGGCGTCTCACGACGCGAGACTTGACGAGCTCGGCTTGGGGATTGTCAAGTCTCGCGTCGTGAGAATGGCGTAGGATCGAGACTTGTCAAGAGTAAGTTCGAGGTGGCTCGACCGTTCCCATGAAATGTCATTAAATTCTCAAACATCAAAGGCGCGAGGCTCGACAAGCTGGCTCGTGCTGTATCGATTGTTGAGGGTCACACGGCGCGAGGGTGTCCGTCCACAGTGTCGGTTACGACGGGAGTCCGGCCACTTCGGAGAGAAAGTTTGGTGGTGGCGGAGCATAGTTGAGTGTGGTTTTCATTATTGTGTATCAACATGGATTACACTGCTGCACATCCCAATGAACATTTTTGTGCATATAATAGTTACCGTAAATGTTATATCACCTACCTTAAAGAACTTGAAATTATGTAGTTAGGTAACGGGACTATTACCGTTGCCCTTATAAACCCCTTGAAGAGCATTTATAGAGGTTACGAACACCTTCGTTTAGTAACGCTATATAGCTTTGAGTTTTGTTTCCACAAGGAACAGAAACGTTCTGGAAACCGCCATATAACTTCCTAAATAACCGCAGCTGAACACCTTTAGTCACGTAATATAGTGGAAGACCTCATAAAACTTGCCTATAACGGTCTTGGTGATATTTCTGTTACCAAGTTCTGCTACTTCTTCCTGTCACTTGTCAATTCTGTCATATTCTAAATAGGTTATCCTTCCACATGATGAACAACAGAATAATAATTAAGTATAATTGATATATTTCTCTCTTTGAGATTTTATTATTAGTATGACTTGAAATTAAAATGGATAATTTTTTTTATTGCAAATATTAACAGGATACTTCGAAAAAGAAAGGGGGTTTCAAAATTCCCAGTAATAATAAAAGTTCAGTTTAGATTTTATGGGATGCATTATTTTTTTTCAACACAATTATCATTTTAGCATCAAAGATCATTCGATCGCCTCTATTCAACAAGTGATTATTCTTTTGGTTGTTTCGAAAATAAATTAAATATCACTAGTATAATTATATGAGATTATGAAAGCGTCTGATATTTGTCACATAATGATGCATAGTAGCCTTGTAATTATTAGAAAGCCTTATATCACTCTATATAATCTAATATATTCTAAAGTAATAGTATATACCTCTGATTAGTGGTATTATACAGGGTGTTTCATAATTGAATGCTGATCCTAGAGGGCAATAAACCTTGGATGATTTCAGGAAAAATTCTTCATATGGACATAGGTCCGCAACCGCTTTATTTCTAAGATACAAGATGTTGAAATTTAACAAAAAAGCCATTTGCATTTTTTTCCAATTTCGGTACATGCAAAGTACGCATAAAAATACATTTTTTCCATGATAAAGGATTTCTTAATTTTCATCAGTGGCGTCCCTGTTAACATGCCCTGCCATATTTTTGATCAAAATAATGATACGCCACTGTCTTTTTTCCAAATAAATAGAGTTTTGAGCCACATCATCATTCGAAAGGAGCACATCGGACTCCAAGTACTCCAGCAATTGAGGTAGCTGTTTGAAATTCAGTTGACGAAAATCCTGAAGTACAAGGCAAGTTGCCAATAATTTGAATATCGCCCATATTCTAGTATGGAGGATTCTTCATGATTATTGATCATATCCCTATCACTTTCAACGGGTTCAGGCTCTACTTGCTCGAGACTTTCCATTACGAGTGAATTTATGTCAATGGTTTCTCCAAAAAGTTCCTCCTTTATCCTTTATTGACAGGGAAATTTTATTCACGGACGAAGCCATTTTTACTAAAAACAGGATCAGAAATTTTCGGGGATAATCCACTCAGTAGGTGGATTACCGCTGTAATTCAGCGATAATTCCACACCTCTTATGGACATTTCAACACATGAGTGGAATTTTCATAATAATCATTTTTGGGCCGAGGAAAATCCGCATGCAATCGTGGAATCTCATCACCAGGAGCAGTTCTCATTGAATGTCTGGGCTGGAATTATTGGAGATTACCTAATTGGACCTTTTTTACCACGCAGATTGAATGGACATAATTAGTGCCGATTTCTTGAAGATAATTTGCCAATTATGTTGGAAGATGTTCATATTTGCACGATGGTGCACCTGCTCATTTTAGTGCTCTGGCACGCGAATATTTAAACCAAAACTTTCATAATTGCTGGATAGGTCGTGGGGGAACAGAGTCATGGCCAGCTAGATCCGCAGACTTAAACAGTCATAATTTTCTTTTGGGGACATCTTAAGACTTTGGTGTACAGTCAACCAATTCTAACTGAGAAAGAATTGCGAAACCGCGTAATAGTTTCCTGTGAAGCAATAAGGAATACTCCAGGAATTTTCCAAAGAGTACGCGAGTCAATGACAAGGAAGGCTGAAGCGTGCATACTTGCAGGAGGTGGACATTTTGAAGTTAATTTGATTTTGGTATTTTTTGTTAATAATAGTTATGTTTTCAAAAATAAAAAATCTATATTTATGCGTACTCATTACAAAAACTCAATAATAGTCACCATAAAATTATAAAAATCTTGCCTAGATCCTTTGTGAAATTAAGACTAAGAGAAAAAATCGAATAGGGACAAGCAAATGAATGTATTTTATTTTCTAAATCGAAAACCGTCCGCCGGACGAAAAAAAAGCGGGATACCATTTTAATGAGAACATAGAGGACAATCACAAAAATAATATTTATTTGGAAAAAAGACAGTGGCGTATCATTATTTTATTTTATAAAAAATATGACAGGGCATGTTAACAGGGACGCCACTGATGAAAATCAAGGAATCCTTTATCATGGAAAAAATGTATTTTTAGGCGTACTTTGCATGTATCAAAATTGTGAAAAAAATTCGAAGCGGTTTCAGAGCTATTGGGGAAGAACTGATTTTTTTGTTAAATTTCAACATCTTGTATCTTAGAAATAAAGCGGTTGCGGACTTATGTTCATATGAAGAATTTTTTTAAAAATCACTCAAGGGTTGTCGCCCTTCAGGGTCAGCATTCGATTATGGAACACTAGGTTGACAAGTCATCTAGTGGTATCTAGTGTAGCTTATAGTGATGAAATGAAACCATTGAATTATAGTAACACACTGTACTAGAAGTGGTGTTATACAGGGTGTCCCTGGACTTTCTCTTTTCCTCTCGGGAATGTATAGATGGGGTAAAATATCACCAGTACTTCATATAACTTTTGTTCCTAAAAGCCTTCGTTACCAAGTTACGGGCCCTCAAAGTTACAAAATGAAAAATGTTTTTCTTTGATAACTTTCAAAGTGAATATTCAAAATCATCTAAATTTTGGTGATTGACTGAACAAATGAATTCCTTCGATGAGCTTCCATGCAGGAGTCAGTTGTTTTGCTACAAAGTCAGGAACGGACTACCCCCGATGGTCCACACCCCAAAACTTTGAAATGACTGGGATTTGTCAATATGTTTTAACAAAACAAGGTTACCTGGACATTCCTGAATAAAAGTACTCGTGTGGAAAATCGATCGAGGCAACGATTTTTGATAAAAATGCATTTTTGTTCGACGACATCCAACCTGAGATGTCTACCATTATTCGAAAAGATTAATTTGTAATGAAAATAGAAATGATAGGTATAATGTGCATAACGAATTTGCAAACATGTTTACCTTACAAAACTCATGGTGTAAATAATCAATCGCAAGCCTCAAGAGCAAACAGAAATGCAAAATCCGCTACAAAAACTGCTCGATATGATTCCCGTCTCTCAATACATTTTCTTAGTCGGCGCAAACACCCTCTCTGCCCTTGAAATAGCATGCCAGGGTCGTTTCGTATGGCTTCACAATGTAATGTAATTCTATTCAACAAGGCATCTCTGGTGTGAATGGGTGTAGCGTAAACGAAGGTTTTTAGATGCCCCCACAGAAAGAAATCTAATGGATTTGAATCCGGAGACCGGTGGCCATGAATATGGCCCACCTCTACCAATCCATCTATTGGGGAAAATCTGATTCACATGGTCCCGCACAATCGAACTACAATGAGGAGGAGCGCCATCATGCATAAACCACATATCTCTTCGGGTTTGCAATGGAACAAATTCCAAAAGTCCATTCAAATCGTTCTGAATGAACTCCAAATAACCTTCTCCATTCAATCGGTCATGTAGAACGAATGGTCCTATAAGATGGTTTCCTATGATACCAGCCCAAACATTCACGTTGAATTTCTGTTGGTGTTTGGTTTGCAATATCCCATGGGGATTTTCTTCGGCCCATATGTGGAGATTATGAGAGTTGATTACTCCATCTCTACTGAAACCTGCTTCATCAGTGAATAAAACTCGAGTAATAAAATTCATATCCTCTCTTTGCTTATCCAGGAACCAATGGGCATATTCCAGTCGTGCTGGAAAATCTTCAGGTGTCATGGCATGTAACTTCTGGGTGTGATATGGGTGGAGCAGTTGTTCCCTAATTATTCTATGAATAGTGGACTTGGATGTATGGAACTGTTCTGATGGGTTTCTGATGCTCATTGAAGGATCATCAGCGACAGCTTCCGAAATATGTTCCCCCAATACAATGGTACGCACTGCCCTAGAAGCGCCCTCACCACCTCGTTTTGGCAAAACTGAACCTACAATAATATCGAAATAAAACAACAGGCGCCAATTAATTATCCATCCGACATACCTGTCTCCCTCAAGCTGCGATCGACACGCTCGAACGTTTCTCTTGCCGGTAACGTTCGATTGGGAAAATGCTCGGCATACAGACTTCTTCTGCAGCATTACCAAATGCTCGTCCATAGAATGCATGCATATCTGCATATTTGTTGAATGTAAACTGTTACCATATCAAAACACTTCAAACTGTCCTAATAGAATATTGACAATACAATGACAACGCACCACTCAACAAAACAAAATCGCATTCCAGTTGTTATTTTTTATCCACTCTAATTTTATTTTTTTCTACAAGGTGTTTTTGTCAACATCTGTGGAAGAAATGGAACATAAATTTATTCACCGGATATATTTCACCTATTCATGTGCAGCCGTTTTTGTAGTTTATTCGTTCGCTTTTTATCAGTTATGTCTTCCGATGTGCTTTTTTTCAGCTAAATTTATTTTCGGGTTAAATATTTTCTCCCATGAAATTATACATATCAGTGAAACTCCTCAACATTTAAGCTGTGAATATGAATTTGCAACATCCAAATGTTGCGTTCCATGAGATTCAGATAACACAACACGAAACGTGCTTATTCCACGCGTACATACAAAATATGGACTGAATTCGATATTTCATAGTGGAGTAGCTTGTTAGTTCAAAAACACCACACATAACTTGATATTTCATTTGAAAAAATATCTACATTGTGAATGAAACTTTCAACTAGGTACTGTACTTTTTGTTTACGACTTTATTTTAGCATATTTTGTATTATCCCTGTTATAAATGTTATTGAATTAACGTTAGCATTAGTATTTCTACTGTGAAAATTTTTCATTTCAAATAATGGTGGACGATCGGGTTTGATGTCGTCGAGTAAAACTGCATTTTTATTAAGAATCGTTGCTCCGATCGACTTTCCACACGAGTACTTTTATTCATAAAATTGTCCACGTAACCTTATTTTGTTGAAAACTTTCGAAAAATTATTTGTCATTTCAAAGTTTTGGGGTGTGGACCATCGGGGGTAGTCCGTTCCTGACTTTGTAGCAAAACAACTGACTTCTGCAGGAAAGCTCATCGAAGGAATTCATCTGTTTAGTCGATCACTAAAATTTAGATGATTTTTAATATTCACTTTGAAAGTTATCAAAGAAAAACATTTTTCATTTTGTAACTTTGAGGGCCCGTAACTTGGTAACGAAGGCTTTTAGGATCAAAAGTTATATGAAGTACTGGTGATATTTTGACCCCATCTATACTTTACCGAGAGGAAAAGAGGAAGTCCAGGGACACCCTGTATACCTTAGGTTAGGTAACCCGTAATTATGAAGAGGTATGATCTAACCTCAAAAATTTCATGTTGTCATCAATATTTGCTTATGCGGTTAAAATAGAGAGGTACACACATAGCAAATGTCTTTCAAAATTATACAAATGAAAGAACCAGGCCGCAAGTTGCCCTCATTCACTATTATGTCCTCAGCTTGGGAAAGGAGCGGAATTTTATTCTGGCCACCAACAAAAAAAAGGAACTTCTTCCCAAACTTTAAGAGATGGCAATTCGAGGCCGGATAAAATGGGTACCCAACTTCTTGATGAGCATCAGTACTTTTTCCTAATGCAGAAGGAGGTATATTTTTTTTACCTCGTTATGATATCCTAAATTGGCGGTACTCCTCAAATTGACAGCAACACTAGGTACATAGTTGAGGATTCTTGTGGAATTTTTCGTAACTTTGCGACGAAAAGAAGTGCTGTATTTAATTTTCTTCCAATTTCTCAACATATTAGTACCCATCAGTATACACTTTACATACAATAACACAAAAATAAGAGATGAGCTATATATTTTCCTTTTACACTTTTATAACCTGCAAAAACACTATAAACGACCCCGTAAATAATAATGCGTTAACGGTGCTCTCTTTTATTTGTCAAAATAAGGTTGAGGTTTATAAGGGTAATTTGTATCGATAATGGTAACGGTAGTTTTAAGAAAGAAACGATCGTTATCAACATGATCACTAATAGTTTTGAAACGAAATCTCGCTAACTCTACTGTTTTATTGAGGTGATCATAACACTACTATAAAGCTTGTGAATAAATTTAAACTTGTGATACATCAGTTAATTGAAGAGGTTCTGACAACTTTATTTACCTTTCTTATAAATATATTGGTATTACTATAAGTTCTTTAAAAATGGTAAAAGAAAAGTTATATAACTTCATTATATTACTAGAGTTTACAGTTGTGTAATAAAACCGTTATAAAACTACATTACTAAAGGTGAGAGTATAAAACTCCTTATATAATCCCGTTAACATTTTATTTGCTTTTTATAACTGGGCGTTACTATAAGTTACGGGAATTGTTTATTGGGATGCTATCCTCTCAACGGCACTATCTATTGCTACTGGACTGGACAATGTCACCCTTCCTAGGCTCGTGTACCAACTTCTAGCCACTGACAGAGGACGAGTCATTGAAATTATACACGCCGTGAGACGCCGGCTTGAAACTTTCCAGAATAACTCGTCAAACGGAGAGTTTTGAGGTGGAGGTTAAATCATGTCAGGTTCGACATAATATGATCCTATTATTTTAATTCGAAAAAACTGGTAGGGCTACGTAAGGTGAGTTGTGATTGATATAAATAGACCTCAAAAGAAACTACATGTGAGGGAGATTGGAAAAGAACTTTATTCCTTACCGAGCTGAGCATTGCTGAAGCGTTTTCGATTCTACAACACATCTCGACAATCATGTATTCACGTGGACTGTTGACAAAGAAGGGGCTCACAACTGCCTTCTTGTCTTGAAAATTACAATATTCCAAATTTTCTCGAATGTTTGTAGGAAGTTTGCAGACAATATTTCTTGAAATAATCTCACAAAAGCGTAAAATCACGATTCTCACAAATTTTCAAAATAAAAGTAGAACATCGATAATAATATTATTTCGAAACAAGAATCCAAATTTCATTAAGGTGACTTTTTAAACGTTTCTAATTTGACAAAAAATGTATGTTCGAAAGAAGTGGAAATATCAAGTGAAAGATCGGAATTCTATAAAAATCAATTGAGTGCTTACCAAAAAGTTCAGTTTGACAGTTGGTATCAGGCGTTTTTATCCCCGGACCAAATATCCCCGACAAAATATCGAATCCACTTGGATTGGGAATACGTGTCGTGATCGAAGAAATCGTGAAAAGCCACGATTTTATATTTCGTTATGGAATTGCTATCTAGCAGTTGTTAATGATTTGTTGCGAACCAATAATCCTACGGAGGGGTGGCACAATCGTTTAAATCGCAATATTGGTGTTAATCATGCTTCTATCGGCGTCTTTTTAAATTCTATGAAGATGAACAAATCAACACTGAATTGAATATTAATAATATTGATACTGGCGTGAATTTGATTTGATTATCTGTGTTTTGGTTCAATGTTTATTTTATTCATTAGATAACATTTTTATTTCATAAAGGCCCGGTATTTTCACCTCCGGTTGGAATGTGCTTTTGCTTTATCAATAAAAAATCAAACAGAAGCACATTCTAACCATTGGTAAATTAATTCCTAGTATTAACCGGAGGTGAAAATACCGGGCCTAATTGGTATTTCTTTGATTAATTTGAAAGTATTAAAAAAAATTACACTTGTTTATTTGTAATTGCAATTTTGTTATATTATGTTACTTTTTTCTAATGAATTCACAACTGAAAATAATTATTTGTCTTGTGTGCGGGTGTACGTTCGTCCAGGAATATTTCGTCTTGGGGGTCTTATGTCTGGTGATGTTTTTTCTTGGGGATATTTTGTCTTGGAGATATTTTGTCCGGGGATATTTTGTCGGGGATATTTTGTCCGGGGATAAAAACGCATGGAACTATAAAGTAAGCGAAGCCACTTACCCAAACTCGATCAAACCTATTCCAACGTTCGTCCAATAATCGTCGTGAATTTGTTGTGAATAAAAAAGGTCGCACTTTTTTCATAAGGAATGTTGTGCTAATTCAAATCAATTTAGCACCTCCACTACCGTAATTGACGAATAACGAGGAATATCAGGAAAGTATTATTAAAATTTGTCAAATGATTGTAGAAATTCATTTATATTGCAAAATCATTAAGATATACTTTATAATTTTTTTTTCATAATATTGCCTGGTGATACCAATATCGATTTTTTGGCAATATCGCACTTATATCTGTTAATGCATTTTTCATGGATAGGCATAATAATTTGTCGTACAACTTTTCAATTTTGAGATTTGCTTTTGTAAAGATGTAAATTCGAATTTTTTTTCAGCAATGACACTGTTAGACGGTTGGATATTTTTCCAACCTCCAATTACTAAACAACTGTCGGTTATTAAAACGTAATTATCGTAGGAATTTTCTAATGCAAATAAAATTTGATGAATCATTCGGAAATAATTTTTCCCATCAATGCACACTGTATATCAGTTGAATACTCCCGAAACCTTACTCAACATTTATCGATTGACAAAAACATAATTCTCGTGTGAATTTTGAATTATATGTGCAAAAAACACCTATTTGTGAAAGATGAATACGGATGCCCACTGTGTGCCAGTTGAATATTCCTTTCTTACAGCTGAACATTTACTTAAAGAAAAAATAATGAGCTTCCTATAGTTAAAATTATTAAGGATATTGAATTCCATTTAGCTACTCTGAACATGAACCAACAATCTATTGATGAATTGAGATGTAAAGCAAATAACATAATATTTTTTTTTTAAATAGCAACAAAATGAACAAATACAATACCACATCAAGGGACTTCAAAAAGACTAAAAAAGTTGTAGCTGATAACCCTCAAATAATGATTTTGAAATCAGATAAAGGGAACAAAACAGTAATCATGTACAAGGAACAATATGTCCAAACAATGCTTGAAATGTTGAGTGATGCTAATACTTATAAAACACTAAATAAAGACCCAACTTTAAAGTTCCGAAACATGGCCAATAACCTCATTAAAGAATTCGAAAGTCAACATTGCATTGTCAAAAAAGAATCACAGGCGCTACAGAAAAACAATACGGTTTCTCTTAAATTATATGGCCTACGCCAAACACATAAAAATACTGTGTCCGTAGTAAGTTGTTTTAATACTCAATCTTACAACATTGCTGTATATGTACATAATATTTTATCATTGTATACATCCAACTTTCACTTATATTGTAAGAAATTCTGCTGATTTCATTCCACAGCTGGAAGATATAAGAATATCTAATATAGTTATTTGTATACCAAGGATAATCTTGAGGTCGCTAAAAAGTTTCGCGACTATGGCATACACACTATTTTTCGTGCAATCGTCAAAATTATTAAACTAGATAATTCAAATAAGTATATTATTGCTTTGAAATCAACAGCAATTCAATTTAATTGCCAAGTCACAGCGTTGCTATGGAAATGATATGTTTGATTATATAGAAAATATTTTGACAGTTAGTGATATTTTAGTATCGTGCACTCCTCCAGTGCTGAAAGTATTGTAATCTCGGCGCTTGCCGTTTTAATACCTGAAAAATAATATAAGTGAGTAAGTATGTATTTGTTGTTGATTTAAAAATTAATCATTGCCTTTGTCGTATTTTGAAATGTCAAATTTGGAAGTAACGTTTGGTTTGGGGGCCGTTGCTATGGGAAATTGAATTGAATTGGGAATGGGAAATTGAATTTCACGGACTGTGTTGAGAACGCGAAATACTCATTTCGCGTGCAATTTCACGAAAACTGTATTTTGATATCTCTTGATGTGGTGTCTTTGTTTACGAATATTCCTAAGCTCCTCACAATAGAAACTATAAGAGAAGATTGGGAATATATTTACCCTTGTTTTGATATTTCAAAAGTTGGCTCAAACCTCTCATGAGATCTCCAATGTCTTAAGATATCCAATGTCAAAGGTCGCAAAAATTGGTTTTTCAAAAATATTTCGCTTCCTATGCGTTAAATAATATTTGTATTCATTATTAAAGTTATGGAACATAAAATTATCTACAAATTTTGTTTCGAACAATTGTTAATTCGTTTAACCATTTTTGAGATAGAGCGCTCAGACATACATGTCATACCGCAAGGTCAACCGTGAATCCCAAGACATAGTACGGCTTATAAAGTTAATTATTCACTGAAAAAATAAATAATTATGAAAAAACCCCAATTATTACCTATTCAATACATTATATTTATTAATATTATTCATAAATCAAATACTCGTTTAATAGTACTCACTCCATATCAAAAATGAAGTGAAATAATTTTTTTTTACCTTTTTATCATTATTAGAGTGTTTTAATTATCTACTCCTTCATCATCGCCTTCTTCTTCCGGCCGCTCAAGAATTTACAATTATTTATCATCATCCTCGTTATCAATTATGTTAAAATGCGGTAAGATTTTTTTTAACTGTGATTATTATTAGAGTGTCTTAATTATCTACTCCTTCATCATCGTCTTCTTCTTCCGGTCGTTCAAGAATTTCCAATTCTTTATCATCATCCTCGTTATCAATTATTTTCGTCTCTAGATCTTCAAGGATTTCAGGGTTATATGCACTTTCTTCATCGAAATCATTTTGATAGGGTGAAGCGTTGAGGCATATGCTTGTCCATTACACTGGTCGCAATCTGAAGAGTATTGTAACCCCGATTTTCTGCATGCGCAGCGCGAACCATTCTTGCAGTTGCAAAATATTGTATTGAGCAGTTCATCTGGTGCTGGTGGTAATAAAGTTGTTGTCAGTTCAAAGATTTCATTTTGTAGTACCCAACCCCATTCCTGGGGTTCTAAATCGTTTCCTAACCAAGTTTGAATCTTGTTGATGACTGCTGCCCTAACGAATAAGTTAATAATTAACTTTAGAAGCAGTACAATGTATTGGGGTTCATGGTTGACCTTGCGTTATGACATGTATGACTGTGCGCTCCGCACTCTTCGCCCTCTACCTCAAAAACAGTTGAACGTATGAAAAATTGCAGAAACAAAATTTGTAGAGAATTTTATTCTCTACAACTTTTGTAACGAACGCAAATATCATTTAAAGCATAGAAAGCGAGATATTCACGAAAACTCAATTTGTTCGACCTTTGTCTTCGAATATCTTAAGACGCGGACACGGGATCTTATGAGAGGTTTAAGCCAACTTTAGAAATGTCAGAACAAAGGTTAATACGAGTTTATAGCTTATTATCTTTCATTCCGAGGTTTATCCCCTCTTGAAAACTATTCTGTTGCATTATTACTTGGATTTGGCCGGATGGGGTATCGCTGCCACTACCCTGATCAACATCCATCTTATTGAAAATAACTCAAAATTGAAGAAAGTACGAACAAACTATAAATATATGACAGTCATACACGAGGAAATCACTTCTTGACATAGAATAAAGAATTATTTATTTTTGAACCATGTCAAGATGTATTGGAAGTATATATTTACATATACATACATATTTCGGACGATATTTAAAAATTTAAAAATGTTTGTATTCCATTTATAAAATTCGAGTTTCCATGGCACATTCGAGCGAGAAAGTTAACACTCTCATATGCCATTAACAAACACTCATTTTATGTACTCAATACAAAATTAACTATTTTTCCGAATGCACTCTGTGTGTCAGTTGAATATTCCGTTCTTACAACTGAACATTTACTTATCAAAATGACAAAAATATTATTTCGTGTAAATTTAAAATTTGCTAGAACAATTTTTTTTTGGTCAATAATCAATAAAAAATCAGTAATGCACTCTATATATCAGTTGAATATTTTTTCTTTCGCCCGTTCTAGGGTTGGTTGTGCTAACTTGATATCAAGTAAGCACTACCACTACAGTATATTTAAGAATGACAATCAAACATCAACAGAATGATAGGGCACGGTCTAGTTAATCAGGTTAACGAAAGGCTATCGACAACTGAAGTCAAGCCACGATGACTGCTGTAAGTACTTGGATGGCGACCACCTGACAGAAAAAACTCTTGTTCATAGTATAACTGCAGTGTAGTAGCATATCACAACTCGCAAACGATATATCAATGGAGACGAGATATAGTGATAAATATGCTGAATTTTGGAGGAGACATTAAGTCGGCGGTCCCGAGTTCATCCATGTTGAGCTCGTTGGGGGATCCCTACCTCTGTTCGAAAACATCTGTATTTTACTTTATTTTATTGTTTTTCAGTAGTTTTTCAATTGTAAATATTCGATGACTTTTTTGACTTTTTTATTGACAAATTCAACATTCTTTTTTTTATATACAGAGTAAATACAAATGTGAACTATTAAAACAATCTTCATATAAATCAAGTAAAATCTTCAACATTCTCCCAACCGTGAATGTTTTTCAATTTTCACCAATGACATAATTTGGTTACTGGGCATCGATAGGTTCCGCTTTTGGCTTTGACATCAACCATCGAACAATTTTGTCTTTCCCAGAAAAAATACTCTCAATTTTACCAAGTGGCCATGATTTCCGGGGAAGATTTCCATCACGTAAGACGACGACGTCTCCAATTTGGACAGGTTTTCCATCAGTCACCCATTTTCCTCGTTTGGATAGGCTTGGCAAATATTCTTTGACCCATCTGGACCAAAAAATGTCGGCTAATCGTTGAGACTTTATCCACTGTCGTCTCAAATCTTCATTTTCAAAAGTATTCTGAAAGGGGCTTTGGCTTTCGGCAAATGAACTGATTAGAAGATGATTCGGTAGACAATCAGGATCATTAGGATCTAATGAAACGTGAGTAAGAGGTATACTGTTCACCATATATTCCGCTTCCAGAAAAAATGTATACAGAACTTTATCTTTTGGGGCTGCGAGTATTTTTAACGGATCTGATTAGGCGTTCACAACATCCACTCATATGAGACTTCCTGGTGGAATGAAATCCACTCGATCTCCATTTCAGTCGTCCCGATCCCAATTCTGCTTCACTTCTATCCTTACAAAATCTCAGTAATTCCTCATTTGCACCATTATCTGAATATAAATGTTCAATAGGCCCTCTACGAGATATCATCCTTCTCAAGGCCATTATGGTGCTATCTGTCGAAAGAGTGTGGGAAATTTCCAAGTGGTGGAGCTCTTATTAACAAGCAAGTGAACAAAACTCCCCACCGTTTTCCCTATGTCTTCCAACAGTAACATATATTGGTCCGAAATAATCGATTCCCGTGTATGTAAATGGCTTCACGCCAGGTTTGAATCTCATGGCAGGCAACTTTTTTTGAAGGTATTTTCCACAGCAGTCCTTCCCTTGATTACCCAGTATTCCTGCCTCAAATCATTCAAGATTAGATTTTCTCCCTGATGATTATTTTTTCATACTAGTATTTCAAAAGTTGTTCCAACAACATCGGATTCTCCAGGTGATTATTTGTTTTCGTATATTCCAGGGTAGCCACCAAGTTGTTGACGTTACATGAAAATTCAATTAGATTAGAAAAGTCGCCATCTTTCACCATAGGAAAATTCTGAATTTTACTAATTAAACTTTTGATGATATATTCAGGACGACCAAACCTCATTTCCAAGGTTTCGATTACGAAATCAACATTACTTGAGTGTAATAATAAACTTCTCACTGATTCTAGTGCTTCTCCTTTCAAACATCGTTGTAATTTCAACATGATTTCATCATTAGAGTAGCGACATATGGTAACTTTTCTCTCAAATTGACTTTTGAACATAGGGCCCAATCTTTTGGTTTACCATCAAATATGGGGAAGTCTTCATCCATGACTTGCCTACACAGGAATTCTGGAGATATTTCCTTATTTTTTCAAATCGAAAATTTTTTTATAGCATCTGCAATAACATTACATAATTTATCAATATCAGCATGCTCTCCTGATTTTGTAATAATGTTTGAAGCATACTTACAAGATTCTTTCCGATTTTCAACTCGAGTATTTTTACCTTCACTGTTCATACTCACGGTATTTTCTTGATTTTCCTTATCACTTGAAGAATCTGCGTCTTCCTCCAATACAGCTTCTGCCAGTTCTTGTTTCAATTGTAAGATCCTCATTTCATTGTCCAACTCCTGTTTCCTCATCAACAGTTCTGCCCTAGCCCTTTCTGTCTCAACGCCAAACGTTTGCTCTCAATGTCGGTTCTCTTATCAGAAGACATCTTGGACACTTTTGATTCCCTTCCTGAGTTCTTGGATAGACCCGAGCCTCTTGATGTGCTTCTCGTTTTCCTAGAACGTGCCTCATCACTATTTTCAGATTTTCCACGGACTCCATCGAGACATCTCGCAGACTTCGACTGGGACAATTCCTCATTTCTTGATCCTACCTCGGAAACGTTTGGTTTACTTCTTGCTGGTGTGACCAAACATAATTTTCTCGGTTTACTATTCACACCAGCATTGCTTCTTTTGGATTTCCTTATATCTCAGTCATTACTTTTGCTCAGTATTTCAGTTACAGACTATGTATTTTCCACTCTTGATTCTATTTAGCTAGAATATTTTACTTTATTTTTTCAGTAGTTTTTCAATTAAAAATATTCGATGACTTTTTCGACTTTTTTATTGACAAATTCAACTTTCTTTTTTTTTATACAGAGTAAATACAAATGTGAACTATTGAAAACAGTCTTCATATAAATCAAGTAAAATCTTCAACATCAGATTTCCAGTTGTGGGAAGTGTGCTCCTCGGTATCGATGATGAGCTGATCCGTGATCCGAAATCGAGGGTTCTACTCTCGTTTCATTGCTTCACTCATGTTTGTTAATCATCTTGCAAAACAAATGATTTTAACTTCTTCGGAGACTCATTTGTGATTCTTCAATGAAATCTCCAATAAGGTCAGTGAGAAAATAAACCATGTTTATCGTCCAAACATAAAACCGGGAGTAATGACTTCGAAAATATATTATCCAAACAATGCTTTCTTTTCCACATATGTTCCCTAGTGAGCAAGATGAACAGGATCAAATTGTGAACCCTGTCATTCCAGGGAGACCGAATATTCCCCAATAGGCGATTTCCCAACTTTTATTGTGATGAAAACGCCTTTATTTCTAGCAAAAAAAAGTTGCGTAGGTTTTGTGCTACTCATTATAGCCAAATTGAATATAATCTTGCGTATTATTCCCTTTCACGTTTGTTCGAATTCTAGGGTCGTTAGGACATTTCTGTTGAATGCGAAACAATGAAAAGAGCGTTTTTGATTGGGGGAGGAGAGAAAATTGGAATATTTGAATATTATGCTGTCACTGTTTCCACGTCATTCGGAATGAGGAGTGATTTGTTTGTTCAATGCCCACTTCGAGTTTTTTATTTGAACAGGGTGAGCAAAAAAAGTGATAAGAAATGTTTTTTGAAAAAAATCCGATTAAAAGAACTCCGCACGAAAAGATGTGGGAAATTGTCTCTCGGTCGAATTGGCTGAAATTTCATTATGTTGTAGTAGGATGGGTCATTAGGAAAAAGTGTGAGTTCAAATGATTTTGTATGTTTAGTTTCTGAGATATAAGCGGCCAAAGTTCGTAAAAATGTCGTATGGGGTAGGATTGACAAAGAAAAAAACTGTTTTTTAGTCGAACTAAGACAAAGTAAGGATGAAAATGTATTGATCGGAACTCATAAACATGTTCAATTATAATCTTATTGATGATAGTACATTAGGGTGTATACGGGGCATAGTAAAAAAAATCGTTTTTCCGCATTTTTTTCCAGCACAATTTCAAAACCAACAAGTTATATTTTGTCAAGATATCATATTTTCAGTCTATTGTAGGCGAAAAAACGTGTTTTGTTTCTTAATGACTCTCTCTGTTTGAAATATATATTTTTTTTAATTTTCGAGTATACTCCTATACTGAAAACAATTGACAGATCGTTTTTGATTACAAAAAAAAGAATAAGTTGCCACTGCCCATTGAATAAAATATAGGGTAACATTCTGACGAATCAATTGTTCAATATTACCTTTATTCAGATAAAGGGTTTTTTTTGGTTAATTTTTTTAAAAAATTTTAATTTCCTTTTACTCACAGTATTTTGAAGATGGAATATTATATCGTAGTTTTATCAACTTTGTATGTTGCGTTTCTAAGATATGCATTTTTGAAGTTTACGGTATTACGATATATGGGGTAACCTATCGATTTAACAAAATTTTAGGAACCTTTCGACACATTCATTCTATTATAAAACTTTTCGAAATCAATTATTTCATACTATAAACAACATAAACCACACTCAACAACAATTTGGAACTCAACAGTACTTATAGACTAAAAAAAAATCAATTATAAATAACGACTTCTAACATAAAAATCAATTAAAAACAATATAATCAACAATTTACATAATGGAACTCTCAAAAAACAAACAATAACCAAAACCCAAATTCAAATAGAATTATTAATATTGTTATTGATTGGTCTATTTGCGCAATCTAAAACATTTCTCAATAGTTTATGGCTAGGGTACTTTATTGTTTCTATTTGGAATTGATATGCGTAATCCTGAACCTTTACTATTACGCTGCCGCATAGCGTCCAGATTTAGGAATGCTATAAAGTAACAACTGTGGATATCCTTCAATATTATTCCTGATGCACCTGCAAATGAACGTATTGCAGGCTACTACTGTACCTGCAAAAGTGGAGCAAGAACAGTGGGATGCTGTTCCCATATTTGCAGGGTACTTTGGTACCTAGGTGCTCGTCATCAAGAAACAATAAAATACCCTAGCCATGAACTAATGAACAATGTTTAAGATTGCGCAAATAGACCAATAAATAACAATATTAATAATATTATTTGAATTCAGGTTTTGTTTATTGTTGGTTTTTTGAGTTCGATTATGTAAATTGTTGTTTATGTTGTTTATAACTAATTAGTTTCAATTTCGATTTAGAGTTCACTACTACAATACACTATAAGATTTTCACTACCTAAGGGTTCACTAAAGCACGACGCGTGTTTCGCTATACAATAGCTTCATCACGTTCATTCCGCATTTGTTAAAGTATAATTTCCATAATATTTATTGACTTTTCATGTTAGAAATCGTTATTTAAAATTCGATTTTTTTTAATTCTACACTGAGTGTGGTTTGTGTTGTTTATAGTAGTCTAAGAGCCGGTGGAAGGTCGACCTTCACCGATCTGATAAATCGATGAGACATATTTTTTTATCAAATATAATTTATAAACAAATATGCCTATGATAACTTGCCTATCGAAAAGTGTTCATAGCTATTTTTAATTGAATTAATTTTAATCAATTTTCTTTCATCACCTTCACTCTTTTGATAACCGAATGAGTTTCATCTCAACTGATAGTTTTTAACACTCAGAATATGCCTAGATAGGCTTGCCTACTTATTTCTATGCATGGCTACCTGGCAAGCAGATGTGAACAGGTAAGTCAATATAGGTAACTACACCGATCTGTTAACCAATCGAAATTGATATCATAGGTGAGGTAATTCAATTACAAAACCAATCGTATAGGCTTGCCTGCAAAAAATCGTAAATAAAATATTATTGCCAAGCTATAAAGTCTTAGAATTTTAGCTATTTGATAGGTGCGAGAGAGAAAGTAGAGCGTCCGAGGTCCGTGTGATAGAACAAGACACAACATAGCAACTGCACACTACCTGACCGTTGAATGTATCTTAGTGCGCATGCTCGTGTACATGTGAGTGACAGTGACAGCATTTATTTACACTCGACAGTAATTTTTAACTCTAATTTATTATAATTCTAATTTCGATCACAATTTTTGTATTATTTCACACTATATATACTTACAGTTATGAAATAATCAAAAATAAATAATTTAATATAGTAATAAAAAATAAAAATTCAACATTTTTTTTTTCATTTCAAAGCTAAATTATAAAATTTAAAAATGATAAAAAAATCTTTATTTTTTATTTAAATTTAAATGAAGAATGATTTATTTATTATTCAAAATCAAATAAATGCCGTAGAGCGGGAAAGAATAAGTGTTACTTTTAAAATTTCAGTATAATAAATTTAAAAAAACATCAATATAGAAAAATAAAATTTAATACATCTATGTTGTTAAAAGCGTTTATTACAAAGCATACTAAAAGAGTTCAAAATTACTGTAGAGTGTATATAAATGCTGTCACTGTCACTCACATGTACACGAGCATGCGCACTCGGATACATTCAACGGTCAGGTAGCGTGCAGCTGCTATGTTGTGTCCTGTTCTATCACACGGACCTCGGACGCTATACTTTCTCTCTCGCACCTATCAAATAGCTGAAATTCTAAAACTTTATAGCTTGGCAATAATATTTTATGTACGATTTTTTGCAGGCAAGCCTATACGATTGGTTTTGTAATTAAATTATCTTACCTATGATATCAATTTCGATTGGTTAAGAGATCGGTGTAGTAACCTATATTGACTTACCTGTTCACATCTGCTTGCCAGGTAGCCATGGGCAGAAATAAGTAGGCAAGATCACCTAGGCATATTCTGTGTGTTAAAAACTATCAGTTGAGGTGAAACTCATTCGGTTATCGAAAGAGTGAAGGTGATGAAAGAAAATTGATTAAAATTAATTCAATTAAAAATAGCTATGAACACTTTTCAATAGGCAAGTTATCATGGGCATATTTGTTTATAAATTATATTTGATAAAAAATATGTCTCATCGAGTTATCAGATCGGTGAAGGTCGACCTCCCACGGTCTCCTCTACTATAGTATCAAATAATTGATTTTGAAAAGTTTTATTATAGAATTGAATGTGTCGAAAGGTTCAATGAAATGTTGTTAATATATATCGTAATAGCGTAATCTTCAAAAATGCATATCCTAGAAACGCAACATACAAAGTTGATAAAACTATTGTATATGATAGTCAACATTTCCAAAATATTGTGAGTAAAGTATGGTCCAAATTAACGGAAGAGTTTTCTATAAATTCAATAAAAACATTGTAAATGACCTAAACAAAAAATGGAACGCACCCTTTATCTAAATGAAAGGTAATATTGAACAATTGAGTTCGTCAGAATGTTACCCTATCTTTTATTCAATGGGCAGTAGCAATTAATTCCCTTTTCTGTAATCAAAAACGATCTGTCAATTGTTTTCAGTATAGGGGTATACGCGAAAATTAAAAAAAAGTTATATTTCAAACAGAGAGAGTCATCAAGAAACAAAACACGTTTTTTCGCCTAATATAGACTGGAACTATGATATCTTAACAAAATATAACTTGTTGCTTTTGAATCATCAACAAGATTATAATTGAACATGTTTATGAGTTCCAATCGATACATTTTCATCCCTACTTTGTCTTATTTCGACTAAAAAAACAGTTTTTTTCTTTGTCAATCCTACCCCAATACGACGTTTTTACGAACTTTGGCCGCTTATATCTCAGAAACTAAACATACAAAATCATTTAAACTCACAGTTTCTCCTAATGACCCATCCTACCATAACATAATAAAATTTCAGCCAATTCGACCGAGAGCCAATTTCCCATTTATGTTTTCGTGCGGGGTTCTTTAAATATTTAATGGGATGTCTCAAAAAATAGCTAAATCATTTTCTGTTCTATACAGGGTATTAAACTAACTTGAAAAATAAAAAAATCTCCCTTTGGAATAATAATGAGAAGTCCTTCATTAGTCAGAAAAAATTATTACCTACCAAAATTTCGTTGTTTGATTACGGCTGGATGCCGACGACAATGTGTTAGATAACCCTCTTAGTGTTAATCTCCAGACTGCTCGGTGTTCTCGGTCATGAGTGCAAGTATTTCTCACCTATTTCGCAGCATTTGAGATTATTCATTCAATCTTTCAGAACTATTGAAATCGGACCACCTATGACGCATCCAGGTCTGCTGCAATAAAGTGCATTAAAAAAATCAAATGCAATTATGCCAAAACTAATCATCTAACAGTGCCTGAATTTTTCACACATAAAGTACATATCAATCACTACTATGGCGTGGAGAGCCTGTTTCAAAACTTGAAAAATGGTGGTGTCATGAATTTAAATAGAAACGCAGATGTTTTTCGGTTTCTCCGGTTTTTCCGGTTTTTCTCCGTTACTAATAATCCATAGAGAGTATTGAGAGTAATTCATTAGTTTTCAAGTAACAAGTCAAAAATAAAAATAAAATAAAAATGCTTTAAAATGTTTATAACAAATGAAGCAATGACAGTTGGGAGTAGGAAACATAACAGGATATAACTACGGACCGTCTTCCGTATGATGGCACTGTCCGTTTCCTGGTAGTATTTTTGTCACGAAAAAATCTCTGGTCTAATAGTACTGATTTTGTGTTGCAAAGGAAGATTCGAATAATTCAGTAGTGTACCTGAACTTGTTGGTTTGAAATACCAATTCGTTTTCAGCTTCCATCTGGTTGTCTTATTATTAGAGTAAAGTAAATGTAAACTTGCTCGACTTAAAATAAATTGGAGTCTGCATGATATTTATAAACATATTTAAAACGTTCGCAATTTCATCATTTGGAATAGCCATAATCGTATCATCTACATATACTTTAAATGAAAGTTTAAAAAACGGAAAAAATAAGATAAACTAAAAAGTAAGAAACAAGTTGGGTGTTGAGTGCAAGTCTTCTGATTTGATATGTTAAATATTCCTGTTTATTCAATTCTATTGGAGTCTTCTGGCAGTTTCACACTAATAACGTTATAATTCAATTCAAATGCCTTGGTCGTGGGTATTTTTTATTATTGACTGACGGCATCTCCATTGTTTTTATTTGTCTATCGAATTATATTTCTTTTTGTAGGTGACAACGCACGACCACGGCATTTGCATTGAATTATGATGGTATTAATGTGAAACTGCCAGAAGACATCAATAGAACTAAATAAACAGGAATATCTAACATCAAATCAAAACACTTGTCTACTCAATAAGACGATGATAGCAATAAACACCCAACTTGTTTCTTACTTTTTAGTTTATTTTATTTTTTCCGTAGTCGGGTCAAGTTTTTTTAAACTTTTTATTTCATTTTAAACTTTTCTGTTTTAACCTTTGATGCGACAACAAAACGAAGAATGATATTATATATTAAGATATAGAAAAATTAATAAACAATATAACATAACCACTTTTCTTTATTGGGGAAGAATCACACAAAGTCGTCTCCACAACGTTTAATTTCCGACAGTTAGGTATCAAAACCAAACTTTCTTCAAGGTAAGGATTCAAGTCCGAACTCGATATAATTATACATGTTTCAGAGTATATACGTCCATCTTCAGTAAGTTAACGTAGAAAACTACTACAATAAAAATATAGTGTTAAAAAACAGCTAGTGATAAATTTGAGCTTACTTACAATTTGGTGGATAAAAATTAGGTAAAGTTAATAAACGTTAAAAAACAATGTACTATAACATCCTTATGAAGAAAAAACTAATATTTTTTTTGAATTTAGGGGCAGGGCATAATCAGATTATTTAGATGTGACCATGTATGGCGTCGATTTCACAACAAAATGGACGAACCAGAAGCAAAGTTTCTAGTTCTAGTCTTTGCCAAAAGGCTTCGTTTGGATGTCATGATCAGAAAGTATTGTAGCGACATCTATGATGTGGTGTTGAAAGTAGTTGTTGTTTTTGAGTAGCGGATTTCAATATGAGACATGTAAATCGGTTCGCAGATAAAGCTAGTGAGAACAAGAGTGAAACTTCAAAAGTTTTTTAAAAAATTCTTGGAAACAATCTTTAATCAAATTATTACTTGAGATTCAATGAATTGAAAAATGGAATGCAGTCAAAATGAATTTGGTCATCGAGAGATGACAAATTTGGATTTTTTATAGTTTGATTGATATGGAAGATTTCACTAATATTTAGTAATAAGCCTTAATTGCAAATCTGTGAAGCTTCAAAGTTGAATATGGGTTGGAAGTGTGGTTTTGTTAGCAAAAGAGTTGTTGATTATGACTTCTTTATTTTGGTTACGGTTTTTTAGTTTCTCAATCATCCTAACATGTTCCTTGATTCTAGTTTCAATATTTTTTCCGGTTTGGCCAATATACACGCAGTTACAGTCGAAGGAAAAGCAAGAAAGTTTATTAACCCGTTTTTAAAAATTTGTTAAAATTTTACCTAGTGAGTTATTAGTGTGAAAATATTAGCAAAGGTTCTTGTCAAAATAGTTAAAAATATTTTTGATCTCGTAAGAAATGTTTCCTAGATACGGTATAGAACTGAAGTTGGTATATGAAAAAGGAATTAACAGGTATTGGTTGATTCTTTTGAAAACATATCGTTGGTAGGTTTTTTCAATCGCCTGGGGGGAAAACCATTATTCATGCCTATTTGTCTGATGATGTTGAGTTCTTTATCGAAACTAATGTTATTCATTGGGATAGAGAAGAGGCGAGTGAATAGGGCATTGAAAGACGCAAACTTATGTGTGTCGGGATGAAAAGAATCGTAGGGTATAATATTATCAGTGTGAGTGGGTTTCCTGTAAATGGAAAATTCAAATTTATGGTTGTTTTTCGTGATCAATAAATCTAAGTAAGCTAGGGAGTTGTTTGTTTCTATTTTCATGGTGAAGTCAATAGCGGGGTTGAGAGAGTCCATGTAATTTAAAAAATCGTTAAGTTCAAGCAAGTTACCATCAAATAACACTAGTATATCATCAACATATCTTTGGTAGAATATAGTTTTGTTGAAGTGGGGGTGTAGTGCAAGTTTCTTTTCTGAATTAAACAGGAAATTTTCAGCTAATAAGGGGAATAAGTTGGAACCCATAGCTGAACCAGAATTTTGGCGATAGTATGAATTGGAAAAACAATTGTTTAAGCACAATGTCTAGTAATAAACAAATGTTCAGGCAATTGTGAAAATTGATATTGGATTCAAAAAGTTAATTTCTATCAATTTTCTTCATTATTTACAACATTGCAAAGTAATTTTTTGCCTACTTAATTACAGTTTTAAAGGATTAGGTTCTAAGTAGTTTTTATTCCCCAACTTTACTGTTGGTGGCACAAATACCTAGGTGCTTTTAAAGAACCTTTTTGGCACGTTTACCGGTGCCTTTCTATGGTCAGTTTTATTTGGTGGGACTTTACCTCCACCCTCCTGAATTGTGTTTCGTTTTAAACAATATCGCACTTTTACAAAAGGATCCTTCATCTGAGTTCTTTCTCTTCATATCAAACCCCGAATCCTCCAAAATTACCGCCAGTTCTGTGACAAAAGTTCCGCTTCAATTGTGTATGATATTTCTTGGCAAAATTTCAAGCCAGATAGAAGTTTTAGATCTTTTCGTATTTGAAGGAGTTAATTTATCCACTTCTTATCTTATTACTTCACGATTTTATTTTTCAAATCTCATTTTCAGAAGTAAATAGACTCAATGAAACTTACATACACCGCGCTTCTGTAATTGTCAACTTGTCAAAGCTCACCTCGTTAGGAACGTCATAATTCAGGTCATGACTGTCTTAATTGGGTCTTACATAAAATTTTAAATCTATTTTCCTAATCATATAATAATAATAATATTTATTTCAAAAATTCAATCAATCAATGCATTATAAATATAATGGGAAATAAATGTAGAATAAACCTTCTAAAAGTAAGTACTTGTAGGAAGGCATCATGGGGTACATAAAATGAATGGGAACCTAGTTTTCGAGGGTTGCTTGTGTTCAATGTAGTATGATAGTTTTCAGGTTAGTGCTTATTCATATTAACAAAGGTGGGACCTGTACGTTAACAATATGAATAATTTACATATAGGTTCATAAACTTATACATACACGTATACAAAGTATACAAAGATATACATATAGACACATAGAGATACCTATATCATTTTTATACACATACACCTTATATATACACACTTATGACTATATACATTTAATTTGACTTTACAGATATACACAGCTACGCAAATTTCGTTTTGTATATATACAAATATATATACTCAAACACACACATATATACATATTTTCAGAGGCGGTTTCCAACAAGTTTGTTAGTTTTTTCTCTCCCTTCTTGAGAGATCAACATTTTAACTTTTTTTTTAAATAGGTTCATATTATTGATACTTTTAATTGTAGTGGGTAACAAGTTGTACGCCTTCACACCCAAGTATGTGAAACACCTTCGAGCAATCGTTTTATTTATTTTTGGGATTGCGGATGCACTGTTTAGAAAACGAGTGTTGTGGTAATGTTGGATCTCCAATAAGATGCTTGAATTTATACAGCATGCTCCTTAGTTTTTTCGTGACGTAGTCAGTGTGTATGTTCAATTTTAGATGTCTGTCAAGGAATACACCCAGATATTTGAGTTGTTGGTCAAAAGATATATGGATGGTTTCGCCATTCAAGTCTAGCGATATGGAGTTGAAGGTTGGTAGAGACTTAGCATAAGATGTAAAAGGCAGGAAGTGAGTTTTATTGCAGTTTACTGTGAGTTGTTTTGTACTAAACCAATTAAAAATCAGGGGTAGGTCTTCTTACACGCTTTTTTTCAGCTTTTGCCAACATATATCCTCATAGAAAATCGCTGTATCATCAGCAAAACTAACAACATCGCCTTTTACTTTTATTTAAATAATAGTGGTCCGAGAACTGTTCCCTGTGGTACTCCGTAGTTTACCAATTCTTTTTCACTTAGTGTTCCTTCAATATAGGTAAATTGTTCTCGGCTATTGAGATAGCTGGTCATCAATTTCAAAGGAATTCCTCTGAAACCTATTCTCTCCATTGTATCAAGTAAATGGGTATGGGTGACAGTATCGAAAGCTTTTCGTAGATCTACAAATACACAGATAGCGGGAGACTTTCCATCGATGGCATTGTTTATTTTAGATACAATTTTTGCAAGGGCATCTTCTGTGGATTTTTTTTCTCTGAAACCAAATTGATTGTCATATAAGATTTTGTATTTTGACAAATAGCTTTCCAATCCGTTTTTCGAGTACTTTTTCAAGAATTTTTCCTAGACTCGAGATAAGTGAGATTGGTCGATAGTTTCCCACATCCTTCTCAATGCAATTTTTGAAAACCGGTATGATTTTAGCTATCTTGAGGGCTTTTGGGTACACTCCCGTTTTAAGGGTTAAATTTGTTATATAGCTGATTGGGGCGGTTATGTTGTCACACAGGAGTTCAAGTGTTTCTGTGGATATGTTGCCGATACCAAGGCTTTTTTTATTTTGGAGAGTATGTATGATTTCAGCAATTTCGTTTGGATCGGTTTCAGATAGGAAGATTTAATTTGACAACTCTTTTTCGGTCTCAGTTTTGCTATTTTCCGCATTTATTTGGTCTGCTAATTTTCCCCCAATCTCACTGAAATAATGTCACGCCCTACTTTGGGAGACCCTGTGAAACTCTAGCCCCCTAGCTGTTTAGGGTGCCCACTAATTATTTTGCTTGGCTTGCGACAGGTTAAAACATTTAACTTTCCTGATTGTGACCACCTGGTATAGTGAAATGAAAAAGTGAAGTGACAGGTATTGTGATTATTAAAAATATAAGGAGACAAAAACATACATGATGGTGAAAACAAAAATACTAAGTGTATTAAAAACTCTTGTGAATCATTAAAATTATAACAAAACGAAAATAACAAAGATAAATACAAAAATTACCAACTGAAGTGAACAATGTACCAAAAAACAAATAAAAGTAACACTTACATTATAATGAAAACCAAGGGAAGGAGATGTGTCACCGTGGACCAGCAGCATAAAACCAAAAGAGCTCGATTAAAAACAAACACTTTCATTTATAGGAAATATATCGCTGACTTGCAGAATCAGCGTTCTTGCTATTGATGAATGCAATACCGGACTGAAACCCAATCCCTAGTTGATGACTGGTGTTGAACTTTGAATTTGCAGGAAATACTGTATTTCAATAAATGTTATACTAGATGATGAATTACTGTAAAATATATGAAATACGGATGTTTCCACTTTGGGTTAATTATGTTTGAATTTTATTTTCAAGTCGGGTAAATTAATTCAGAATTTTGAAAGAGAAATGATTGCTATATTTATATCGGGTAATATTTTTCATACTTGACAATACTTACAGAATGTATTTGCAATTTCTTTTTTATCTTTTATTAGAATGAAATTTTCTTACCATTCTTCCTCGAGCTTGAAAAAAAATTTGGAATTTTTTCTTGGAATTTTGAGAATTTTCCTCGGTAAAACATCGGAAATTTTCAAAAAATTCCGGAATAATTCATGCTCTAGGGTGATTATAAGTGAAAATGTTTGGCCTAAATCACATTGGAATATAATGTACTTCTTAACATATTGGAAAACATTCTATGGGAAACTCCTTGCAAAATTGTATATATAAAATTTCCCAACCCAATAGAATTTTCCGGTCACTGTTTACATAGGACTTCAGACACTGATTTAGGAAGGAAAAGTTCACAAGTTTGAAGCGGGAATATCTTTCAACGTGGCAGAGGGTTATATCGAAAAATCAACTCGAACAAAGTGAACATGGCATATAAGTTATTAACGTAGATTTTTTTTTTTACACTTTATAAAACGGACCACAAAGGATAAAATCATCGATCCTAGCCTCATACATATTCATAAACTGATACAGATTCCTTGCCCCATACAGATTATCTAGAAAATTTGAAAATTTGGGATTGTGAATTTTTAATAGCTATGAAAATACTTATAAGATTCGAAACGAAAAACGTGGGGTGCATGCAATAGATAATAGTAAGGAGCGCAATAACATGTTTAGTGACATGGGTGCATCAATTATCGATGCCTGCGCCCCACGATGTTTGTTTTGAATCTTACAAGTATTAAAAATTCACAATCACAAATTTTCAAGACAATGTGTGGGGTAAGAAATCTGTATGGGATTATGAATCTGTATGGGGTTATGAATCTATATGGGGCTAGGAGAAACTATTTTATACTTTTATAACGAAGTTCCTTTACGCGGCTTGCGGTAGGTGTTGACTGGTAGAAATCGTCACGTAAGATAAAAGCGTTATGCCCCCTCCATGCTACTTTCTCTCTCTCTCTCTCTTCTCTCTCTCTCTCTCTCTCTCTCTCTCTCTCTCTCTCTCTCTCTCTCTCTGTCTCTTTCTATTATATACAAGTCTGTGTGACAATCATCTAGCTCATACGATTCCGAAGGTGTACAAAACCAAAAAATTTAAAATGAGTGGTAACACGTGGAAGATATTTTTGTTTTTTTTATATTTTTATATAACGTGTGTTTAGATTATTATATCCTTTTTTGGACATAATTTCTTATGTTTCTGTATGCCGAAGTTGGATTAATGGTTTACATTGAATATGTGGCACGTCAATTTGATATAATATAACGAAAATATACAGATTACATAGAGATAAAGTCGCATAACGCTTTTTCCTTACGTGATGATGAATCTCCATATCGAATTAAATTCGGAGTTGAAGAAAATGCGTAAGGAACTTCGTTTCTGACGGGGGTCTCCCGACCGCACACGATTTTTTTGTCCGTTTTATAAACGTGGTATATTAAAAAAAATTATCTAAATAATTATTTTCTGCTTTTTAGTCCTGTGTGTGTGAAATTTCAAACATCTTCATGAAAATATGATAAAGACACGCAATGAGTAGAAACGTCTTCATTGAACAGAGGGCTATTTCACGGTGTATAGTTATTCTAATCCCAATTGGAACGGCAATAAAAATAAGAGCACTACGAGGAGTGTTCATATGCACTGCCCGGCAAATGGTAAATTTATATACACCAGTGTTTTTACTTTCAAAACGTTCCTGGTACAATCATAAAAAAATTCTGTCGTGTGGAAGAGAATTCCTTCTCGAAACTTTTTATGTCGGTCCAATTGGGATTAGAAATACTATAGGTATATTTAACACCCCAAACGAAGCTAATGTAGAACTCTTTTTATAAATAAAAAAATTCTTACTCTTACACGTCTTTTCATATATGAACTTTCACTTTATGTATTCACCAATAAAATTCATTCTGAACAGTAATATTCATGATAAGAACACTCGTCAGAAACGAATGATGCATGTCAAAGTTGCCAAATATAAGAATACTCAAAATGCTCCTAAATTTTTACCGACGAAACCAAAAATGAGGAGGTTCTCTATTCGACCCTTATTTTTTTTTTTTCATCATATTTTTTTATGTATGATCACGCATAACTTTTTACTGAAGCGTCCGATTCCGATAATTCTTTTTTCAGTGGATAGGGTGTACTTCGAATTTGGTCCCATTTGAATTTAAAAGATGAAATCCACCCCTAAGGGTAGCGAAATGAAGGATATTGATCACTCACCCTCTGAATTCTGGTCCGTTAACTGATTCTATCAGGCATAACTTTGTACTGAGTTCTTCGATTTGGATGATTCTTTTTTTAATATATAGGGTATACCTTATATTTGGATTTCGAAAGGAATTAGCCACCCCTACGGGTGGAAAAATAGGGGATAATTGATTTTTCACTAGTGAACATTGGCACACACATACGTAGTTGACAATGACAGATCGCTACTGACATTATTCTTGTTTCACATCCGCCAAAATCAGTATATTTTATGAGAGGATGGAATGATATACAAAGTTATGAAATAAACTAACCAGAACAATGAAAATAATTTATATTACAACAACTAGTAAAAGTAGATAATCATATTATTTAACTGGTTATAGTTGAAATAAGGTGGGTAAGTAAGTATTTTGGAAGTAATCAAAAAACAAGTAGGTAGTAATTGGTAGATTTTAGCCACAAAAAATTGGAAAAAAAAAACTTTTTAACAAAAATTAAACCGACGAAATACGGAACTGAAAAGTAAAAAATAAAAACTTTTCAACAAATAATTAAACCGACGAAAAAATCAACTGAAAAGCAAAAAATAAAAAACTTCTTAACAAAAAATTAAACCGACGAAAAAATCAACTGAAAAGTAAAAACTAAAATAAACCTTCTTAGTCTAAATGATAATTGAGCTCCTAAACTAATGTAAGTAACTGATTTTGAGTCGGCGCCAAACAAACAATTATCGAAGATCATTATCTATGAAAGAAGTCATCAAAACGCAGCCGTGCATCTCGCTGCCATCATTTTACGCTTCACCTAATTCAATTGCTAGTTTGTTTGGCGCCGACTCAAAATCAGTTACTTACATTAGTTTAGGAGCTCAAATATCATTTAGACTAAGAAGGTTTATTTAATTTTTTGCTTTTCAGTTGATTTTTTCGTCGGTTTAATTTTTTTTAGAAAGTTTTTTATTTTTTGCTTTTCAGTTAATTTTTTCGTCGGTTTAATTTTTTTTTTTAAAGTTTAAATTTTTTTCTTTTTAGTTCCGTATTTTGTCGGTTTAATTTTTTGTTAAAAAGTTTTTTTAATCACCTTCCAGTAATGATCAAGAGAGCTGAAAATACAACGATTTTTAAAGAACGTCTGAAGTCGTTTAGGTGTTTGTGCAATATTGGTTAGACCCGTCAGTCTGTTTGCTTGTTTTTTAGTACTAGTTGTAAGTTAGATATAAGTGCTGACTATTCCTGTACAAAATATTATTTTTGTCATTTTAAGGAAAATAAAGGATTTGATTTTGATTTGAAATGTCCTAACAACTGTAGCGTAGTAGCATATTCGCACCCTGCAGGCGTCTTATCAATGATCACGTGATAATAATAATAATATTTCATTCCATTAAGACCATATTAAGACCATACATGGTATTGGACATGTCAAAAATATAAATATAAAAATCTATACACCTATAATCATATATACATAAAATTTCATTCTACGAGACCGTAAAGAAGACTTACAGGCACATAAATAACAGTTATTATACAATTTCAGTTATTGTTTACATATATACATTTAGACACACAATGTTCAGTATAATTTAACAGTCAATACAATTGTATTACAGTTAAGAAGTCAGAAACTCGCTTGGGCTATATATGTATTTCTCAATCAAATGACTTTTTAGTTGTTTTTTGAAACGTATTTCATTTCTTTCACTTGATAGGACCATAGATATGCCGTCCTTCAGGGGAGACGTTAAAATGGCGGTCCCGAAATCATGAATGTTGAGCTCGTTAGATAACCCTACTTCTGAAACAACAGAGGATTCGGCAAAATTCTCTGTTGGGGGGAGTGTGCTCACCGGCGTCGGCGTCGGTGTTTAGCCCTGGTCGCAGAAATAAACCTACGGTAAATAAAGCAATAAAATCCTGTATTCGTTTATAGGATTTTGTTTTAGTTGAAATTATTCAAATAATCGCTCCCGCCCTTCCAGTCTCAGAAGTTTACTCTTGCACAGAATTTCCTGTTATTCTGATGTACATAAATCATGCGTCATTGGAAGGGTTTTATCTCTTCAGTATTTATCAATTTGGAACACAATTTTGCGTCAGTTTCTGCTTGAATAATAACGGTTATCAAACACTGTCACGGAATAATTACCCTCACATGGCGGGTGGAACTCAATTTGCCGTTTCTACCTCGCAGATTCTCTGGAAAAATATCAACCGATGTGACAAGATAACCGATGAACTGGCGATTTTCCTCTCATAGAAAACATTTTCGAATGAAAACAAAACTCAGTTGATGATGACCTGTCTCCGAAACTAACATATTTCGGACGAATCATAGAAATGGAGTTTCAGACAGACTGTTAATCATTAAATCTCCACGAGTTTTTACTGAACTAATTTAACCAGATTGAGTTCACGTTTACTGGAGAACGGATAGATTTATTAGGGATACTAGGAAGTTTGAAGAAAGAAGAATATAGAACATAATTATTGGAAAAATTAGAATGAATACAGACATTATTCTAGACCGTCTGATATGCCTAGAAAAATTCTAGTAATTTTTTTGAAAATAAAGCTTTTTTTTCTAAACCCACTTAAACAACTTCAATTTGATTTTTTTCAATTTTGTGTTTAATGTGTTTTCATTACATTTATGCTTTAAAATAATTTTTTGGACAAGTGTCAAAAAACTTGACATTTTTGCATCGCTATTGATGCGTAAACGTTTTCTCTTTTCACCGTGAAAAAAGTATTTTTTTCACTACAAAAATGATTTACAGAAAAAAACATTACTTTTTAAATAATTTATTTTCAACAAAGTTAATTAATCAGTTATTATTTATTATAAAACAATTAACATTCAGTACACACTCAGTAATTTTACAATTTTTTATTTTTCCTCAAAATGGCATACAAGCACATTTTCAGACACCTTTTTTACATGTTTCTTGTCGCACCATTCACGTAATTGGGCATATACTAAGTTGAATTTGACCGGTAACATGTCAATGTTATCGCATTTACTACGTCGGATATATCGAAATTGAAGCAAATACGAACAAACTATAAATTTATGTCAAACACGCGGCGTGCCAACAAACCGTTTTATATAACAAAGAAAGATGACTGGATGCTTGAAATTGTATAGGAATATTGATTAATGTTTTTTTTGTGGAGAAATTCACTTCTTGACATAAAATAAAGAATTAGTCATTTTCGAACCAAGAGAATTTTTAGCCTCGACCTGCGGACTTGGCCAGGAATTTACACTCTCATATGCCATTAAAAAAAACTCTCATTTTATGCACTTGATACAAAAATAACTCTTCTAACATTGACTCATGAGCATGAGTAAATTACTGATATCAATTCATTAAAAAGTGTTGAGAGATAAGTGAAAACACAATTGAGGTAATTATATATTATTTTCTAGTTTGTGCTAAAATAATTGGATTCTAGATGTTTTCAAGTATGTATTTCATGAATAAAGTTCTTATTATGAAACATGTATGTGCTGTGAAATAGTTAAATCACGTTACTTGCATTACAGTAAACTCGCTTGCGATAAATAAAAGTTAAAAACGTTTTCCATATGACAGGCACCTAATCTCAACTCAATTCTGTTTGTCTATTCAAAATATATTCATTCAACAATTCTGAAAGTTTCGGCCCTCTGAGTGTAATATTTTTGATTTTATAGTAGTGTTTCCGCGCGTCACGTTCATCGTTAAATAGTCGTGCCACCTACGTTATTGTATCAAGTCCGAATTTTAATATATAGGCCAACCCATAGAGGTTTTTTCCCCACTTGAATAAAAACGTAAATAGCCTATACTACCTTTTGGAAGATAGTTCGTACATGAAAATCCCGGTGTTGGCCCCAGCAAAATCGCTTTGTGGAATTTTTTAACAAGAAAAATCTTCAAAAATAACCTTTTTTTGTTTTTTACATATTTCCAAAGTATTGAGTAATCGTTTAACACTCTCAACTTTTGTAGAGAATTCAAAAACCCGCAAAATGTTTATGTGCGACCGAATCGGTGCATTTTCTACTGAGAAAATTCGGGAAAACCTCTAAAAAGAGACCATTTTTTTTATTTTGTAATTTTTATAAATTCAAAGCTGGACAAACAATCGCACGGGAAATCATAGATAATAACATGTTATTCAACTGTGCGCAAGATGGTTTCTGTCCGATGTGTAGTTTTTGCACAATCGCGTTATAAACAATTTGAAGGCTTATCTTGCAAAATGCGCCAATTTGAGGGAAATCATCCTACTCAAATTCTGTAAACGGCATCTGGAAGTAGAGATCAATATCTACAATTTGTTCATTTTGGATTTTCACCTGAGAGGTGGGAAATGTGTTGAAAATGTCAATGAAGTTATCATATAAGTTATTAGCGTGTTTTTGCATACGTTTTCAGTTATTTAATGTTTTTTTTTTATTAACTATTATATTACATTAGTAATAGTGTGGCTTGTATTGAAAGAAGTATACGTATTCGAGAAGTACTTTTATTGGTTAAAGTAATAAGAAACAACAACTCTTCGGTTTTTTTTCAAGTTATACGTATTCGTACATAATGTTCATTTATAAATAAATGTGAAACATTTTTTAACACATAAATGTAAAATGCAATGTATTCACTTTCAATTATTTTTCCAAAAAAAAATCATTAATGAGAATGTTGGTATGACACTTTAAACCGTATTCGAAAAAGATTAAAGCTCCTATTTGCATTCATAAAATTTTGCATCTACTCGATTAATGTAATGACATAGAAATACACAAAATTTAAATACGCGGTTCAAAGGATATAAATGCATATTTTGTTTTCATCAACACTTGTAAAAAAATTGTTCTATGTTAAACTTCCATCAGTTAAATATGAAAAACATAAAGAAATTGAAAGAAAAGAAATCACATTTGGTGTCCCACAAGGCACAGTTTTGGGGCCGATATTATTTTTAGTGTATATAAACAGTATCGGCTGTATAAAATCTATTGATAACCTTATCTCATATGCAGACGACACGGCGATTATTTTTTCTGGCAAAACATGGCAACAAGTATATCAAAAAACATCAAATGGCTTGAAGGATATCCAGATATGGCTTAACTATAATCTCCTCAGTTTGAATCTGAATAAAACCAAATTTGTTTGCTTCACACTTCTTAAAAACGATCAACCAATCGAAAACATCCTAAAAATACATACCTCTGAATGTCCACAGAAGAAACAATGTGATTGCCCTTCGATAAAAAAAGAATCAAAGATAAAATATCTTGGTGTAGTACTCGATCAGCATATGAGATGGGACGAACATGCCCTATATGTTACAAAGCGACTCCGCCAGCTTACTTACAAAATGTACAATTTGAGAGAAATCCTAAACATAAAAAATCTGATGAATGTATACAGATCCTTGGCGGAATCAGTTATTAGGTACTGTATCTCCGTATGGGGTGGTATATTTGACTGCAACCTGCACAGTCTCCAAGCCATGCAAAATACAATAATAAAAATTATTCTTCGAAAAAAAAAGCTTTACTCAACAGAACAGCTCTATAAAGAAACTAAATTATATAACATAAGATGTATATATATATCTACCATTGTCTTATTTGGATGTATACTAATAAATATCTTTACCAAAAAAAAAACCAAAAAACCCTTTTAAAAAAATTATTTCGGTCCTAAATTTTACAATACACTCGATCGCAGTTTGAAAGAAAACCGCTCATTTAACAAATATAAAACTGAAATAAAACAATTCATCAATCTTAACCATCTAACACTACTGAAGTTACTATAAAAAAAAAAAAAATTACGTATATGTATGTATGTATGTGTGTGTATGTGTGTATATATGTGTATATATATATATATATGTGTATATATGTATATGTGTATATGTGTATATATGTGTCTACACGTGTGTGTAAGTATGAGGATATATGAACGAACCTTAACGTGTAATATACATTTTTATATAAAGATATGGATCCTTACCACATCAACCATTCTCAAGAAAGGAAAAAGAGAATAAACTAGAATTAGTATCGATTTCAGCAGGAATTCCAATTATTCATATTTTCATTGTAAATAATATATTAATATGTATACCATTCATTTTATCTACCTAATATATATCCTGAATTATTCCAAGGAGCTGCACAAAACAAGCACCTTGAGTGCTTAGGTGAACCCTTGGAGTTATAAAGGATAACCGTCATAAATTGTATGTATACAAATATCTTGTTATTATGGTTTACGAATAAATTGATTTGATTTCTTTTCTAAATTGATTTAATAATAGTAAATGGTGCCTATAAAAACAATTACTCTATTATGAGCACTATAATGCTACAGAACTCATATCAATGATGTTATTGAATTTTTTGTTTTGATATTATAATCAAAGGAAATGTTCATGCATAGCAAACAATTTGTATTACAGTAAGTTATAATATTTTCTAAGTTTGAAAGAAGAAGCGCTCAAGGTCGAGAACAATTTGGGAGGGTTCAATTCAATTCCTCCTCAAGTGTTTGGAGCAACTTTCAGTGACATTTTCAACACATTTCTCACCTCTCAGGTGAAAATCCAGAATATGCAGATAGTAGATATTGATCTTCACTTCCAGATGTCGTTCACAGAATACGACATTTCCCTTGAATCGGCGCATTTTGCAAGATAAGCCCTTAAATTGTTTTTAACGCGATTGTGCAAAAACTACACATCGGACAGAAACAATCTTGCGCACAGTTGAACTAAATGTTATTATATATCAGTTCCCGCAAGGTTGTTTGTTCAGCTTTGAATTTATAAAAATTATGAATTTTTTAGAGGTTTTCCCGGATTTTCTCAGTGGAAAATGCACCGATCCGGTCGTCTATAAATGTCAATATAATTAGGGCCATTCCCCGGTGAAGCATCGATTACAAACGTTCTCTGTATATTTGTTTTAGAATTTGGTATATTTACTATTTAAATTGAACCTTCATCTTCAATATCTGTATAAGTTATTTTATTGGGAGGAAAAGTACGACTTTGCTCCCTACAATGAGGCCAGGAAATGTATACTTTGGATAGAGGTAGGCGGAAAAATAATTTATGATGTTCTCGTTCAATAGTTTGTCCTTCAAAAATGTTTCTTTTTCTCTTTTTGTTCTCTCCGATGTCGTTCCTCCTCGTCTTGTTTTTCTCTCAGCCGTTGTTCCTTCTCAACTCGTTTTTCTTTCCGACAGTCGTCTCTCTTGCTCGGCAAACTGCTGTTTGATCATTTCCGTTACGGCCTTCAGCTCGTCTAACGGGGTATTTCTCGTATTCACCATTAATAGTTCTCAAATAGTCTCTTAAAAATATTGACTTCGGTTGTCAACTGTTGCGAAACTGAGTCCGTGACTATAACAAATACTCGAAATAATTTATGTTCGTTCGTAACACTTCGAAAACACAACACAATAATGCACTCTGACAATACACAGTTTACTACTAAAATGTACCGCGCATTGCACTACACTAAATCAACACTCACATTGAGCTAGCTGACATGAAAATACTGCTTCAACGAATGACTTTATACCCTCATTTTTGCCGTCTCGAATCTTCGAGCGATTCTCGGAAATGCATCGATGATTACATGACGTCAGCGGAAGATCCCAACGGTTGCATTGTTTAGCATGTGAGAGGTGAGCAGAGGCGTACTGTACTTATTTCCGTAACAATATTATCATTTACGTACAAGTATTGTTTCAAGCTTTTCCGTGGAAGAATACTCATTCTTGACTTTATTTTGGGAAGTCCAGGATTATAGATATGAATGGGAAGAATATCGAGGGGACTGGTAAACAAAACGTATGAAATTTAATGTGCATATCCCTCAGAGAGGAGTGGTAACCGTAGGCACGTGTTTTGGGCTCTCGGCCCTCATCAGTACGGTGAAGAAGTGCAAGGATGAACAACACTTTTTAATATTGTTAGCTGTTGCTCGCGGTTTTGCTTGCATGCACCCGATAATTTGGAATAATTTCTATAATCACGCCTCAGATGTGAGTCAAACTTATTTCCTCTCCAAACCTACCCAAAATACATATATAATAAATACGTATTTCATTATAGACACATGTTAAAATTATATAAAAAAACAAAACGTGTGTAATAATAATGACATAAGCTGGGAAGCCGCGGTGAAGGCGATAACAGTAATATAACTGGCTAAAATCACTCTCTAAAAATTATGACACAAGAAAATATTCTCATCTAAATTGTATTACAAACTATTCAATATTTATCATCATTTAATAAACAACTCGACGTATATATTATAATGTATTTAATATTCATAGTGATGTTCAGAGGATAGCCGTGGTCATATGCCACTTTGCCCTAAAGCTTATGATCTCTTACCACTGTTAGAATGTATTGTTTTGTTGGGGTAGGTGGCATACGACCACGGCTATCCCCTAAACATCACTATGAATATGTATTAAATGCATTAAAATATATTACGTTTAAGTTGTTTATTTTATAGACGATAATTATTGAATAGTTTGTACATAACAATTTCAGATGAGAATATTTTCTTGTTTCATTATTTTTAGAGCGTAGTCGGGTTTTGGTTTTTGAACTTACTTATTTCGTATTGTTTCAGTCTGTCATGTATAGCCCATTTTGTGTTAATATATGTTCGCCTGAGTTTGATCTTCCAATCCTTCGACTTTTATACGATTCTTCTGTCAAGATTTGCCTTTTCGTATGTGTCTTTCCCACAAACACATGAAACACTGCACACGCAATTTTTTCGATTTTCAATGCCGAAAAACGGAGAAATCAACAAATCAGTTCATGAAGGATGTGGGATAATGTCGCTTTAAAACCTTCCTTCCCAAGCAAACCATTCTTGTTGGAACACCTGTGTCAGATGAGCTAAACTGATATTATTCAGTTATCAAACATCCACATTCCATTCCTGCAATTCAAGAAATTGCTAGATAACAAATCCGACTTGCAATTTGTAAGTCGGCTTAGAGCGTCAAATAAAGGATTATGTCTAATTAATGTCTTAGTTTAATATAGTCAGTTTCCATATCATTCGAAATTTGCATTTGAGCATTATGAAGTCGATTTTAATATGGATTTTGGGCCATCGCACTGCGAATATAGATCTCTCGGGAAAATTCCATTTAGATAAATGAACTATGATAAAGCTCAGATGTGATTGGGTTGGAGAATTTCCCCCTCATATGCTAGGTTCCTTCTACACCCAAAGCGCTCCTAGTGGAGAAGTTGTCTTTAGCATTGGCAAATACATTTTCTGTGATGAAAAATAGTATTTTTTTGGAAAGTACTTGAGTTTAAATAAGTATTCTTGAAATCAACTCATCCATTCTGAAGTAACGCGTTTTTCTAGGGCCGGAATTTCTACTGCTAAAACGGTGTCTAGAAGGGTACGTTACTCATGACTCCAAAGTAATATAAAGGAAATATGTTCCTATCTCAATTTTTAATCTCGGGCGTGGTTTACACCACGCACTAGGGTAGCAACAGATGGAGTAACTGTATGTCCAGACGTCTGGTATTTTAGACTTTTTATAATCTTCAAAAGACTGTATGCTTTAATTACAATATTTGAACTGGACACCGGTTGCATTCATGTTCACAGAGAGACAGACAGATAGAGCCGTCTCCACACTACCATACAGACAGAGCTGTCTTTACACTACTTTTGAAACTTTGTTTCGTGACTCTTCTGAGTCTATGATTTATATGCCTGGAACGGGAAGGTGCATTCCACAGTAAATAAAGCGTGTAAAAAATAGTAAATCAACTGGTATATTCAAACTTGGTTATGGTAATGTCATACAATATTTCATAGATATATTTTTGTTTGCAGTACAAGGTTCTCGGTCTGGCGGCCTATAATACCACTATAAATATTTATACTGCGGGTAAATCGGTATTACCACAATAATATTCTGAAATTACCGAAATTATTACTATAGCTCCAGTTTTAGGAACAATATATAGCCCTGTGATTTTGGGTTGAAGGTTATCGATATCTTTCGAATCTTCGAAACGAGATTTAATCACGTTACGGTGAGAATTCAGAAAGTTATTTCTCTAGGTTGTGGCAATAAACTTTTCTCTTCCAAATTAAACCCTTCTCACCTCAAACATATACTTTCCACGTTCCACTAGGTTATTTCCTGAGCTTTACGTTCGAACTTACTCCAACTTTGATACTTCTTACTCCAACTTTGATACTCCTTGTTCTAGGCCCATCTGATAATAATTCAATTTTCTTTGTTCTAACTAGTGGGCTTGGATACAGACTACGAGGCATCAAAATCATTTCCATGAAAATTGAAATATAATTCACTTAGTGGAGCAATAGTAAAACGGATATTTACAAAATCACCTTCAAGAATCGGAGGATGAATAATATTCTGAAAAATCTTGGTATCGGGGCTATTTTATTTTGTGAATAAAAACAATGCCCTGCAAGTTTTTTATGGGACAAATATTACCTGGTTATATATCTCGGCCGTTATTCGAACTTGGGTATTCCCTGAATTCAAACACTAGTGAAAAATTGTTATTGACCCAAACGCGCAATTCAAAACGAATTAATATTTCTGGCAATTGTTTTCGTTCGGCGAATTCCCTGAACTCAAACAACTGATAACATAATTTAACAATTATTTGTGCGACCAAATCAGTCTGAATGGTTCCCCACTATATAAAACACCTACGAGAGCTGAAATAATAATAACAGTCTAGGAAAAATTAATACTTGTTCTTGAGAAAAATATTTACACTTTACTAATTTATTGATCCTAAAGAATTTACTTTGAGTACCACCAAATTCTGGTGTTTCAATAGTAAATAAACTTAACTTGAGGGCAGCAAAGATAAAATTATGAATATCAAAATATTTACACTTTACCAAACGACCCCGCACCATCCTTATGGAAAATGGCTTTCGGTTAAATTCTCTGAATTTTCGGTATGTTGTAGATTTTGACTTTTTCGGCAAAAGTGTCCATGAGCACTAAAAAATTCACCGACTAGTTTTCGAGATACAGGGTGTGAAAGATGAAAAGTGAAGCTTTCCGCTCAGAATTTTTTACAATTCCGATAATTGACAAAAAGCCTATTTATTCTGGAAATATCATGCCTGAATGATGTACAATGTCACGTTGATCTCGTTTCCATTATACTCTTTCGTTTTGTGCTCTATAACAGGTTGAACATAAAAAAAAGAATTCGATTAATTTTAAACCGACCAGTGTGAGTTCTCTGATGAAAATTGAAGATTCAATTTAGCCTGGATGAACTCCCTCAATCTGGATTGAAGTTAATTGACATTATTTTTTTTATACAGGGTAGTTCGAAAATAGGGGTACGTTAACCGCTCGTTTTTCAGTTCGGATAATAATAATAATAATAATATATATTTATTTCAGTTAATAAAAATTGCACATGATACAATATCTCTGTTTGACATCATGATACAATTATAAATCTGAAAGAAGTCACCGGATACATGTCTAAGTACATACACTCAAGATTGCATAAATCATAAAAACAATAAATATTATTGGATAGTACATGATAAAATAAAGTTAAAATAAAGTTGAGTTAGTGGAAAAATTCATCAATAGAATAACAAGTTTTATCCATAATGAATCTTTTCGTCATTTTTTGGAATGTGAATACATTTTTGCAACCTTTTATAGTTTCTGGCAATCTATTATAAAATTTACAACCATTTACCACATAACTATGTTGAAACAGAGAAGTACGATGTTGTGGTGGTAATAATAAGTGTTTACTTCTTGTATTATAATCATGTGAACGTTCAGCCATGGTACTCTGATTTTTAAAAATGTATACACAGGTTTCTAAAATATATATTCCTGCCACAGTTAAAATTTCTTAAATGAATCCCTACATGAGTCCCTAGAGCGTATTTTACTTAAAATCCTCATAGCATATTTCTGCAGAATGAAAACTCTGCTTGCTGAGGCACAATTACCCCAATTCAGAATACCATATTTTAAGTGTGAATGGAAATTAGCATAGTATAGGGTCAGTAGCACCTTTTCACTACAATGATTCGTCATAAACCTTAGCGAGTAACACATTTTTCTCAATTCAGAGCACAGGTTGTCTATATGTGGAGTCCAGGCCAATTTGTCATCTATAGTTAAACCTAGCAAGCTTACGTGTTTTGACATTTCGACCGAATTGTCAGTGTTTTCAAAAAGAGTAAAATTTACATTTTGCCTACGTAAAGTGTATAGCAGTGCATGGGTTTTAGAGGTGTTAAATTTCAGGTTATTCATTTCCGACCACTTCAGAACACGTTCATATGTTTTTTTGGCTTTACTTTCCAAGGCAATCAAGTCCCTCTCAACTACCAGGATATTTGTGTCGTCAGCACAACATATTGTGTGTATGCCTGTGCTGTGATTGTTATTTAAATGTCTTATTAGGTCATTCGCAAAGACTATATAAAGAAAGGGACCCAGAATTGATCCTTGTGGGACTCCGTGGAGTTTATTCAAAGGACTACTGCACGTTTCGTTGAGTCTCACCACCTGCTTTCGATTAGTCAAATAAGACATTAGTAGTTGTAGTGGAAGACCTCTTATACCATATCTTGATAACTTAGAAACCAACATCCTATGATCAACACAGTCGAACGCTCGTGAGAAATCGAGAAATAGGCTCATCACATATTCGTTGTTGTCTAGATGTCCAATTATGTTGCTATGGAGTTCACATAAAGCAGACTCTGTGCTCTTGTTTCTGGTAAAACCATGCTGAGATGGTGAGAGTAGTTTGAATTTGCTAAAAAAGTTAGTCAACTGATTCTTCATATTCAGTTCAAACAGTTTTGAGATACTTGATAGAATGCTTATGGATCTATAGTTGTTCAGATCTGTGTGGTCACCTTTTTTGTAGATGGGTGATACCCTAGCATATTTCAACTTCTCTGGGAATATCCCTTTTTGAGCTGACAGATTTATTAAAAATACTAATGGCTCATATACATAAAGCGCAGTTTGTTTTAAAATATTATTGTTCATACCATCCATCCCGCAAGAAGTTGTATTTTTTAGAGAGAGGATTAAATCTAGGAGATCATTTTTAGTTATAGGGGACATATAGAAAGTGTGAGGATTCATCTGAATATTTGACTCAAGGTAATGACTATCATAGACTCTGTTATCAACCGGCACCTTGGTAAAAATACTGTTAAACTCATTTGCTAAATCATATTCATCAACCCCCAGCTGGTCTGCTAGAGAAACTTTAGTTGGATCGGCGTTACTTTTTTTTGTAATTTGTTTATAATTTCTCAGGTTGCTTTTGTTTTGTTCTCTGCGGTCAAAATGACATTATCGTAGTACTGTTCAGAGGCGGTTTGCAGTTGTTTTCTATACTCCTTATTCAAATAACTACTGATTTCCGAAAAACGTCTATCATGCCTCGCAAGCGCATTATAGAGGGATACAGACAGATAGGGGAGAGCATGTCATATATATATATCAAACATTCTTAAATGTTAGGAACGTCGTATAGTAATTCCATTTATACAGGATGAGTAAAAAGATACAGTCCAAGTTTCTTAGAAAAATGCGATTTTTTTCAATGAATACCCTGTATTTCGAGAAAAAATCGGTTTAATTTTCTAGGATTTCTGATATAATGTACGGTTTAAGGAGTCAGATATATTGTCATCAATATCAGCATAGGTCTCCGGACTCGTTTGTCGGCTACATATTTTTGAATGTTCGGATTTTATTGATACCCATATACTCCAGGAGAGACCAAAGTGGGCTATTTTCAAGCAATTCTTTTTGTTGAAAAATATTCAGTGTAGATTTGAATACTTTATATATGGTCAATGAAATGTTTTCCAATTGAAAGCCCTTTTTCCAAAGAAACTAGAGAAAATTGAACTGTATCAATAGTAATAACCCTCTCAAGGTTGGAACTAATTTCCCATTGTTTGAAAGCTAATTCAATTTGAATGGTGGGGGTATTATACCTCCCAAAATTCTACAAGAAAGTCCGCGATAGTAAAATATCTACGTTTCGTGAATATTTATTCAATAAACTAATTTTGAAATATATTTCAATATATTTTACACAAAAAATATGAATAAATATAAAAAAAACTTTTGAAGACAAGCTTTTATTGAAATGCGCTAAAAAGAAAAAAAAATCTTTAGAGGTGGTACATTATTCTGTGAGTAATAGATTCAAAAACTTGTCGCTAATAAATTCATATTGGTATTCAAACTGAAAACATTACGCGGCAAGCTTTTGAATCTGTTACTCTCAGAATAACGTGACACCTCTGAAAAATTGGTTTTTCCCTTGTTGTGCAATTTAATAAAATCTTGTCTTCAAAAAGTTTTTTTATTTATTTTTCATTTATTTTTTTATTATATTTGACAAAACTGTTATGATTTCTGACCCCAAAAATTCTTACATACCAATTTTGAATAGAATCGAATCATAATTCACAAAATTCGTCCGCCATTTTGAATTTTTTAATTTGGACAAGAAAAGCATGATTTCCGACCCCAAATATCCATTTTGATTAGAATCACGCCATGAATTCCTCGGCCATTTTGGCCGCAATCTTGTTTTTATATGAAAATGTCATAATGCATTGTCACCGGAATAATGAAGACCTGCCAAATTCAAGTCGATTGGACAGACAGACAGAAATCGAACAAATAAAGTTTGTAAAAAACACTTGATACATTTACTAGTCTAGAAAATGAAACATTGTGTGAAATGTTCGTGCTTTATAAATAATTTATAATAATGATAATTATTGAAGTTATATAGAAGTATTCTGTGCGAATGGAGAATATATATCACTTCGGAAAAGATTAATATTGAAAGAACAATGAAAATTTTCATATCAACAATTTTCTAACGTTGAGAAAAATGATAATTATTTTTAAAGACATTTCATCTAGTTTCCTCTGAGAATGATAGACACTTCGATAACTCGTTTCTGTGATTTTTTTGGGAACGAGACTAATGTTTTCTTTAGTATATATGACTATTTACGAAATACGACCAAATTAGAGACAGACTTCCGAATCTCTACTTTTTTATCGTGATACCGAGTTAATGGGCAGCAGAAAATCAATGTTATGTTCCTTTCAATAACAGCTAATTATCGAAGAATACATTTGGAATATTAGAGAAACTTGTTTACCATATTTTCTCCATACATAGAGAATAGGCCTACAGGGGATACCATTAAAAAAACGCACCGGCAACTCTACCTCTGGGTTGGGGTGGAAACGAGTTGATTCATATCGTATACTTTGAAAATCCAAAAAATTGCATGAGATTCATTGATTTCTAATATATAAGTTCAAACTACTCCTTTATATTGCATTTTTTATTACGTAGAGTTGTTCGAAAAAAACCCTTTTCTGTCTCCAATAGAATATATGGGTATCAATAAAATCCGAACATTCAAAAGTATATAGCCGACAAACGAGTCCGGAGAACTATGGTAATATCGATGACAATCTATCGGACTCCTCAAACCGTTCATTATATCAAAAATTCAAGAAAATAACACGATTTTTTCTCGAAATACAGGGTATTCATTGAAAAAAAAACGCATTTTTCTAAGAAACTTGGACTGTATCTTTCTACTCACTCTGTATACATGGAATTACTATACGACGTTCTTAACATTGAAGGATATTTGATATATATGACATGCTCTCCCCTACCCGAACTTAAAAACGAGGGGTTTACGTACCCTTATTTTCGAACCACCCTGTTTAGAAAAAAAGTCAATTTACTTCGATCCAGATTGAGGGAGTTTATCCAGGCTAAATTGAATCTTCAATTTTCATCAGAGAACTCACGCTGGTTGGTTTAAAATTAATCGAATTGGATTTTTTTTTTGATCACCCTGTTATAGAGAACAAAACGAATAAGTATAATGGAAACGAGATCAACGTGACATTGTACATCATTGAGGCATGGTATTCCCAGAATAAATAGGCGTTTGGCAATTATCGGAATTGTAAAAGCTTCACTTTTCATCTTTCACACCCTGTATCTCGAAAACTAGTCGGTGGATTTTTTAGTGCCCATGGACACTTTTGCCGAAAAAGTCAAAATCTACAACATACCAAAAATTCAGGAAATTTAACCAAAAGCCATTGTCCATAAGGACGGTGCGGGGTCGTTTGTCAATCGGACAAAAAAATATCAACACAATCAAATTTCTCACTTACGGATACCTCAAAGGTTCTGGAGAGAACTTTTCACTTTCAATCTTTATACGGTCAAATACTGATTACACCTCGGAAGTACAGCAGGAACAAGAGCCCCACGGGCCCACGGTAGGCATAAGCCTTACGGGCACAAAGCAAAGAGAGCGGTGCTAATTTCATCTTGCCTTTTATAAGTTTGGATAAAAAACCAACTAGGAATAGAACTTATAGCCAGACCGGAATTGATATTAATCCCAAATAGTCAGGGACGTACCAAACTTTCTTTAGCCGTTCTCAGTAACGGAGCTCTAAAAAATGCTTCGTTACACTGAAATGAAAAAAGATAATTTTCATTTGGGGAAGAATTATTATCATTTTCACTTTTTGAGAGTAGTAAATGCGTTCAAAATGATTATATTATGCTGAATGAAATCCAACAAACTATCTTTTGTGCTCTCTAACTAATGAGAAGATGATTTCTACCATTCGCCAAATCGAATCGAAGGTGTTTGAAGAGGTTACGTTGTAATATCATTATTTCAGTGACTACAACGCTAAATGTGTATAAAGTACCTACACATTAATGCCATTTTTAACTGGTGTTCAATTGTCTTCAAAAGTCTGAAGTAGAATCAAAGTGGAGTTCAAAAATAGCTCTGTGTAACTGTGCTACAAATAAATCCAACAATGAAAGTTAATATTAAATATTATCTTTTTAAACATCAAATATATTCACAATGGAGTGCCAATGTATATAAATTAACAAAACATGCATTCAATAGAAAAAGGCATTTCATACTAATTTGTATTATCAGCAATTCGTTTGGTACCTATTGTATTTTATCTACTGTTTTTGGGATCCCCAAAGTGGAAAAATGAAAAAGTTTTTGTATGTGACTCATGTGGGAGACCCGTTCATACCAATTCAGCTTGCTCGCAGTTATGCCCTAGTGAATTGAAATGTATGCAGTTGGAAAAGAAATAACTGGAAATTCTCTGTGAAGACTGCACCGGTGGTCTCCGTCAAGTTCCAATCTTATTAAAGCTATTTCTGACCTGAGGAATGAAGTAGAGCAATAAAATATGTTAGGCCAACTCCAACTCCAAGTGCCGTTGGAGAAATGGATACAAAAGAAGTGTGAAATGCTTGAACATAAAATCGTGTATCATTTTGAACATTCATAAATCACAGATGAAATCTCATGCGGAACAAATATCACAAGATTCAGAAGTTGTTTAAAAGGTTATCGAAAATATCATTGTGAAAAAAAACAATTTGAAACTGTTCAGATCAGGAAAACCTACATAACAAAAATCGTCCCACCAAAGTTATACTACACTCATCAGATGATGCGAAATATGTGCTAAAATATAGTGCGGCTTTTAATAGCTCGACGGTTTGACGTAGAACAATGAAAAAAGAAATGTATTGAATGATATCACCAATACTACTTTTTGAAATGAAAGACATTGTGATTGCCCGATAGATGGCGTGGGGGAAACATCGAAATTTCAAACAACATGGGGGGTCAAGTGACACATAGTACATAGTTGAGAAGATAATTCAACTCTCTGTTCAACCATCCTGCACACAACTCCAAACTTCAAACCAGAAATACATGTTGGAGATATTTTTCACTAGAGACATGTACTCGAAATTTGAGGTTATACATATGAAATTATCAGGTTACATTGTACTGGGTCCCTTGTGACCTCTGGTGATTCTCAATACAACAAATTGCGGCAGCAGTGATATAGGTATACTTGGAATACGTCTTCCCCAAAGATGACCGGCTGGATTCTCGCTTCATTCGATATAGTATAGTGCAGCTCCCAGAAGGTAAGAGTTGCTATTTACAGGGTGTAAACTGACCCGTGAAAAGAAATACAGTGGTTAAAATTTTCAAAATAATCCTGAAAAAATATTTTTAAATCATATTTTGGGAACTACTGTCCGCCTAACCTTACCCGCTGCTCGGAGCCGCAAGAAAACACTGGCAATTGCCGGTTGCAATAAACATCCAAATATGTCGAATTTTGAACTGATTGTTTGAGAAATATAAAAAGAGAGTCTGAATTCTTATTGACATTCATTCCCTACTACCGGCGATACGTATTGAAACTGTGCCCCTGCAATTACGTCAATTTGTCACTGATGAAAACAAATGAACCGCGTTATATCCAAACCTGTAGATAAAGTCAGAACTAGTAGATGAAGTCAGTATACTTTAAAACACAAACCACAATTATCAAAAATATTTTTGTTAGGCATTGTAACACACAGTTTTTTTCAATTCGCACGAAAAGTAAACGAGATCAACCAGGGATGTTTACAACTGACTTGACAGCCAAGCAGCACGCCTCTAGCGGTGAATTTGAAAGCTTTCCACCGGTGATATGACGTTTCTCAGATTTGACCACTGCAGTATAACTACATAGTTTTTACAACATGTTCAGGTAGAATTTAGATTTTTTTAAATTCATTGTCAAGAAATGGAAATTATTTTTCCAAATCATCGTGTACTTCATTGATCATCGATCATTTTTACTGAAACAAATGGTAAAATACAATTTTTTTTTGCTTATAATTTTCAACCATTTCGAAATTATATTGCACAATAACGAATCGACGAATTAGAGAAATGAGGGGACAAGAATCATATCAGCTTTTCAACAATGGGCCTATTGAGCTCTCTTGTATTTTATTTTTTTTCGAAACTCAACAGAGGGTGAATTGTCACGCAAGCAGTGTTCATCTCACGAGGGCATCAAAGGTTCAGAGAAATTCAAAACAGAAGAATGAACCAGAAGCGAGTTATATTTTTTTTTTTTTTGTTAATACGATCGTACTATTTATTCCGTCTAGTCAAGTTCTGGAAGGGAATGGAATTAGTGTGTGGATTCTGGAAGTGAATAAACATAATATCTAAATTTTTTTCTATTAAAAAATAGTATCCAGCACAGTGTTATCAACGACGAAACTGTTTAGCAATTTTCGAGAAAGCATTTTGTCTGGAAACATTACTGAGTGCGATTTGCTGCCTTATTATCTGATTGCTCTCTACCAGACTTTAATAATACGAACAAATATTTTTCTAGTAAATTAATTTTATATCATTGGATAGCTGAACTACATCATATTGAAATTTGATCTAGACTAAAATTCTTTTTTTTTCTATTACAAAATAGTATCCAGCACAGTGTTATCAAGGACGAAACTGTTTAGCAATAATGAATAATCGAGGGGTTTTTGTCACGCAAACATTTTCGAAATTTTCGAGAAAGCATTTTGCCGGGAAATTTCACTGAGTGCGATTTGCCGCTTTATTATCTGATTAAATAATCTTTGATAATAAGGCCGCAAATTGCACGAGTTAAATTTCCTAGTGGCAAAAAGCTTGAGGAAAAATAAAAAAAATTGCGATGAAATCCTCTAGCACAAATGATATTTGATGAGAATATTTCTCAAATCATATTTAAAACTGAATAAAACTACCAGAATTCATGTTATATTCGAATTTTTTACGTGGAAAGTTACAATTCTTCTCGTTCCAAAATCGAAGGAATCGTTTTACAGATTCATTGATTCATACTGATTATTCACTGCTCTTGAACTCTCTCAAAAACTCAAAATATATATAATTTCTCACTATAAAATAAAATACACTGGTCAACAATGGTTTTGTTGCACTTGATGTAAGAGTGGTTTCACATACTTCCACGCCAACAATTCACGAAACTATGGATGGTTTTGGAATATTGGTTCTGGATTTTTTAAATTTTCATTTTCATATTATACTAAATAAAAAACTTTTTAAAGACAAACTTTTGTGTAAGCCGTGTACAAAAACGTATAAAATAAATTTAAGTCGTCGCTGACAATGATTTAATTATTTTTTGTTGAATTATTTGGTTTCAAAAAGATTGTCGCGAGAAGTGTTTATAAAAGTAGGTACCAATTAATTTGATTGGGCAGTGATTAGTTGGTAAGTAAGACTTCGTCGAAGTATTCATGGAAGTAGATACCAATTAATTTTATTGAACAATGAATGGTTGGTAAGTAACAACTTGTCGAAGAATTAATTTTATTACAATTTTTTATACAAGCTTTTTGAAATCAAATAATTCAACAAAATCAATTAAATCATTGTCAGCGATGACCTAGATTTATTTTATACGTTTTTGTACACGGCTTACATGAGAGTTAGTCTTTAAAATGTTTTTTATTAATTATTTTATTTTTTTGCTATTCAGTTAGTTCGCCTTAATCTGTTCATTCCTTCTAATAGAGCATCGTTATTAAAAGTTCTCTTTCCTGTGAGTTTTGAGCAGAAAAAAATCATGATCTCCGACCCTGAAAACAATTTTGAATTGAATCTGACCATAATCACAAAACTCGTCCGCCATCCTGAATTCGCCATCTTGAATTGATAGATTTTTACAAAAAATTCATAATCTCTGAACCTGAAAACCCCCACATACCAATTTTGAATGAAATATGACCTGTCAGAAATCTCGTCCTCCATCTTGAGGCCGCCATCTCGAATTTATGAATTTTGACAAAAAATCATAATTTCCGACCCCTAAAACCCCCGCATACCAATTTTGAATCGAATTGCACCATTATCACAAAACTCGTCATCCATCTTGAGGCCGCCATCTTGAATTTATAAATTTTGACAAAAATTTCATTATCTCCGACCCCGAAAACCCCCACATACCAATTTTGAATAGATTCGGACCATAATCACAAAACTCGTTCTCCATCTTGGGACCGCCATTCTGAATTCATAAATTTCGATAATAACTCCAGCTGTATGGGGTCGGCTTTGGAATAGCCCCATGGTAAATCCTGCCTGTCGTAAGAGGCGACTAAAAGGATAACCGTAGGTGGAAGATGGTCTCATCGCCCGGTGAAATACCACTATATCGACTTTGTGTGCTGTGAAATGGATCATTCCATGTTTCAGTGTTCGGTCGATACTTTCCGGTCTCCCTCTTTCCTTTTCCCCAATTCCTCCTTTATTTTCTGGTGCATCCTAATAGTTATAATGATGAAGTCTTCTAGAGTAAAACACTCCGGAAGCAAAATACCTCTCCATTCGGATTTCCGGGCGAGAGGTACTCGAGGGGACCCAACATTAAAGATCAATTTTTGCAACATCCGCGGACTCAACAAGAACATCAATGACGTCCACCATCACCTACAGACGAAAAAAACGGATATTCTGGCTCTAACAGAAACACAAGTAAACTCGTCCACCAACAAGGTCCATATGCTTCGTCCTGGTTACGAACTCCATTCTCGATTCAGGTTCAAAGGTGGAGTCTGCCTTTACGCTAAGGCTAACCTTTCATGCCAGCGTGAAGAGAGTTTGGAACCGAAAGACTTTGATGTGATACCAAACTGACTAAGTTCCTCTGCTGCCTTTACCTATCACCTAATGAACCTTCATATAACGACCTCTTTGAGTTTTTATCACTCAAACTGGACTACATTCAGGAGAACCATCCAACAGCTGAAACCATAATCATGGGAGACTTTAATGTACATAACGCTGCCTGGCTCAAATTCTCTAACAAAACAGATGATGCGGGTCGTCAAGCCGAGGCCTTCGCCATCACTCATGGTCTAGAACAACTGGTCGAGCTACCAACCCGCATCCCTGATGTCAACAACCAGTCTGCCAATACACTAGATCTTTTCCTCACCACCAATCCTGACCCGTATAGAATAGAAGTTTGTGCCCCACTTGGAAACTCTGATCACACCCTCATCTCCACAACATGCTCTTTCCATTTACCATCGAGCTGCACAATACCACCCCGTCTCATGTGGCATTACAATTCGGCCGACTGGGAAGGTCTTTGTATGTTTTTCTCAGCGTTTCCATGGAAGAGAGTTTGTTTCTCTTCAGTAGATCCAACACGATGTGCTGAGACAATTTCTGAAATCATCATGTTGGGGATGCAAACTAACATACCGAATACCGAAAGAAGAACATCATCCGATAAGACCTGGTTTAACAGAAACTGCTCTAGAGCTGTGGCTTCCAAACAGGCAGCATACCATCGATGGCTAAAAAATCCGGGCCCTTAGACCAGAGCAGCATATGTCGAGGCTAGAGGCATATGCAAAGAGACAATAGAATGCTCAAAAGATGCCCACAATGCCAAAATAAGATCAAAACTTGCTGAATGTCCTAACGGATCCCGTTCGTTTTGGTCTTTCGCCAAAGCTGTGGGAAGAAACTTCACTTCCAGCTCATTTCCTCCTCTAACCAAAGAAGATGGAACACTAGCAACGACTGCCCAGGAAAAAGCCAATATCTTTGCGCACCTATTTGCTGGAAATTCCACTCTGGATTCATCGGAAAACAACCCCCGAACATTACACCTATTGACAGTCACATGCCTGTAGAACACCTTTCGCCAACGAACTATCAGAAAGATTTTGCTGGGTCTCAACACCAACAAAGCCTATGGATCTGACGGAATCCCGCCGATTGTTCTCAAGAAATGTGCCCCCGAATTAACACCTGTTCTTTGCAAGTTGTTCAACCACTCTTACAATTTGGGGGTATTTCCGTCCAATTGGAAAATTGCAAGAGTACAGCCAGTCCCTAAAAAAGGCAAATAGGCCCTACCTAGCAACTACAGACCTATCGCACTGCTATCCATTATTTCAAAGGTCATGGAAAAAGCCATCAACATCGAGCTCATGAAATATCTGGAAGACTCAGGAATTGTCAACGATAGGCAATATGGCTTCCGCCATCAGAGATCAACTGGTGACCTGCTCGCTTACGTCTCACATATATGGCAGCTATCTATTGAGAAGTATGGAGAAACTTTAGCTGTGGCATTAGATATCTCCAAGGCGTTCGATCGAGTTTGGCACCAGGGACTTCTCGCCAAGCTTCCGTCTTAAGGCTTGCCCCCTCAGCTGTGTTCTCTGCTTGCTAGTTTTCTCTCAAACAGGTCTCTCCATGTAGTGGTCGATGGAGTTTCATCTGACACTCTACTCATAAATGCTGGTGTTCCGCAAGGATCTATTTTCGCACCAACACTATTTCTACTTCACATCAACGACCTGTTGAAAGCAACTTCATGTCCAGTACACAGCTTTGCCGATGATAGTACCCTCCATACCGCTTTCTCTTCCAGGGCCCCTATATCAGACCGTGAAACCAGAAATGAACGAGGAAGAAATGTTAATAATATAAATATGGACTTAGCAACAATTCTCGAGTGGGGATCTAATAACTTGGTAGAATTCAATGCAAACAAAACACAAGCATGTCTTTTCTCTAGAAAAGCCGATCTCAGTTTGCCTAACATAACTTTGTCAGGAGTAACCATACCATTGAAGTCATCCATATCGATGCTTGGTATTACTATCAGCAATAACCTTTCCTGGGAAAATCACGTGAGGTCCATTGCCAAAAGTGCATCCCAAAAACTTGGTTTTTTGTTTCGTGCCAAGAGCTATTTCACCCCCACTCAGCTGCTTATGATCTATAAGGCACAGATCCGACCTGTCCTGGAATACTGTTCCCATATTTGGAGCGCGGCACCTAAACATATCCTGAGGCTATTGGATTCTGTCCAAAAAAGGGCAATTCGTCTAGTCGGTGATGCCTCGCTTACAAACTCGCTCACTTGTCTGGATCACCGTAGAAAAGTTGGCGATTTGTCTCTATTTTATAGATATTTTCATGGGCGATGCTCTTCTGAAATATCAACAATCGTTCCTGCTTTGGCAGTCTCTTCGAGACTAACCCGTCAAGTTCAGTCATCACACCCCTTCGTGGTCACTTTGGAGACCTGCAGAACATCACTTTCCAAAGACTCGTTCATCCAACGAACAGCGAGGCTTTGGAACTCATTGCCTAGGGAGGTGTTCCCCGAGGCATACAACCTTCAGAAATTTGAGAAGAACACCAACTCCTACCTTCTTTCCCTTGGTTCCCACGATGTTCTCTGAACATTACAGGATATCCCTTTTCGTGGGAACCAGAACATAAAAAAAAAAAATCTCCGACCAAGAAAACCAGGACATACCAATTTTGAATCGAATCGGACCATAATCACAAAACTCGTACGCCATCTTGGAGCCGCCATTTCGATTTATGAATTTTGATGGAAATTTCATAATCTCCGACCCAAAACTCAACATACCAATTTTGAATAGAATCGGACCATAATCTCAAAACTCGTCCGCCATCTTGAAGCCGCCATCTTGAATTTATGGATTTTGACAAAAATTTCATAATCTCCGTCCCTGAAAACCCCCACATACCAATTTTGAATCAAATCGGACAATAATTACAAATTTCGTCCGCCATCTAGAAGCCGCCATTTTGTTTTTTTCTTTAACGAAAATTGCGTAATGCATTGTCACCCGAATAATAAACAACCGCCAAATTTCAAATTAATCGGACGACCAGAAGTTGGTCAAAATTCACTTGCAAGATTTGACCCTAACTAACGAACGAACTGACAAGTAAAACTAAATAAAAGCTTGTAAAAATATTTTTATGCACGACCAGGCGTAAAGTAGCACTTCAGCGCCCGCGGACTACTTTATCGCCCGACAGGCGATAAAATCGTTGGACAGGCGCTAAAGTGAATTTCAATCTCATATCGATAGAAATCTATATTCTGATGGATCATATAATCAAACCCAAAACATTATTAACAATAATATAACGAAAACAATGAACATAAATTAATGTAGAAATTAGAACTTACTTTCATCATAAGATACAAATCGTCTGGTGCTTCCCTCAAAAATCACTCGATTTCTTCTCTGCTTAGAATTTCTTTGGTTTATAACCATCAAAAAAGCTATCAATCTTGCGTATCTACTGATATCTATATTATCGTGAACATTTTTTTTTAAAGTAGCTTTCAGTATGAAATAATATGACCACATGGTAGAGGGCTTACAATATTTAGATTTTTCCAGAAAATAGGCGTTCTTATTTTTTACATTTTTCCCGTTGCACCACCTCACGAATTCTTCATACATCTTGTCGTATATTTTCTTGGATTTACTTGGCAATAAACTCAATTTCGCATCCTCAGCTGCTTTACTTATTTCTGGTGGAGTACAATTCAAACTTTCTTCGTCGCTTGAATCCATTTCAAAATCATTAATAAATTATCTGTGATCACAAGAATTGACAGCAAATATGGCTACTAGCCTATATAATCTTATTTCGAAAAATTGACTGAGTTGCCATCACTTCTTGATTTATTCTGTTTCCGATATGATATGAATATACATCCTCACGGCGGCCTTGATGTATTTTTATCATGTTCTAGATATAAAGAGGTATATATCTACATGACATCAAATATACCGGTCGTGCATAAAATTTTGTATGTATTTCGGGCGTAATTTGCTTTTATGCTGCGGTCCATAAAAGCCTATTTTATGCCCTTGATACATAAATAACTATTAAAGACAAACTTTCATTAAAGCCGTGTATTTAGACTTATAAAATAAGTTTTAGTCATCACTGACAATGATTTAATTATTTGGTCTCAAAAAGCTTGTCGCGCGAAGTATTCATAAAAGTAGGTTTCAATTAATTTAATTGAACAATGATTAGTTGATAACTAACAACTTGTCGAAGTATCAATTTCATGACAATTCGCGCGACAAGATTTTTTAAACCAAATAATTCAACGAAAAATAATTAAATCATTGTCAGCGATGAATTAAACTCATTTTATACATTCTAGAACACGGCTTGAATAAAAGCTTGTCTTTAAAAATGTTTTTTATTGGTTATTTAATTTTTTGCTTTTTAGTTAGTTCGCCTTAATCTGTTCATTTCTAATAGAGCATCGTTATTACAAGGTCTCTTCCCGGTAAGTTTTGAGCTGATGATGTGTCCGACCCCAAAAACTCCCACACACCAATTTTGAATAGAATCTGACCATAATCACAAAACTCGTCCGCCATCCTGAAGTCGCCATCTTAAATTTATAGATATTGACAAAAAGTTCACAATCTCCGAACCTGAAAACAGCCACATACCAATTTTGAATAAAATATGACTCGTTCTCCATCTTGGGGCCGCCATCTCGAATTTATGAATTTTGACAAAAAATTCATAATCTCCGACCCCGAAAATGCCTACATACCAATTTTGAATCGAATCGGACCATAATCACAAAATTCGTCCGCCATCTTGGAGCCGCCATCCTAAGTTTATGAATTTTGACAAAAAACTCATAATCTCCGATCCCGGAAATCCCCACATACCAATTTTGAACCAAATCGGACCATAATCACAGAACTCGTCCGCCATCTTGGAGCCGCCATCTTAAGTTTATGAATTTGACAAAAAACTCATAATCTCCGACCCCGAAAACCCCCACATACCAATTTTGAATCAAATCAGACCATAATTACAAACCCCTTGGCCCATTTTGTATTTTTCTTCAACCTAAAAATTCCATAATGCATTGTCACCAGAATTATGAACACCTGCCGAATTTCAAATCAATCGGACGACTAGAAGTTGGTCAAAATTCACTTGCAAGATTTGACCATAACGAACGAACGAACTAACAAGTGCAACTGAATAAAAGCTTGTAATAAAAGCTTGTAAAAAAAGCACTCAGTGTGAGATAGAAATAACAAATATATTCTTAAATATAAAAAATTTATTGAAAATTATGTCTAATTGTTTTGTTTTAGTGTTTAATTAATGTACATAGAAGTTTAAAGATTCAAAAATGTATAAAACTTATGTTATACTTTAGAAAAACACCTTTTATAAACTCTTCTCTTATAATTTTTTCTCACTTTTTAAAGATCAGCAATAATCTGCCATCATGTGACGGTCCCATCCACCCTCATACCTTTCTTCCATCACTTTTAGATCCTGGTGGGAGCAGTCTCCCTGTTCCTCACTATAATTTCCCAGATTCTCAGGAAATCTATCCAGGTGACAGATATAACAAATACATCAGGGCTATATTTGCATTTTCTTCTCGATGAACTCATATTTCTAGAACAAAAAAGTATATTAGAATCAAAAATCAACAAATAAAACAAAGTATTAAGCTCACATTAGCAACTTCCCCGAAAGCGCGTCGTACGCCCTTCAACCTTGTCACATCACTGAGTTCTCGGGCAGTTACACAGAAAGCGAATTTTAACTAGATAACAAACACTAAAAATTATAATTGTGTTCTGAAGAGCCGACTTAAAGTGTTAATATTTAAAATATAAAATACGCCAAAATCATAAAAACAGAGCCATTCATACTTTCATGAATATATTCAAAACTGGGGACTTGAAAACATAGAAATCCGCAGAGATATCCAGGGCAACAAAAAAAATTTTTTTTTGTTGAACTGTGATATCATTGTAGCTGGAACTAATTTTGACAAAAAAAAGATCAACTGCTAGGAATCGAAACCGAGCCTTTGGCGAGATAGTCAAAAAAAAATATTATGTTCAAAAGTGGTGCTCATTGATCATCGAAACATTGAATATATAAAAATGTTATTACCTATGATCAAGCGGTCACCCTTCCAAGTACCAACCGCGCCCGACGTTGATTGACTTCGCAGTACATTCTGGTTACATATCCACTATTCCACTATAATGTTTCTTGATTTTTATGAGAATATGCAATTCAATCATGCGCTGCCTTACTTAGCTCATTAAACGGGCTGAAAAAGTTATTTTGAATTCCAATATCAGATCACTGTATGTAATGAGCTCAAAATCCCTTATTTAATGAATTTTGTTCTTCTTGCTTTCTTATTGAATTGAATGCGTTGATATATAATTTCGACAGGACCTTAGTGTCGTTCTATCGCAAAACAATATCGGATAGACAGTAGTTTTATCAACAGTAAAAACACAAGAGCTTTTTTTTATCGGATAAATTTCTTTTTGTAACGAAATAATTTTGCCAATCAGTAATTTTACGAGAAAAACTGACATGACAAAATCGCGAGACCGAAGGTCGAGTGATTTTGTCAAATTTCAGTTTTTCTAGCAAAATTACTGATGGAAAATTTTAAGTTAAAAAGAAATGTATCCTTAAAAGAAAAGCTCGAGTGTTTTTGGCAAGATAAATCAACGACCGAATATATGAATGAACAACAACAATAATTATCTTTATTGATACAATTAAATTATTTAAATGAACAGTTATTAAATACACAATTGTTATAAATTGTTTGGTTTGGTGTACTGATTTCAAAATTTTCTTCTCTGGTATTCACACATGTAGAATATTCATTTTGATTTTTCTCACTCGAGGCTCGTAAGGAACTAATAAGATTTTCGTGATGTTCAGGATCAATTTGGAGGTAGGGTTTAATAGAAGATGATGATGAGTGTCCCGTTATCTTTATAAGTTGTTGGTCACTTACTCCTGCTTTGGCTAACTGGGAAACTGTACTAGCACGGTTCGAATGATTGGTAATTTTATTATTTGTTGAAAGTTAAAAAGTCGTTCAGATGTTAAAAAAAGTCGTTCAGATGTTATGTTTTCATTTTTTTTTGTAACAGTAATTTTAACAATGCAACGGGACAAATACCTTCATCCATTTCATTTTTTGTTATCCATTTCGTACTTGACAAAACTCCATAAATTGTCCCCATATTGACGCTTTAGTATTTTTTGTGGATTGCGAGATTGCTTTTTCTATATTTTTTGTGATTCGTTGAGTCGAAACTTCCCCAAAACGACTCATGTTCAATGTTTCAGTATCAATTATCAACAATACTTAAATAACTGACAGGGCAGACATTAAAGTGACGTAAGCATACTAGATGTAGACGCTTAAGAGGAACAGGCGTTTTTATCGGTGATAAAAAACGATGCACCTTTTTTATCGCTGTCAAAATGACAAAACAGTCATTTTTAAATGACACATTTTATATAGGAGTTAATTTATCAGTATAAAACAGCGAGAAGAGTTTTATCACTTTTAATTGCACGAGAGGTTTGTATTTTATCGGGTAAATTTGGGTTGTTTAATGAGAAACTGTTGCCTAGCAATTAGACGAGAAAAACTGTCAACTATTAAAAACGCGACACCGAAGGTAGAGCGTTTTTAGGTTGACAGTTTTTCGAGTCAAATTGCTAAAGGAAACAGTTCAGAATTTGAACAACGCAAATTTACCCGATATCAATACAAACATCGAGTGTAATTCGGCAGGACAATTTAATGAATAAGAAATTTAGAAACATATCAATGCACACTTTATTCATTTTACACCGCGATAATTGATAAACAAATGAATAAGTGAAAAAACCACTAGTGCATTTGTCGCTGTGAAAGTTGCAGCTAACTTTTGCCGCTGTCAAACTGACAATTGCACTGTGGTATATACGATTTTTTATACATGAGTTGAATTGTCACTATAAAACTGATCTGATTGGTTCTGTGTTTGGCCATTTGATTGGCTCAAAAATAATGAGGGAAATAGTCGCCCAAAATAATTTTTAAAATTATTGTTTTTATGCGCACAAGTAAACGCAACCTTCCACGCCAGCCAGATAGTCCGCATGCTTGACAAGTTAGTGTGAGAGAGGAAATATCAAAGAACTGGCTTATTTTTTTTTTAGCTCTCTTGACAATATATGAAAACATTAGATCTTCAAGAAATAAATAAAATGGTAATTTTTCCCCCTCACTCTCAACCCAAACTTTTCTCAACACAGGACTAGTAGGAGTATCCACTCATCCCAATTTTATTCAGATAGAATCACAATTGTACTGTACCATTAGCGTTAATTAGTATTTCTTTTGTTTCAGATTGTGATGTTCAGACTGAGTATGCTCATTAGCTGTATTTTCATGACAAACACTGCGATGGAAGAGAAGAATATAGCCGCCAACTTCGTCGACTCAAATTCAGATTTACCAGATTTCGACAACTACAGAGTCACCTGCTATATTTGCGTCAACGTTTCCGACAATCTAGTTTGTAATCAATATGCCATAGATAGACCCTGTAAACCCGGTAAGGATGTAATTCAAAGCTGTTTCACTCTAGTCTCTACTTATTGTTCGGCAGATTAAATGTTGTTTGTTCTGGTTTACTTAGTAGTCAGTTCATTTTACCCTTCTGATGTTTATTTAAATGGGAGTATAAAGAAGTGTCGCATGGAAAATTGGAATTGTGTTTGATAGAACATCAGTTCGACTCATTTGCATCTTTGAAATGTAATCACGAAATTATTTGAAAAAATTTTGGCTTTAAACTTGAGTATCTATTTCATTTTGAAAATGAAATTAAAGAGTATGAAGAAGTGTAGTATGAGTTGGGAGAGGATTTTTCAATCACATGTTATATTCCATTCAAGTTTTTCTTTCCTGAGAAGTTTCGAAAAAAATGAAAAGCAATTTAACCAGAGTTAACGGCATGGGTGAATATTGGAAAATAATGATATCCTATTCAAATCCGCTTTCATAGTTTTTTTCGAAGGAGTATGTTGGCAGCTCCGCTGTCAACTGAAATATGGCGTTATCACCGCCGCCATTTTTTATATCCCGCATTTTTTGTAGTAGGTACTTTTTGTTACTTCTTGTATATAATTCAGAAAAAACATAATTTAAACTATCATTGGTAACCAAAAATGTGTATACGACTATATCGTAGAGATATTCTTTAAACAATTTATTAGTATTTTATATTTATTTAGTTTTAAAGTTATATATTATGTATTTTTCGATCCAAAAGAAAACTTAGGTGGGGAATTTATAGGAAACAAATTAGGAAAATGATGTGGTATGAAACTGTGTTGTGATGGTGATGGTGCCATACGGCTTGATCCTCCCGATTTTTTACCGACGAAATCAAAAAGGAGGAGGTTCTCTAGTCGACGCGTATATTTTTTTTAATGTATGATCACGCATAACTTTTCACAGAGCAGTTCGATTATGATAATTTCGTCTCTGAACGGACAGAGGGAATTCATCATGTTATCCTCTCCATCGCCGATACATTCTTGCTGGATAAAACGGATAACAAACGTCTCAGCTCCATCTATTTCGGAACTTTCAAAGGATCTTTTCTCGAAAGTTTTGGATTTTGAGGTAATGAATGAAACGTAAGATCCATGCTACCATCCGGATACCCAAGGTGCCACTTAAAGGATTTCATTCTTTCTTTGTAGATTTCATCCTCATCGCATATCATTTCTCCATTTAACCATGATGTTGAGGGATTGTACAACCATTTGGGTCCCTCCCACCATTTGGATTCATTTTGCGTAAACTCCCACCCTCTCAAGTCGAATTTTCCATCAGACATAATGATACTTGCTTCTCGAATGAATTTCTCCAATGAATCTTGATCAGGAAGGCTAGCCATACAGTTATCTACATAGAAGCTAGTGCTTAATCTTTCAATTGTTTCTTTACTATATCTAGAGTCAAATTCCCAACATTTTTCAAGGGTCATTCTGAGATGGTATTCTATAGTTGCTCCGAGCAGAAATGGACTACAATTCACTCCAAATACTACTCTCCTATGTCGATAAACTATTTCCTTTCCATTTTCGTCAACCCACGAAAATCGCAAGAAATCTCGATCTGCTTCCTGAAGACTGATCTGCAAGAAGGCTTTGCGGATATCAGATACTACCTCGATTTTTTCCCTGCGAAATCTAACCAGAATTGAAGGTATACGTTCAATTAGATTTGGACCTTTCTCAACGCAATGATTGAGTGATGGTTCGTCTCTCTCATGCGCTGAAGCATCAAAAACGGGTCTTATTTTTGTGGTAGCACTATCTTCCCTAATAACTGGCCTATGTGGTAAATAGTGTACTCTGTTTGTGTCATTCGAAGATTTTATTTCCTCTATAATCCCCTCCTGCAACCATTCTTTAAAAACACCATCATAAGACTCGAAGAGCTGTTCATTACTCAGCTTCTTTAGCGTAACAGCAAGTCTTTTTCTAGCAAGTGAAATATTATCAGGTAGGGGTGGGTGTCCTTCTAACCATGGTAATCGAACTTCATACCTACCCTCGTCATTCGTGGAAATGGTTTGTAAAAATAAATCTTTAGCCGCCTTTGTAATTTCCTCTCGCGATTTCCTGTCTACAGGGTCGTCTATGCCCAAAATGTCGAGCTCCGATAAATTTTTCAGAGAAAGCTCGTTCACTAATAGGGAAAGCATAGATGTCACTACTCCTGTATCCTGCCGGCGAGAGGGAATTTTGCCCATCAATGTCCAGCCTAGTAAAGTCTCTACTGCCACCAATCCACACCGTAGGTTATGTTTTCTTCCGGTATATAATTTTCCAGCTACGTCTGCTCCAATCAGTATTTCGATTGGATCAGTATTCTTGATATCACTTATGTGAACGTCTAAACTTCTGAGTTCATCCATCCAAGGTCCATCGAAAATTGGAGCAATACCGTTACAAATCATCTGTTGATCGAGTACTTCCAGAGTGCAGCGGTAATTGTCACTAGCCAAATTGACGTCATAACAATGATGTGTTTGCACAGACGTATTGGCACCGCCAAAAAGAGAATGGATAAATTTTTTCCCTTCGTTTCGATTTGAAACCTAATTCCTGTACAGTAGACTCCAGAACATATGATCTCTGAGACCCTGTATCTATAACTAATCGAATATTTCGGGATTTTTGTCCATTAACTATCCTCTCGTAAAGTCTGTTAAAATACGTGGGTTCCTGTATAGTTCGCCAAAGCATGACCCAGAGGTACTACTTCATTTTCATTCTTCTCCTCGTTGACAGCAGGTTGCTGCGTGGAATTTGATTCATTCTCTGGCAGATCTGGACACATCAACGCTACATGTGATCGCTTACAAATCAAACACCTGACCCGCTGTCGACATTTTCTCGAAGGATGTCCGATTCGCAAACATCGGTAACAGGCTTTTTTCCTGGTGACAGTATCCTTTTTCTGTTCTAGAGTGTAATTTTGTGCTTTGAAACAACTGTGACTATCGTGCGTTCCTTCACAAAAAATACATTTTGCTGCTTCACAGTTCATCAAACCCGAAGCAGATGGTATATTGGACTCCTGATCTTGATTCATACCGAGTGTTCTTGGTTTGGCACGTTTCGAACGATTTTCTTTCGAACATAAACCAAAACCTTCAGCTGCAAGAGAAATCCTCTCTTCATTTTCAACTTCGGATTTCAAAAAACACATCAATTTTTTGAGGCGGTTTTTTGTAGTTGGTTTAGAGTCAGCTGACGAACCGAAATTTGTATCATTATTGGAAAAACAAGTTGAACGCTGCCACACCCGAAGCAAATCCTCCGGTAAACAGGATTCTATCAATGGGAATAACATAGCACCACAACTTTCACTCGTAACTCCCAAAGTCTCGAGAGACCGCAATTGCGTCTCGATTTTATCATAGAGAGTTGAGAGACCAAATTTATTTGAAGACATAGCATTATTCAAAACGAGTTTCAAAAGTTCCCTGACGTAAACTTCAATCTGAAGATCATCTCTCCCAAACCGCGATTTCAAACTTTCAATAACATTTTTGTAGTTGTCGGCATTCGGGGGAAAACTCTCCACTAATTCCCTAGCTCTACTGTTTGGAACAGTCGCCTGAATCAAATACTGGAATTTATCACCAGTCTCTATGTCAAGATCATCGTTTATTTTCTTAAATTGTCCCCAGAACGAAAGCCAATCACGTATATCCCCATTGAATTTCTTAAATTCTATGATAGGTAATTTGAATTTTCTCTTACCTGTTGTTCCAGATACATTACTAGCAGGTCTACTTACAATCGAAGCTCGTTCTTCATTGATACTTCCGGTTGTTCCCCTGAGTTGTTCATATTTGTATTTCAATAACTTGAATTTTTTCATGTATCCATCACAAGACTCCATCTCTGCTCCCAGTTCTTCTTCTGGAGCATCAGATTCCAGGAGAGAATCAAATACATCCTTGTTGATATCTTGCAAAGATCCATATTTATCCTCAAGAAGATCCCAATGTACCTGAATATCTTGAAGGTCAGTTCTCTCTGCCGTCAAGAGTTGTTCCAGCTCGTTTCCAATCTTCGAGAAAGCAGTTCGGAGAACTTTGCGATGTCTCTTGTATTGTTCCATCACGATAAAACACTATTTTACTCGTAACACGGCTTTATCGGTTTATACAAGATCACTCCGTATTGCAAAATATGTGCAACAAGTCCTGTCACGGTCGCCACAAATGTCACTGACTCGATAGAAAAGCTACCCGCTCAACCACGAATCACAAGTTCTTTCATCTCAAATGATGCACGTATTTGAAAGGAGATTGGAAATCTTTAATGCTGCAAAACAGCTCAAAATATGGCACAAATACACATAAAACTTTCAATAACTGACTGACAACTATAACTTCAATTTCACCTCTCTATCTATATTTTATACAATGAGAATCCTCAAAGTGGGTACCTATATATCTACAGGGATATTTATATCACAACCAACTAGAAAATGTTATGTTTTCTACATCTGCATTCATGACAAAAAAAAGGCAGGACGAAAAAATAGATATCAATTATCAAAGTATGGAACATGATATACTGAACTGCCCAATCACATCGAATGAACTCCTCGACTGCCTCAATAGTACTAAGAACTCATCTCCTGGACCTGATGACATTCCTCTGATATTCATACGTAAGTTACCAGAAAACGCTACTGATATTCTTTTAAGGATATACAATCTCATCTGGAATGAACACGTATTCCCCCAGAGATGGGCAGAATCAGTGATAATACCAATATATAAAATAGGCAAACCCAAATCGTCACCGGAAGGATATAGACCGATTTCTATTGGCTGTGCGATGTGCAGATTAATGGAGAAAATAATCAATCGAAGACTTATGTGGATGCTAGAAGAGAAAAAGTTAATTATACCTGAACAGAGCGGATTCCGTAAAAAACTCTCCACACTAGATAATCTGGTTGATCTTGAGTCCGATATTCACGAATCATTAGCAAACGATCAAGAATGCATTGCGGTCTTCTTCGATATCACAAGGGCATATGATACAGTATGGCGGTACTCAATCCTAGAAACCCTACAGAAATGGTCATTTGGAGGAAACATCATGCAGTTCATTGCAAACTTCCTAAAAATCCGTGAATTCCGTGTCAGAACCAACGGGGCATTGTCTTCCTCTAAAATTCAGGAAAATGGGATTTCACAAGGTTCTTCACTAAGTGTCACTTTATTCCTCATAGCCATCAACAATATTATTGACAAATGTGCAGCACCCCTCAAAGCCAGACTCTATGCAGATGACCTAGTAGTGTTTGGTAAGGGAAAGAATCCTATTTCAATACACAACAATCTACAGAGATTCATGATCAATCTAGAGGAATGGTCGTCATCTTCAGGCCTTCGAATGTCACTTGAAAAGACAAAATGTGTACACTTCTCGAAAAGACCTAAAGAACACCTACCACAACTGAGGATGTTTGGGGAAGATATTGAGTACGTTGAAAACATTAAATTTTTGGGACTGATATTCGATCAAAGACTCAACTGGAAACATCACATCCAACATTTAAAGAAATCCTGTCAGAACGGCCTGAACCTTATGAAAACAATCGCCTCAAGAAATTGGGGAGCTGACTCCGCTACACTTATGCTCATATATAAATCTTTGATAAGATCAAAATTGGATTATGGTTCTATAGTGTATAACTCTGCCAAGAAATCGGTTCTGAAGGATCTTGACGTAATCAGCAACAAAGCTATTAGAATTGCACTCGGAGCATACTGCACAAGTCCAACTACCAGCATCCATTGCGAATCAAACGAACCATCATTATCCTCAAGAAGACAATTACTAACTCTAACATACGCTTCTTCTATTCTATCGTTTCCGCAAAAACCTGTCCACCATAACGTAATTGCGAATAGATTTCGAATTGTCTCTGAAAAGAAGAAGAGGGCCGACATTCCCTTTTATGAGAGACTGAACCGGTATTCATCTAGAATGCACCTCCAGAGACCAAAAACATTTATTTCCTCAATTATCCCAATCCTTCCACCCTGGAGCATTCCCAAAATCATAGTTGACAATACCCTCGCACGATATGATAAAAGCCAGACGAACCATGGAGAGATCAGGGCAGAATTTCATCATCTTCTGGAACACTATGCAGACTTCAACCTCCTCTACACAGATGCATCCAAAACTAGTGATGGAGTCGGAACGGCGTTCACTACCGCAGGGGTTCAAGCTTCGTTCAAATTACCAACAGAAAGTACGATATTCACTGGAGAAACATACGCTATATGGAAAGCTTTGAAGTACATAAATAATAAAAAAATTGGGAAGTGCCTCATCATAACAGACTCCATGAGCGCTCTTCTGGCAATAAATCAATCAAACACCCAAAATCCCATTATACTTTTTATTGAACAAGAGCTCCAAGTACTCAACCAAAACCGAGCAGTGATCATATTCATGTGGGTCCCATCTCATGTGGGCATCCCAGGCAATGAACGAGCAGATCAACTGGCGATAGCAGCCATCATAAATCCATTGACTGCTACTGAACCCAAAATAAATCACATTGACCTGAAATCTTTCTACAAACAAGAAATCACCAACAATTGGCAACATCAATGGAATAGTTCCACATCTAAGCTAGCAGAAGTAAAAACATCAGTGCTCCCATGGAAAAATTCTCCTAAAAACAGAAGACACCAAGTTATCCTGACACGTCTGCGACTGGGACATACCCGCTTAACACATGGATACCTCATAACAGGTGGTGACAAACCAAGATGTGAAGTGTGTGAAACAGAACTGAGTGTTGAACATATTTTAACAGAATGTGTCCTTTATCACATCGACAGACTTACTCATCACATCCCACAAACGATGAAAGACATTCTTGGTGAAAACTGTGACACTGAACAATTGATAGCTTTCCTCAACGATATACACATTTCTCAACATATATAAATTAATTTTAAATATCATATATTAATCGAACCATATGTATTATGCCATTGCTAATAACCCTAGCGGTTGATGCAACTTTTCTTCTCTGAATAAAAAAATAAAATAAAAAATATATTCTAAAATGTTGTATTTATCATTGTACACAAATCTTAAACACCAAGGTCAATTATCTGGGTTAAAACCATTATCATTGTAATGGTGTTTCTTCTTTAAACAACAACTTTAATATTTTCCTGTACTTGGAAACATAATAGCAAATTTTTCAGTTATAATCATTGAATAGAATTAATCATAGTATACATCTTTCTAGAACAAGCAACTATCAAAATCTAATGAAATGAAGAAATATTCATCAGAGTAGTTCAATTAACTTTTTAGGAATGTAGAGTATGAATGTGGAAAAATCTTCATTATATAAAGCCTGGTACACAATACAATCAAAGAGAAAAAATATGTTGTCTCACCCTGTACTTGGTACGAAGATCACTTCACTAAAATCATTTCCGGTCTTTTATCTTGCAAATATTTTATTCAACTGATTTTTAGTTTAATCTTTAGAAATCCCGTCAAGTATTTGATTATTCATTTACTTCTGGAGCAAATGATGAATTTCGGATTAATTCTTCTAACTACATATCAGTGTATGCAGTTCGACTCGTTTTCTTTGTAGCTACGGAAGTTGATTTGCTGCTTATAAACTGGTTAATAAAATCATCAGCGTGAGTTCTAATAACTGGTACATTTTAAACTTGGTTGTATCTGAATATAACTTGAAGTACAAAAAGTTTCAATCTATCTGACTAAAACATGATCTGATCAAAATAACTCAATTTAGGATGCCAATGCGCATCATAAGTTACATACTGAATTGAAATGAATACCCGAATGGAATGACTCTCATTGTTACAAAACTGTTTATATATCCTCGTATTCCCACATACAGAGAAAATCTATAATCCACTATAAAATCTTAAGTTGAAGTAATTTTATTTTTAAATATAATTACACTGCCTCATCTACGATGATGCAGCTGTGTTGCTTCTTTGTTTAGGGTCGATTATAAATGGGTAATCTATTTTCTATGAACTCATAGTTCACTGGAGTTCATAATTAGGTATGATTTTCTTTGTACTTTTATTTATAGGAACCCATGTTTTAAATTTCTGGTTCCACAGTGCAGTATATTTATATTTTTGTCTCCAGCCCAGATATATGGTGTTATTTTTATAGTTTTTCAGTGCATTGAATAACTTTCACGTAATATGAATTTATATATTAATACTGGATTTTTCCTTAGTTTAAATGTGATCTTTCTATATGAATATATTATTTTCCCTTGTTCCTGTTATTTCCATGGCATGCTATTTTCCGTGCATTTTATTTGACACATTTAATAATTTAAAAAATCATGAATACTACTTTTTTCAAATCGTCAGGTTAAGAAAATCCCTCCAAATATTCGTCAGATTATGGGTCAGCATGTCTAGGACATCAAGCTGAACCGTCTGTATGATAATCTGACGCGCTTGAGTATTTCAAGATGACGACATTTTTTGGCATTTTCAAAAAGCCGCCGCGAGCTTGCTTCGCGTTCGAATCGTCAGTCTTTTGAATGGGAATTCCTTTCAGGTTCACTTAACATCCTCTCTGAATATCCGACGCGCTCGAATAAATTTTTTCCCCATTTTCTACCCTTCCATACGGCCGCCCCCACCATGCAAACCGGCAGATCAACATACCTCCGTTATCAGAGACACGTGGAGTATAATCACTATCACCTGTAGACGCTCCTCCCACCAGTGAAAGGGTAAAGCTCGTACAACCTTTTTTTCTATCTACCATCTAATCTTTCAAATCCAATAGGTCCCCACGACGCTCGTGTAAATCCCCATTTAGCCTCGTGGGCTCCCCTACTATAACTTTGGTCAAATAATTAGTGTTTTACATTACTTTGATATCAAAATGAATGTATTATTTGATCCAAAGAAAACTTGCTTGCCAGAGTGCCTTTTCCAGTGGCCTTGTCTAGTTCTAAGGGATCTAAGTTTCAGTTGGAATCTTCAATGGGGTGGGTTCTAGAGGTTATTTCTCCACTCTTCGGGGCACAAGGAGGCTTCGGAGTTTTGAAAGCACTTTATCATTCACAAAAATCAGAGGAGCAATATGAAGCGCAGCTTCTCCGGCTCTAGGCAGGACCGGACTTTTATCAATTGTTATAGAACCGTGAATTCATCCTGAGTAATGATCAATGTGTACTTATAAAATGTCCGAGTTGATTACGAAAGTGGCCGTCATTTCAAATATATCGAGAAAATCAATTGCTCGAATGGTTCAGTTGGTTAGAGCATATGGCTAAGGTCGTGGGTTCGACTCCCACTTGAGGATGCTTTTTTTCTTTAATTTAATAATTTGTCCACTATCCCTTCTTTCATGTATTTCTTTCGGATACAATATTTCCACTTTCACATTATATATTTGGCTAAATCTTATCAGTGGTTAGAGATCATCTTCCTTAATCTGCTATTGAAATCGTCAATTGACGATGATGTTAGAGTGATAGGTAACGGGTGTCGACGGCCATTGATAAGTACGTTTGATCTTCGATTCATTTCTAACATAAACTTCAAATTATGGAAAGAAAGGATTTACGAGTGTGTGTCAATTCCTATGTCCTCGAATGGCTCAGTTGGTTAGAGCGTATGGTCGTGGGTTCGACTCCCACTTGAGGATGCTTTTCTTCTTTAATTTAATAATTTGTCCACTATGCCACAAAATATTTTGTAATAACAGATTAGGAAAAGTATGTGGTTATGAAAATGCGTTTTGATGAAGATAGTGGGATGAATTTGTTGTAAGCGAAGCTACCAACAAAAACGCGGCAACGTAGCCACCGCGATTTTTTCCTTCGTACGTTTTTTTTTAAATATATTCCGCATTCTCAGTCATACTTCTATATAATCCGGGAAAAAATCCATGATGATATTTCATGGAAAAAATTGAGTAGAATATACCTAGTGTTTGTAAAGTCAAGAATGACGAGGTACAAAGGGTATGTGGTATCTAATATTATTCAATTTCATTAGTTTTTAGTCGTATTTCCTACATTATTATATTACATCACAACTTTACTCAAGTTATTCGTAAATATAATCAAAGGAAATCATTTTATCGCCGCCTACTTTCCTCAAACTTTTTAGTTTTTCAGAGATATCTTCTGTACCAATAAATTTACACAAAAAATTTGTTGAAGTGTTTTGCAGAAAGTGTCAAATTGGATTGTTTTTTCTATTTCCTTTCTATTTCGGTTCATTCCATAATTATCTAAAAATGTGGGATTATTTTCAATTTTGTTAGTTTTATGGGCAATTAAGAAAGAATATTGAAAGAAAACGGTGACGAGGCTTACGTGTTTGAGAAATCAAAAACTTCAAATTTTAAAAATGTGTGGGAAATCAAGAACGTCGAGGAAAAACGATGCATAAGCTTACGTATATGAGAAATCAATAACGTCGAGGAAGAATGATGAGCAGGCTCACGCTTTTGGGAAAAGGACCTCGCACCGCATCAATTGGCTTTCGGTGAATTTGCCCGAATTTTTTATATATTGCGAACTCGTGATGCTGATCAAATGTCTCCATTAAACCACCGCTCTAAATTCAACGGTTCAGATTATATAGGGTGCTAAAGATAACTTTTCCAAAATTTCAAATGGCCATTGTGAAGAGATTTTTTCGAATATATAAATCAAATCGAGTATGCATCGATTGTTCATACGGCCGATTTGAATACACTATAGAGAACAATGATTCCTGCACGTACAGACTATATACAGGGTGAGTCCAAAGATAGCAAGTTTTTCAGTGATTTGCAAAAAATTGAGCGGTGGAATTTCATACATTTTCAGATATTTTGTAGGATACCAATATCAATTGCGATTGATGATATTAGCATCTCCTGAATTGAACTGGCATATCTATTATGTATTTCTCATGAAACTGCACCAGTCCTGCTTATTGACATATCCAAAAGCCTGAAATTCCGCAAAAGTCGGTTACAAACTCGAAAGTTCACTCTGCAGATACATAAAATATACAGGGTAGATCAAAAACAAGTGTCCTTCACTGATAATTCCCTTGAAGTAGTTATGATTGATATTGATGTCATTGAAGCATTTTCAAATACATTCTGTTCGCACACATCTGCCGAAAGATTTTGAACAATATTATTAGCAAATAAAACTTTATCTACTACGATCAGTAGAACAACTCGAATGATGGTGGAAGAATTTCGAGAAATATGCAAATAATTAAAACAGAAAGATTGATTTACAACAAAATAGGAAGCGAAATATGTATATTCCATTAAAAGGCGTACCTATATGGAATGTATAGGTTGATAATGAAGAACGACAGGAAATCCAGAATTATTCAAGTTTCACTGTTCAGATGACATCCTGTTGGAAACCTTTGGCTCACCGCCAGACAACTGTCAATTGATCTTGATTGATGATGTATTATATTACCTACTTCAATATGAAAACTGTAGAATTCTTTGAACGGAAAAACAATATATAAGAGGGTACCAATGAACTAAAACGAATGATGACATGAACAACGTACAGAAAGGATGATAGATTCAGAACACCTGATTAACTTGTCCCTCTCTATGTTGAGCATCCTCTATATGGATGAGAAGGGCATCTGATGGATACCTTATATACTGTTCATGACGTGCGTAGCCAAGGTACCAGATAACACTGGCCACATAGGCACAACATCCAAGGGTCCTGGCTCCAGTTTTACAAGTGCAATAATATCCAAATATAACATCGTCAACACTATTGATTTGTTCAATATCCTCTACATTTGCTCCGAATGCTATGAATAATTGATATTTGGTGGCATTACGGAATCTTGAATGAACTCTCATTCGTAAAAATCCACGCTCATTCGTATTTGCATCCATTTGAAATTCATTTTCATCATGATGATATACAGTATCTTGAATATACGAATTCTACCTAGTATATGCCAACAGTTATATCTCGTACCAATTGTAGAAATAATCTTGGGAATTCATTGAAATGGTCCTGTCTGAGTAATGTCCACTGACCACGTCTCATATTTAGATATTCTGCTTCAACTCTGGCTTGAACTACGTTGACTCTATTAGCCTTTTCCAACATTATATTAGCTGATTCTAGGTTGGCATCTCTGATTTGAATAAACGGATGGTACTTATTTATTATCGCACCTGCTATTTGTAGGAAACATTTCATATTTTTAATATGATGTGTATCGATTTTGTGATAAAAAAAGTTGAACATTGTCTTCAAATGACCATTCC